>QEPC01011441.1:880623-907040 GCA_003113815.1 Sphenodon punctatus
GACAGCAGAGGCAATACCTCTGATATTGGCATCAGCTATATGCATATTGGCTGTCAACTGAAATCTGGCAATCTGCATTCCCTCTTGTTGAAGGGCTAAGATCTGGGCCGGATCGGAGGCCCTATTCAATTGGGCCCAAAGCCAATGCTGGTAACCACAAAGGGCTGAGCCGTAGTTGGCAGCTCGGAGAGAGAGAGTCTCAGAGGAGAAATTTTTTCGGCCTAATACATCCAGGCGTCTACCCTCTTTGTCAGTTGGGGAAGTTTGGAGGCCACCTGCCCTAGACTTTAGGGAAGCAGCTGCTATTATATTTATTTATTTATTTATTTATTTAATAAATTTATACCCCGCCCCTCCTGCCATGCAGCCCGGGAGTTGGGGACAGGGTGTCTGTAAAACATCTCAGCTCCCTCTCTGGGTATGGCATAAAGAGTATCCGCCAACTTATTGGTGGGTAGGGCAGAGGCGGGTTTGGCCCACACAGTTTTGGAGGACTCTAATAACTGGTCTAGGATGGGTAGCATAATTTGCCCCAAATCCCCGGATACTAGGATCCCAAAGACTGGTCCAGATTGAGATTTTTTAGCAATCTTGGTAGGTAGGTTGGGGAGAGCAGAGGTTAGCCTCCTAAGCATGCCCTGAAAGGCCTTGGTGTCCTCGGTGGAGAGGGAGGACATGGGGTCCACTACAGCATCGGGGGTGTGTGTGAGATCGTTTCATCCTCATCCTGTAAAGAAGAGGAGGAGGACACAGAGCCAGCACTCTCGGATGAGACTTCGTGCTCTTGCTCCAATGGCACAGAGACGGGTGGAGGTGCGTTGCTCGCCGGGGCTAGCAGCGAGTCTAGGAGAGATGGTCCTCTTGTTGGGTCTAACCTCGGTTGCAGATGAGCGGTGTCGGGGGGGGGGTACTGGAACCTGTTGCGGCAGTAGAGGCAGATGCGGTACCGACAGTACCGTCGGTACTGGAGGTTGCCGGGCACTATGGTGGCGTGAAGGTCTGGGAGAGTCTGGAGGAGGCCTGGAGACTGTAGCTGTCGGTGGTGCCCTAGGCGGTGCCGGGGGCACGAATTGAGATGGCGGCAGGGGGCGGGCCTGCTGGTTGAAGGTGGAAAAGTCCCCATCATAGTGCGAAGGAGAACGTGATGGGTGTCCATGGTACCGGTATTCCCGGTGATCATAGCCGTGGTAGTGGACTGGATTGGGCCGGCGGTACCTGGTGAAATCATCATGCCGGTACTGGAAGTCGTCCCGAGGGGAGCAGCAGGAGTATGGCGAACGGGAGCGATGATCCCGAGATAAGCGACGTGATCTTTCGTAAAAGGCAGGCCCCGGGCGCTGGTTAAGATCAGTCTCGTCTCTATATATGGAGCCCGAGGGGGACCAGTGATGCCTCTGAGATCCCTGGAGGAGGGGATGAGAGGTCAGTAAGTCGGAGTCATGACGCTCCGATAAGGAAAGTGGAGAGGCCCGCTGTGTGGTCGGTGCCGATACCGCCGGTGTGGCTATGTCGGGTACCGGAGGTGCAAGAGTCGTCTCTGCCCTAGCCAGTGCTGGAGGAGGCGTGGTGATCATCGACGGTACCGGAATTAACGCTGCCCTAGCCAGGGCAGGCGTCGGGAAGGATGATCCCGGTGCTGGTTGGGAGAACAGGGTCTCAACCAGGAGTGGACGTGGAGCCGCTTCATCGGCGCTGAGGGACTGCTTCTTCTTTTTCTTGTGCTCGCCCTGGCGCTTGTGACGATCCTTAGAGGATGTTACCGCGGTACTAGTGCCGGTGGAACCGGTGGAGTCGGCGGTCACAGAGTGTGAGCCGGTAGCGGCGGTATCCAAGTGCGAGGGAGAGACCGCTCGCAGTTCTGGAGAGGTCCGTCTGGGGGCTAGCCCCTGGGGTTGCGCAGCAGCAACAGCGGGAGGATCCATTAGTGCTGAACGGGAAGAGAGTGACAAAGGCCCGTCTTCGCTGCCCTGGAGAGGCTTTTTAGTTAAAAGTTCCTGCAGCTGCAGGGCTCTTGTACGTAGGGTGCGCTGGGTTAACTTGGCGCAATAGGGGCAGGTCCTTGTGTTATGCCCCTCTCCCAGACAAGCAAGACAGAGCTCGTGAGGATCACTCACTGACAGCGTGGCTGGGCACAACGCGCAGAGTTTGAAGCCCGGCTGCTTGGGCATGCTTTGCCGGCCCTAGAGAAGGCGGTGAGCCCCGGGGAGGCCCTGAGAGTGGGCGAAGATAGTGGTGGAGGATTGTAACTAAGAAAAACCAATGCTCTTTTATCTAGTTACTAATATTTCTTAAATGCTAACTAACAGTGCTGAGAAGCACGGAGGTCTTCCAACGCGGTTGGAAGGAACTGAGGCGGCGAGGGCTCCCTCCCCCCCCCCCCCTTTATAGTCTCCCGCTCTCGCGCGAACTGAAACGTGCGCTTTCCATGCGGGAGGGGGAGGGGCGGAGCCCTCACCTTATTCTAGTTCTTTCCAGGACATTTTCTGCCTGGAAACTGCTGACAAGACATTTTCCGGTACCTGCGGAATAGTAAGTGAATCCCATTAGTGAGAATTGCAGAGATCCTCGATGAACAAGTGATAGGGAACGCACTTTAATGTGACTTCTAGAAAGGGGTAGGTACTTTCAGCTCACTAACTTGAGGCAGTGTCAGTTATTGAAACACCAACTCTAATTCCTGCAGCTCTTCGATTCTCCTTGGATAATTCCCATTGAAGTACTAACCTGTCCTGTCCTTGCTTAGTCTGCGAGATCTGAGGAGGATTGCCGAACAAGCTGGCATGGCTGTGAGTTACCTGTCTTTCCAATGAAATCTTGTCACACTCCAAGTCTTGTCTTGCAGCCCTTTCCTGAAGCAGCTCATTTCGCATCTGTTCAATCTGTTTTTGAAAGACCAAAAAAACACACCTTCACTGCAGTGAAAGGATTTAGAATCTATGTTTGTTGTTCAGTCAGAGCTCTCCCATGTATTTCAAGGTATCTATATAAAACTGTTCAGATGAAGAACAGGGTTGGGCGGGGACAATCCAAGGCCCATGCAGCATGCCCCTGTGCTGGGGCCCCAGAAGCACTTTTGCTGCTGCTGAAGAGCCCCGTGAGTCCCCCTGCCATGTGCCTCTCCCAAGACCTGTAGCAGCAGTGCTCCTGGGAACCCTCAGAGATGGCTCCCAGTCAGGCCACTGCTGTCTCTCCAGAGGTCTCCCAGGCAGGGGCTTTTTGCAGGGTCTCCTCTTTCCTCCCTCCCTTTCCACCCAGGCCATCCCTGCTTTAGGCACAGCCAAGCCTAAGGTCCTCCCTGTGCAAGTAGCACAATTTTGGATCAAAGCACTCTCTCTTCCCAAAAGCTGAACCCCTCCCTACTGCCCAAGAAAAGAAATGGAACTTTTTCTGAGCATGGAAGGCTAATAAGCTGGCTCTGTTGGACCAGCAGTGGACAGTGAGCTCCACAGCGTAGGATTTACTCCTCAGTTGTATCCCCCCTGAACTCTGTCATTTAATTTTGGGGGTGGCTAAAACAAATGCCTGAATGGAAGTCAATGGGAATTTCTGCATGCTTGAGATTAAGCATGCAAGTAAGCATTATACTCATTTTTACATGATCCAAAACCTCCAACACACACAGATCATAAGTCTTGAGGCCTACACGAACAGCATATATAAATAGGCTTGTACCGCTCATTGGCAATATTGCGATGGATACATTAATGCGTTATTGATCCTTTGTGTTGCAGTAGCATAAGTAAACAATTCATTCAAGCATCTCCCACAACAAATAAAATGACTACAAAATAGAAATTTATCTTCTATCCCTCAAATGATACAGGAAAATCCCAGTGGTAAAGAATTAGCAGAAAACTATGCGATATTCCTCATATTGATTTATCTCGGCATTTGAGTTCACTGGAGAATTTTTCAGAAGACTAAGGAAATACAATACCTGATTGTACAAATAAGCAGGGAATAAAAAAAATCATTCACAGAAAAAAGTGCAGGTGACGGCTGGGTTTGGGCTATGTATCCATATTTATGATAATGCATTGATACCCAAATTTTCTCCTGCTAGTCTCTTCTGGGGTTCCCATAAAATCTTTACAAATGTCTTTACAATCAATTTAGGAGATCGCAGTATTTCTTATATAGTACTTAGTATAGGAAAACTACGCCAGAATCATAGCAATACAATGGTAATCCCAATTACTGTACTTGAAAGGCATTTGGAAAGACTTGTGTGCCTTCTCCTGCATAGAGTGTGGGATTGCTGTGTTGATACCAAATGTAAGAAGAGAAGGATTGTGTATGTATGGATGTATGTATATTAACTCAAGGCTGAATAACACAAGGCAAACTGTCAGGGTCCTTTACTGTGGTAATTTACTCTGGGATTATCTTCTTTCATTTGCAATTCTTCCACAGATCAGGGGTTAGTCCTCACCAAATGGCTTAGGGCTTATCTTCAATTCAAAACCTAGTAGCCTTACCTCTGGGTAACTCACAAATTAATCTGGGGTAAGGGGACTATTGTGTAAATACTCTGGCAGCTGCCCCAGGGCAAAGACAAATTACTTAGGGTAATGGTTTCAGGTGGGCAAATCCTTAGGCTGACTAAAACCATTGATTCTACCAAATTGGTAATGTAGGAGTTATCCTATAAAAACAGAAAGGTAGCCTTTAGGGAATTTTTGTATAAAGGTGTGCTGGGAAAAGAGCGAAGTTTGAAATGTGAAGGTTATTCTTCTGGAGTGCATTACAGTTTGCACTGCATCATTTTAACCACATTATAATCTTCAAGGCCATATCTAACAAATCACATGTTGAAAAGAGGTCATTTAAACTGTTCTTAGAAGATTTATGCGAAAACAAACAGCAATGGTAACACATGCATCTGCACGTATTTTGACCAAGTCATGCTTTGGAACAGCAAGAGACATTCCTCAAAACTGAGGTCATATCACTTGCTGGACTGTGTATGTTAGCACATGACCTCAAACGGGCAACAGCTGAATAGAATGCTTATGGATCTTATTGCTGTGCAAAAGAAAGAATGAGCAACGATATCACCGAGGTTGACCAATACTGTAATTATATTTATTACACTGGTGGGTTTAGTAAAGATCATGTTACTACTTTATTCTAAGATGTATAGAGATATTTTAAACAGGGCAAATGAGATACTAGTGTGTCATCCTGAACATTCTACCATTCAAGAACATGTTCAAATTAAACAAAACCATATCTCGATTCCCCACAAAAGGACGACAAAACAGACCTTTTGAAAGTAAATCTTGAAACGTGAATGTGTGCATGTATCATATTGATCAGCTGTTCCAATCTTTCATTTTGCCTCCTTGTTAGCATCCCGGAGAAAGCCCTGTTTGTCAGGGGCACACAAAAATTATTCATTCTGCCATAATTGCTTCACTGATGTAAACAGGCACAGAAAAATAAAGGGATATGAAGTAAAAATGAGTGACTAATTAAAGATGTAACTATTAACTGGAGAAAGGGGTTTTGTTAAATGTTAGAACTTGTTTAATGGGCTACAATGTGCTCAGAGGCTGTGACAAATTTGCAGACCCATCACCAACTCTTAAATTAGAGAAGATGATTATTATATTGCCAAGCTGATTGCTACTGCTGCTGGATGCTTCAGTGTCACAGGAAAGACAGAAACAAACTACTGATTAAGGACCAGACCACATAGAAGTTACACATGAATATACCCCCCTCCCATCAAAAACGAACAACAGGACACAAATCTGGCCAACACCAGTTCTCTTTGTGCTTTCATTAACAAATTGTCACAGGTGTATGCAAAAGGAGAAACTGCAGCACCCTGCAAAATCCTGTGCAGAAAGATGCAGAATCTTTTTACAGGAAAAAAAATGTATTTTGAGTTGCCGCATGCAGGGCTTTTCTCTCGCTCTCCCTTTCTCTAACTTATTTAATAGTCTAATTACATTAGAAGCAGAAACTGGCTGTGCTGCTTAAGGCAATAGTTACCACAGCTGGATTGGGAGGCTGCTAAAAACAAAGCATTGCAAGGACTAATAGTATCAGATTCTACCAGGCTTTATTAGACACAGCAGCAATTTGTGCCAGTTTTAGGATTAGAAGCAGCTGCTGAGTTTGTTGTCAGGGAAAGTAATTTCATTTCTAATAATATTTTAGATTGCCACTGTTTACCATCTCCCATTGGGTCCACAGCCTACATTTCCTGCCTGAGACTCCAATGAGAATCCCTGAGAAGGAAAACGCAGAGTAACCCACTGTCTGTGTACCATTTTTAAGCCACTGACTCAACAAAAAGACAGACATTTAACTATGAAAGCTAATGGAAACTTTCATCCGTCGCCTACTGAGAAGGAACCTTCATTTCCACATTTTCATTTGCTTTCTTCACACACCTGCTGCCAACGGAGGAGCAGGTGTGCGGCCAGCCATTGGGAATGCTTTATCCATCAGGAGTGAATGTTATCCTCCCATATTTACCCTGCCATTACCATGGAGACTGGTTTGCCTCTCACGGTTATAAGTAGTAACTTTTGAGTCAATGAATTTCTGTTTGTATTTTTTGTACTGCAGGAGAGACTGATGAGGGCATATATAATGTGCCTCCGTTACACCAGCAAAACCAACAAAGTCAAAGTAATTCCCTATTTTTGTAAGCAGAAACATTGCTATACTGAAGTCTTTGCTTCCAACCTGCCTTCTTTTGAGTTTCAAAAGGCAACTGCTCTACCTCCCTTTCTACTTATGTGTAAAAATATTTTTATTTTAAAAATAAAATAAATATCTTTTAAACAAATGAAAAGGCTGAAGACAAGCTGCTACAAGCATGGAGCTCATTGGAACTGGAGTTTGGGGTCGCCATTATCATTTTATTTTAAAACAGAATGAATAACCCTTCTTTGCTACCCACAGCTCAGGGGCTAGCAAGAAGGTTTCTACTTTGTAGCGATCGTGGATGCTGAGCTCCCGCAGCATTGCTTGAAGATTTTCTTCTGACCCAGTATTTACAGTTTTTGCACAGGCTGCACATTTTCTCAGCTGGCAGGATCCCGGATTCAGAGTAGAAATAAGTGATCCGGTCCAGGAAAACCAAAGCCACCTGATCTCTAAAGCTGAATCATCTCCAAATCAAATTTGTGGTGATGCGGAAACAGCCATGTCATTAATGTTTCATACATACCTTATTTCAGGGTCCCAAACGGTATAGGTCTCGACTGTCAAGACCTGCTCTGGAACCTCTCCCTACAGGCTATCTGCACTCAGACATCACCCGCTGTTTGGGGATCCTCCCATCGCACCTTAACTCAGCAGGTGATCAGGACTTTACTATGACGAGTCTCTCAATTTGGAACTTGACTTGCTCTGGATATTCATGATCTCAGTTCATTCCTCCTCACCTTCAAAAAGCACCTAAAGACTTCTCTGTTCTCAAGGTGCTTTTAGAGGATCTGCTGCTGGTTCTCCTTAATGTATTTTTTCCTCATCCTTTACCTTCCCCTTTAAAACAGTTTTAATGGATTTTATATGGACTTTAAGTTGTTTTATTGTACTTATGTTGTGAAACACCCACAGTGACATTTGGCTGAGGGGGGGGGGACGGGTGCTATGTAAATAAAGAAGAAGAAGAAGAAGAGGCGGCAGCGGCGACAATGATGATTCCTCTTGTACTGTGGCTTCCAAAGGCTCACAACCATGAATGCACACACACTGTGCTCGATGTTGCAATTAATATACTATCCATTAAATTCAGCTGCTTCAAATCAGATGGATCCACCCTACTATTTCAGATATCTTTGGTTCTGGATATTCAGTTTATTGGGAACGATCATTAGCATTAAATAGTGCTGAAATGAATTAACTGAGTAACCAAAATAAATGGATATGTGGATATCCATTTTGAATGCAAACATTATCGGCATATTCAGATCTGAATACAAGAATAATAATATGCATGAAAACTGCCTATTCATTCCACCACTACCTAGCAGAATGTGCTAGAAACCTTATAGCGAAAACTGGACTTCTAGGAATTCTTGCCCAAGTAAATAGTCTCCAGACAAGCAGGTAAACACCCACACTGTCTAAAGTGATCCAGAACCACCACAGAGCTGTAGCTTAATCCTGCAGGACCTTGCTTGCTGGTCATATCCTAGGTTCTCAGGTGATTCTCTTATTAGCCTTTTGTTTCAAGCACATAAACAATACTGTAGACTTACTGCAGAGGAAAACCACCACCCCACCGCTCTAGATATCTCAGTGGTAGACCTGGTTACTAAAGTATGTTGAAAAGGACTCTCTGCTGACTGGAAAAAAGGGCATGCCCAGTAATTTTAAATAACAGTGGACTGGCTGTAGACTCGTGCCCTGATGACTAAATCACTAATTACTGTCAAACCAGCTAATACAAATTAGTTTTTGGTGAGAATGACATTACATCATATCCACTTTCCTTGTATTTTAAAATAACTGTGTGGGAGCACATGAAAGGACCAACAGCCCCAAAGACTGCCGTCCTTTATCCAACAGAACAGTTTTCCTTCACACGGTCCTGTCAAGATGTCTCACTTCCGACACGAAGGGGTCACCTAGAGAGGCTAGTCAGCATCTATGTTCATTCAGATCACTGGCCTCTTGGCTAAGACCACCAAAAAAGTGCAGCAGACATGGCAGCGGTGGTTTTAGAGACGGGGACTTTTCATTAACTGAGAATGGAAAGCAGTTTGCTGGTTTCACATAAGATCATTTTCACCTTGTGTACAAACTGGCAGACTGCGAGTGAAGAAGGTGGTTGGTGGGCATTACTCTGGTGTGCGATCAGGGAAACCAGACCATATGATTTGCTTGCATCACATGCCTCTCTGAAGCGGAGAACCGCCCCCCCTTTCAGTCCCAATTGAGTTATTCACTCTGCTGCAGCCTTCAGCAGGGGAGGAACAGCCGGTTCATTCTGTGCAGTACCCCAAATTCAGGATGGGATTTTAAAAGAGTGGGGAGAGAGGTAAAACCTATTGGTAACTGAAATTTTTGATTTTCAGTCTTGAGAAGTGCCTGCTTAAGTGTTTAATTTCCTATAAAAGACAATAATTTTATTGTTTTTTCTGCAGATTACAGTATTAGTCTTCATTATCAGTATATTAAGATAACCCATTTATAAGAAGAAACATTTGCAGAATCACAGATATTACCAAAACAAATCCATTATCATTTCTCATGTCATTATAAATGCTTAGCAGACCCTGAAATACTTTTTAGTAATTTGACTACTTAGGCATCCTGGCATAAACTCAAAACAAAGCAAGCTTTGTAACTCATGCATGAAATGAGGAACTCCAGATCCCCACACAGAAATACTGTTTCTGCCCATTATGTAATATTTCTGTTACCCATCTGTATTTTGTGTTTCTGTTTAGTTTCCAAATTAAATTACTGTGGTGCCCGCTAGTGCAGCTTTAGCTAAGGTTGCTTTAGCAGAGACTAACAGCACATGCAGGGGCTCCAGCATTAAAGGCTTCCTAATTAAACAATGACAAGACTTCAGATTATAATGGGACCTTTCCATTCTAATTCACGACATACAAAGAATATCTCACGTACTCCGATTCAAAAGCTGTATGGACTCAGTGGAATAATGGCAGGAAAAAAAAGAACACTACTGAAATCAAAGAAATCTGAAAAACTTTAGCCTCAATTAAGCTACTAACAAGATGCAATGGTGTTTCAAAGATGCATGAAAGCAGGCGCTGGCTTGTTTTAAGGCATTTCAACTTGCTCAGAAGGGCAAGTCATTTCACTAAAAAGACACAGAATCTGACATTTACTTGTCTGTGTTTTCCAGTGAAACCAAGGCTATTACAGATCCATAAGTCATTTTCTTTCTAAATATATCGATAACCACTCCACAGGCCTTCCTTAAAAAAAAACAAAAAAAAAACAAAAAGAAAAAAAAACCCAAGCAAACAAAAAACCCTATGCTACTCTAAGTTCACAGTTCCCAAGCATTTTGCCTGTGCAAGCTCAGTCTGAGACTATCTTTTCACCTCAGTCAACAACTAAGACCCTTTTTACACGGGCAGCGGTGGGTGGGGGGATGGGTGTGCTGGTGCGGTGGGTGGAGATGGATGTGTCCCCTTTCCCATGGGCACACACCATCTCCACCCATGGAGCCTCCTCCGTTTTGTCAGATGACTCCATGTGTGGAGGTGGGTGGGTGATGCGTGGAGATGGGTGTGTGTCAGGAGCGCACACGCACCTCCACCCACTGCCGGTGGTTTTCACATGAGTGAACGCTGGTAGAACATCCATCCCACCCACCACCACCATGCCGTTTCCACCACCAGAATTCTAATGACACTACTTCCACAACAACTACTAAACATAAGCAAGGGTGTTTCAAGTCCAGCTCAGAGTTAATGTAACTAACAGAGCACTATAACTATTGATTGTACAGCACCAGTTACACTGCTTACATTGTGTGAATAATAATAATAATAATAATAATAATCTGTTCTTAGCATATGTACTGCAAATAAAGCACCGAGACTTTGGATTGAAAGCTTGGGAAAGTGAATTCTTTTATCATTATTGGATTAAACTACTAACTGGATTGCATGGATAAGGTGTTCACTTGTACCTGGAGTGCAGGGTACAAATCCCATCTTCACCATGAATTCACTGGGTGCCTTGGGCAAGTCACTCTGTCTCAGATTCAGTTCCCCAAATGTAAAGTGGAATAATAATGACATACCTTACAGGGCTGTTGTGAGGATGAGCTAGATAAGATGTAAAGCGCATCAGAGACACAAAGCACTATGTAAAGGTCTAATAAAAATACGAAGTCGAACATCTAATGTGCATGTTATCTGTGACTGCAATACATTTGCTTTACTACCCCAGATTTGGGCAATGAAACTTGTTCACTTTGGTCAAATACCTGTTCTCTGCATCTACTGATCCTTTCAGACAGTATATCTGAATTATTCCTTTCCTCATCAAGTTCAAGTTCCAGCTGGGACATCTTGTCCTAAAAAGGAAAAAGGTTGTCCAATACGTTAGATAATTCTCTTACTTAAAAAGCTGCTGATGGTGTTCTTTCGAGGGCTAAAAATGATCCAATTAACTGAAGACACGAGGCAGAGAAACACCACTGAGTCTGAATCCACGACCACTTGCCCACGTTATGTGGCCCGACGAATCTCCCGGCGTGGAATCTCCTGGCCGGGAAATTTACGCTGAGCTCTGCGCGTGAGCACAGGATTAAAAGCGTCATCAGCCGTGTCCAGTGGCTTTTTTTCCTACGAATGTCAGGGCTGGATTTCGAGCCCTGTCATTCATAAGAACAAAAGCTGCTGCACACAGCTTGATGATGCCTTTAGCCCCACGCCCACGTGCAGAGCTCGGCATAGGTTTCCTGGCCGGGAGATTCCTGCTGGGAGTTTCGCTGACCCGTGTAACATGGGCAAGTGACCTAAGACTGAATCCAGGAAGAAAACGTTTGCGTTGCAATAGGAAAAACTCCCAACAGTTTAGTAACTTTTTTGATATTAATTAGAAATGCACTGCCAGACTACAGAGCTGAGGGTACTTTCATGCATACTCTATGGCAACAGCAAAGGTGGCAAGAGCAATATGCGTGAGCTACTGCAGTGGGATTTCACACATGCTACCAGGCATGCGGGAGCACCCACTGCTCAGTTAGCAGGAGCCTCAAGTTCTTCCTGGGCAAGGCTGCCACCAGCAGAGTGCTCGAACTCCACCACCAGCAGCCCCAGTCTGGGAAGAGACTGGAGATGCTGTTGTGGAAGAATGGAAAAGCCCCTTGCAACTCTTCAAGGTGGGTGGGACAACCCTGCCCGCTAGTGATGACTATCTGAATGTCAAGGATAGTCCCTGCTAAATTCAAGGTGTTGATATTGACCTACAAAACTCTAAACAGCCTGGGCCCCGCTTATCTGTGGGATCGCCTCCCCCCCGAGCTCTGGACAGACCTCTGCAGTTGGTTGGGGGCACCTCCCTTGGGGTTCCCAGGGTACCCTGGGTGGTGACAATGAGGGGGGCATTCTTGGTTGCCGCACCATGGCTGTGGAACTCCCTCCTGATGGAGGTCCGACTAGTGCCCCAGATCTCCTCGCTTTCCAAAGACAGTGTAAGACCTGGCTGTACCGCCAGGCTTCTGGTGAGGGAGATGGGTGAACGGTGGAGGGCTGGTAGGGTGGGGGAGGGCTGTTGTGGCTCTGCCTGAGTTGGCTTTATAGATTTTAAATTTTATTGTTTATATTTTAATACTTTGGTTATTATGTTTTGTTGTATTTATGCGTTTTAGCTTCGTTGTATGCTGCCCTGAGCTACTGTGGTAGGAGGGGGCAGCTAAGAAATTGACTAAAATAAATAAATAAATAGTTCCTCTCACTGGATCCCCAAGCGAGCATCCGAACACACCGGCATCTGAGTGGTGACTGCAAGGTGTAGAATCCCCTAAGTGATGCCAATCAGTTCTAGCAAAACTGGGCAGTTTCTCATAATTGTGCAGCAAGCAGACCGCCCCTCTCCAAAAGCTTCCTTTTACCTCCATTAACTTGACCTGTCTTGCCCGATCGTCTTTCAAGTGGTTTTTTGCTTCCAGCTCATATTCCAAGCCTTTCAAGGTCTTCTCCAGCAGCTGAGTTTTTGTTATTGTCTCATCCTGAGTTCTCTGGTGGTCCCGTATCCCCTCTTCCATAAGACGCATCTGAAGACAGAATGAATGGTTTTGGATGAAAATCTTTGTAACAGAAATGACAATGAAATGTTAAGACTTTAAAACCAAGAAAAAAACCCCTCCAAACTTTTAAGAGGCAGCATTCCCACTACTCAGTATTTTAGAATTACATTGCTCTTTTTATCTACAAACATATCTTGTGCTTATTTATGGCCATTCTTCTTCCATCCACAAGATGGCAGCAATTAAGTAAATTTAGATAAGGAGCCCCACATATAAAAATATATTCAAACAACTTTCCTAGTCATACCCCCATAGATTTTAACTTCTCAGTTTCATGGCTGAACACAGCCAGGTGACTTTCTTCTAATTTCTTTGACATCTATCTCTTTGCAATTATTGCCAGACAAGTGCCTTTGTTTTCCAGATCACTGATAGTGGATCTTTTCGATGCTCTTTTATACATTTGCTCTGACCACCTGAGGCACTTTGCCAGCTGTACTATATTTGTAGCATAATCGCTACCACAGATGCATATAAAAATCATACTCTGTGTGTGGCTAGATTCTCTCTTTCAGACCTTAATGGCATCACTAAGGAAGGATGCTTAGAATGAATGTGTCAGCTTTTGTTCTGAAGCCAGATCCTGGGATAAAGCTCAGGAGGCTTGGTGGCTTTCATTTTCAGTATACACCCTGCCATGCACTGCTTATGTAAGTACCCAGCTCAGCGATGAAGCATTAACAGATCAGTGACTGTTTACCAAGTTCTTTTCCTATCAGCAGGGCCACATGAAAGAAGTCTGGATGATATACTGTACAGCTAATATGGCAAGCTGCATGCTAAGCAGCAGTGCCTTGTGTGCTATGTACCAACTCTATGTTATTTGGGAAAGAGGGTAGGTGGAAAGACTTCTCAAGCGACCAGTGTCGCTTAGGTATTCACATAGCCTCTATTGCAACATCAAAGAAGACTCCCACAGAGTCCTGTCAAAATGCCTGATGATGATGATGATTATATTATTATTAATAATAATAATCTATTTATTATTATTATTATTATTATTATTATAATAACAAACAATTCTTATCCTCGCCCCCTCCTGCTAAGGCAGCTCGGGGTGATATACAATATAAAAGCATAAAATGTACACATAACTTAAAAACAAACAACAATAAAACCAACAATTCCCCCCCTAACCCTATCCCATCCCATCCCCTATCCGTCTCTCTCACCAAGCGCCTGGCGGAACAGCCAAGTCTTACACGGACGCCTGAAGGAGGTAAGGCCCCGGGTCAAATGAACCTCTGCTGGGAGGGAGTTCCACAACTGAGGTGCGGTGACCGAGAATGCCCTCTCCAAGGTGGCCCCCGCCGAACACGGGGGACCTCCAAAAGGGTGCCCCCGGCTGACCGCAATGGCCGTTACAGAACCCGTTCAGAAAAGAGCCAGAGAGACAGACCACTAACTAGTGCAAGAGGATATTTTAGTGTCTCTTGTTCAATTTTCAGCCTTTCAACAAGGGCACCAAATGACACACAAACTCTGTCCATAAGCACTTGACCAGGGGTGAGGAGCCTCAGGCCCAGGGACCAAATGCAGCCTCATTTGTTTTTATTTTGCCCCTTTTCAGTGCCTGAATCTGGCCCCAGGCCAATTCTTGCCCCCTGCTGTCACTGAAAGTCTGAGCTGGGGAATAGTAAGTAAAGGGTTAGTGGGTAAGGGAGTAGAGCTGAGGGCAAGCACACAAGGATAGGGGCAAATCCATGGCACAGATTCATGAACTGGACCCTCCTCTTCCTGAGCAGGCCACATAAGCACTCCCACCACCAACTTCTATGCAGCCCTCAGAGGTTGTAATCATTTTAGAAGTATCCTCAGGAGGAAAAAGGTCCCCCACTCCAGCTCTAGACAGTCCATATGTGAATTTCTTGCTGCTATGAAGTATTACAATCAACATGAGCGTAACAAAAACAAGTAAAAGCTCTTTCATTGCCATCATTGGTTGCTCTGAGGGAAGTTTATTCCAAGCTACTTCAATTCTCTCATTATCCAACTCACTACATTCCAAATGTTACGCAAAGGACTAAAGGACCGTACTAAGTTTCATATTTTTGAGTAAAACTGAACAGTGAAGACAACAGGTGAAATAAAGCACATAAGGGTCCAAACAAACCGTTCTGTGTTGTATTTGTGTTCATTAAACATCTTGTATGCCAAAAGGAAAGAAGAATCAAAACACCAAGCAAGAGAATTTTTAAAAGTCTGACGGGTGGCTGGGTTGATTTTAGGGTAGAATTTACATGCCAAAAGACAGACAACTCAAGACTGTAGCCAATTCTGGATTGTACTGTCACTTTGTCATTTAAATCTGTAACTTAGCACATACAAAGGAAGAAGATAATGTGTGTCATTGTCTTTAAGAAGCTTGGCCAGGCTGCAATTTGTATTTCTAAATAATTGCTCCTGGTGTTTTTCCAACTCAAGGTTATTTCTGAATTCTCAGCTCTCTCTTCAGCAATGACCATTATAATAGAGCAGCAGATTTATGGTAACTATCATGTTATTTTGATGCTGTCACACTTTGTATTTATCTATTGTATCCACGGAATTGCATTTCCCTCACTGCAGAAGTACCCCTCTTCAATGGATGACTATCCCCAAGAACCAAGTACTTGACCATGTTGACCAAGATCATTCTCTCCTGATGATGTGCGTGTGAGTATTCACTGTCTTGAAAACTGTCCGGGAAGGATTCCAGTTCAAAGGTTAAAAAAGTCATTGGACATATGAGCCATTACCTCATCCTGCATTTTCATGGTTGTCAGGTGTGATTTTTCTAACTCCAGGTTTTTATCTTTTAATTGTCTCTGCATTTCGACAAGTTCCCTGCGATTTTTCTCCTTGTACTCGTCAAGCTGGTTCTGCAGCTCCAGTGTGGATATCCGTGAAACCTCTACTATTTCAGCCATCTAGAGAAGGAAAAAAAAAGTACACATACATATTCCCATCCCATGAGAGAAACCGTGCTAGAAAGAACCGTATCCCAACATGTTATTTCCAAGCACATTGTGGCAATAAACATCAAAGGGTGAAAACAGACATGACGCTAACCACCCTTTAACCACCCTTCGTGGTTATTTATGCATGTTGCAGGGCTGTTTGGTGCCCTATGCAGCCCTGAAACATGCATAAATAACCACCAAGGGTGGTTAAAGGGTGGTTAGCGTCATGTCTGTTTTCACCCAAAGGCAACAGCACTTAGAACTGATTATTATTTTGGCCTCCGCATATTGTACCTATTCTGTGAGCCACCAGTGGGTCCAATCCATGCCTCCTGCATGTGTTATGTGCAATGTGTGTGCATACACGTTAAGCACATGCTGAGTAAGCCTTGAGCACTTTATGAACAGCATGCACATGTCATGCGCAGTGCACACCTTGTACAGAGTGCAGGCATGAAGCATGGATGCTTTTATTATACCCAAACTAAACTGTATCCCCACTTGGAGGCTAATCAAAATCTCCCTTATTTTGAAGGGAGAAATATTTTTGTTTCACACTTATGTTTGCCAATTTTTCTTTAAAAAACAAACCCACACAACAACAGTTACCATAACTTGGTAACAAAAATGTTCACGTTCCTGAAGCTATGAAAATTTCAAAGTTCTAGTGCTTTTTCACCGATTTTGTTGCAGAAATTTACTAAACCCTATTTTTTTTTTTCAAATTCCAAAGTCACTTAAATTTTGCAAAGCTAATACCAATTTGTACTACATGTTTTTTGTTTGAAAATTCTGAACCCCTTTAATTCTCACATAAACATGGCAAAACTCTTGCCAAAATGCAGCAAAAGCTGCACAAATCAGCTGAAAGTTATAGCTGCTGGTTACAGTTAAGATTGAATTATCATCTTTAGTCTGCTATACAGACAAGAACAGAGCTCAAATGTTGTATATTTTTACAAAGCGGGAGTGTTTTGCATTGGTATTTTTGGGATAACCCTGTTCCAACTACTACTTCAAAGTTCTGAAAGCTTTTATTGATTTTCACCAGGTCAAAGACATCAGCTGCAAAGTTCACATTTCACTTTCATTTATACGTTTCTTAAAAAGAAACCTTCACAGTTTGGAAGTTTATTTGCTTTTTTCCATTTGATATTTAATCTCCTGCAGTCTCTTTTCAGCACACTCTTACCTCCTTGTGTAACTTCTCAATGGTCTTGTCTAGTTGCCATCGCTCATTTTCCATCTCATTCTTTATCCTCTTTAATTGTTCCTTTTGGTTAGTTTCATCTTTTAACTGCTCAGTTAACTGTTGCTGTTCCAGAGTAATCCTACTGACGTTTTTCTGAAGTAAATAAGAGAAACAAGCTATAAACATGACAGATACAAATCTTGGACTTATTTGGCCTTTTGCCGTAAATAAACACTACTACTACAACAAATCTTTGACACAATTCACTAAAAGGTGCTGTCCTCCAACATTAAAGTCAATGGAAGTTTTGTCACTGGCTCCACAGGGTGGAAGATTGCAGCCTACGTACCTCAAAACAGCAAAAATGACAATACTATACTGTCCAAAGCAGGGGTGGGGAATCTTTTCCCTCCCATGGTCCACTTTCAAAATGAGTACAAGCTTTGAGGGCTGCATTATAAGTTGGGGTGTACTGAAGAATTGCACTCAAAAAAGGAGGGTCCAGATCATGAATCATTGCCATGAATTCGTCCCCTATCCTTGTGCGCACACCCTCATCTCTGCTCACTTACCCTGAGCTCAGTCTTTCAATGCTTTGGGGTAGGAACTGGATCTAGGGGCCATATTGAAAAACTGGAAAGGAATTAAATAAAAAACTAAACGCAGGCTGCATTTGATTCCCTGGCCAGAGGTTTCCCATCCCTGGTCTAGAGAGAGTATGACTGCTGTTTGTGTCCCAAATATGGAAGGAGAACATGGAGGTTTTGTCAGATATGGAGAAAAAGGCTACTTGTACACGAGCCGGGGGAGGGGGGAAGAGTGCTGCGAGCAGCGATCATGCCAGAGGTCTCATGTGAAACTCTGCTAGCGTGCATGGAGTTTAACACATTATTTGGTGATTTCTGCTGCAATTTCACTCATAGGTTACAGGGCTCAAAATCCAGCCCTGTAATCTGACAGTAAAATTGCGCGTGGACCGTCAATTAACATTTTAAACCCCGTGCACATGATCAGAGTTTCACGTCTCTCTCTCTCTCTCTCACACACACACACACAGAGGCATAATGGCTGCTCACAGCACACACACCCCCAAAATCTCCCGTCTCGTGTACAAGTGGCCAAAGTAGTTCAACTGATATCTTTAATTGGGCCTACTTCAGTTGGTGAGAGTATGTAGGCTTTAGGGCCACACAGGGCCCTTCCTCAGCTATATTATACTGGAAAGCAAAACTAAACCAGGAAGCTCAACATTTGGAGCTGTGAAAAATAAATACATTATGCAGCCACATAACACTTATCTATATATATCCTACAAATTCTTAAAATGCTGTAGGGCTCTTGGGGCCTGTGGCCATTCATGTGTTGGCTCTGTTACCTTCAAAGCCCCTTGTCTTCTTGCAGCTGCACAATACATAGAAATGTACTTTCTGCAGAAGGCACCATATTTCCCTGGTTCTCCTTATTATAGCTGGAGTTATACTTAAGGTTGCAGCCACAATTTCCCTTAAAAGTGGGGAAAGGTGGCTTAATATCACTCAATATCTCAAACTAAACTACAGAGAAAACAATGCTTCTCTGCAACACTCCTGCCCATTATTTAATAATTTTGCCTTTTAAAACGGGCATTTTGATTTACTTATTTTGTTGTTTTTGTAAAATCACATTGTGTCTAGCCATTTTTTGTGACGCTCTCACTCCTGTCGGTCTTACTTCACATTACACAAACACCCTCAATTTCAGGAAACCCACTATTTGTAGCTTTCCAGAGGGCCTGCCTTTTCCTCTCCATGACACTTTCCCTATTTTTCCATTTTCCACTGTCCTGTCATTTCATCTGTCTTGATATTAACCTCAAAGTGAAATGGTCTAGAAATGCTGCTGCTAATTACATCTCTTTCTCTCTACAGATTTCTCAACATTACAAGATAAACTCTACAAACAGAAAAGGTGGTGGGAGCTACGGATAAGACTAAGGAAATTATTATTATTATTATTATTAGCTTGTATATAGCACCAGCGATGCACCTGGCGCTTTACAGAGAATAAGATAGACACAGTCCCTGCCTGAGAGCTTACAATCTAAAGACAGGGGAAGGGGAGACAGGGAAGGGGGAACAGAGGGAGAGGCAAGGGATGCAACCTTCATGAGGATGTGAGAACTCAGGTACACGTTCTTGGCTTGGTTACAGTAAATATGTTCTTCTGAAAGACGACTTGCTTCCTTCCTTCAAGGAATGTGAGACGTGTTTTTGTAACCATGCCCCCTTCCTCTCACTGCTAGATCCCAACTTGATAGGCAGCCTCCACCCATGTCTACTCAACTTCAAGGAAAAGATAAAAAGTAAAACTGCTTTCCTAGATGTGCGAGTAGCCTGTACTCTTACATGGTGTTATACAGAACTTTATGAGGGTACCCTGAGGAAGTACACAAGGTATATGTGCCTTGTGTACAACCGCTATTCTTCTGTTGCATACTCAAGAATATATAAACAAAACGAAAAAAACGCTCACAAAAACTACATTCAGGCCATAGTTCCGACAGAGGTAGACCGAAGTACCTACTTTGATTTAATTAATTCGTAGTAGTTACTTTGATTTAAAGAAATCAAAATAACTACTCCCCCCTTGGTATCAGTCAAGACGAATAGCATAAACTGAAGTAGTACTGCATTAATTTCCCTCCAGCTAACATGAAGGAATGTGGTCAGCACCCTCACACTGATAAGTCTTCACATGAATAATTACCTCAAAATACAAACCAAAGGGGAGTATGCACTCCTGATATTTCACAAGTACATAGTACTTCTCTTCCTACTCCTGAATAACATTGATTTTATTTAATTTATTTATTTGTTTATTTTAATTTCTTAGCCCACCCTTTGTGGCAAAGGCAGCTCAGGGTGGCTTATAATATTAAAAAGACACATATAAAACAAACCGTATATACAAAACCACACCATTCCCTCAACACTTCTCCACCCCAAACATCCATACCTCCCAACTCACCTTTATCTCCTATAACTCCCCACCTAACCTAGCCCCCACTGCCAAATAACCCTTGTGAATAAGACAATTTTGCACTGCCTCCTAAAGGTGCTCAAGCCTGGACATAAACAAACCTCCTGGGCGAGCGCTGCTCCAGAGCTGGACAGTGGCATCTGAGAACGTCCTTCCTGCTCTCGAGACCAAGTTAAAAATTGGTACCTCCGCAGAGGCCATGATTGGACATCGTAGGCCAGGCAATCTGCCAGATAAGTGGGTCCCAAGCCGTTTAGGGCTTCAAAGGCCAGCCAGCTTTGAAACCAGCTTTAAACCAGCTCCTTGAATTGTGCCCAGAAGACAATAAGCAACTAGTACAGATTCTGGAGCACTGGTGTTATGTGCTCCCGACAACCTGTCCCCATAAGGAGCCAGGCTGCCGCATTCTCCACCAGCTGCAGCTTCTGAACAGTCTTCAAGGATAGCCCCACGTACAGCACACTGCAGTAATCTAGCCTCGAGGTAATGAAGGCATGGATGATGGTGGCCAGAACCAAATAAGAAAAGGCCGCAGCCTTCTCACCAGATGGAGTTGGTGAAACGCACTCATGGCCACCGCCACAACCTGAGATTCCAGGTGCAGCAACGGATTCAGGAGCACTCCAAGGCTGTGAACCTGAGTGACCTCAAATAATGGGTCCCAATCTCCCCCCCCTCCAGTCACAAGTCTAGCCAACCATCACCACCTCAGGCTTGTCAGGATTCAACCTCAGTCAACTCACCCTCATCTAGTCCCCCACAGCAGCCAGGTAGCGGGTAAGCACAGAGACTGCAGAACCTGGGTCAGATGAAAAGGAGAGGTAGACCTGGGTGTACATCTCACTCCAAACTTCCAAATATTCTTGCCCAGCAGCTTCACATACACGTTGAACAAGAGATGGGGATAAAATGGAGCCCTGCGGGACCCCAAAGGGGAGATCACGGGGTGACGATGAGCAATTGCCCATCACAACCTGCTGAGACCTCCTCGACAGGAAGGAGAGAAACCACTCAAGAGTGGTCCTCTGCACCCCTGCCAGGTCTTGCAATCGAGTCAACACCACCTCATGCTCAACAGTGTCAAAAGCTGATGACAGATCTAAAAGGATCAACAAAGAGGAATTCCCTCTGTTGATCTCCAAGTGCAGATCATTGGCCAAGGCCACAAGCACAGACTCCATGCCATGCCCAGGACAAAAGCCAGACTCAAAGGGGTCCAGGAATCCGATAGCATCCAGATGGGCCTGGAGCTGATGTGCCACCACTCACTCAAAAGCTTTCCCCTAAAAAGCAAAGATTAGAGACAGGCCACTAGCTGGCAGGGGAGTCAGTGTTCAAAGATGCTTTCTTAAGCAGAGGCCGGACAATCGCCATTTTAAGGAAGTTCGACAGGGCACCGACAACCCCAGCCAGCAACTGTCCTAATGTATCCCGGCTGGCTTTCACCAACCAGGATGGGCATAGATCTAATTTACAACTGGTGGCCCGCACAGTCCCAAACACATCCTCTGCATCAGTGGGCAATACTGACTGAAATTGATCCAAACAAAAAGGACACCACTAAGCCTCCACGGCCCCAAACTCTGACTCTGCCATAGAACTGATCACACCAAAGCTGGGGTGAATATGAGCAATTTTGTCTGAAAAATGTCACCGTGGGCATTTTTTTTTTTTTTTAGTGTTTAGCACTCTGTTCATGTGAATCCTTCAGGAGTAAAACAAGAGTAAGTCCCCACTATACTAACGGTTCGCTGGACTGTGGCCTCATTGTGATTTAATGTTGTCTCCCTTCTGATTCACTCTCTCCAAATCCCTTCACAAACAAGAATGGAAATATACTTACATGCTGCAAACCTGAAATCACTCACTCAGGAGTAATCCCAATGAATTCAACAGGAATACCCTGTAGTGAGGGTTTCAGGGTTGTGGCCAAGGATAGTACATTCACTTCAGGTAATCCTTTAGCAACTTCTGCCCTATAATGCTATGAACCTTGCTTCCCTACAATCCCACACATCTCAAGTCTTGTTGTTTATTATCATCATCATAAAACATTTATATAGCGCCACCAATGTACCTGGCGCTTTACAAAGTAATTGAATAGACATGGTCCCTGTCCTAGGGCTTTTTAATAGACATGGTCCCTGCCCTAGGGCTTACAATCTGAGAGACGGGGGTGGGGTGGGGAGACGAAGGGGAACAGAGGGAGAGACAAGGAGTGTAACATTCACGAGAATGCGAGGTCCCAGGTGCACGTGCTTGGCTTGGTTACATCAAGAATGGTTGGTCCATGTGGTGAGGATATGAGTACACAGACCTTAGGTAACAGACTGTACTGGATGGAGTGTATCAGCAGGAGTTAGGGGAGGGGAACAAGGAGTCAGGGAGGGCAGAGCGGAAGAGTTGGGTCTTGAGGAGGGATCTGAAGGTACAAAGGGAGGGGGCGAGGCGGATGTGGGCAGGGAGGGAGTTCCAGGCATGGGGGGCAGCTAGGAAGAAGGGATGAAGGTGGTTAGGGGAGCAGCGGAGGTGTGGGAGGGTGAGAGAGGGGACAGAGGAGGAGCAGAGTTCACAGACTGGAGTACGGAGGGAAATTAACGCAGAGGTAGGGGGGAGAGGCTGGGAAAGAGCATTATAGGTGACGACTAGGAGCCTGTGCAGGATTCGTTCAGGAAGGGGGAGCCAGTGAAGAGAGGAGAGGAGGGGCTGCACGTGGTCGAAGCGACGGGCAAGGTGGATGACCCTGGCAGCAGAGTTTTGGATGGCGATAAGGGGAGAAAGGTGAGAGCGGGGGAGGCCAGTGAGAAGGAGGTTATAGTAATCGAGGCAAGAGATGACCAGGGCATGAACAAGGGTTTTGGCAGAGGAGACAGAGAGAAAAGGGTGAATCTTAGCAATGTTATGGAGGGAGAAGCGACAGGATTTGGCAACAGTCTCGATGTAGGGTTTAAAAGAAAGGGGTGAGTCAAAGATGAAGCCTAAGCCAAGGGCTTGGGGGATGGGAAGGATGGCGACCGCATCTATGAGGATCGACAGGGAAGAGGGAGAGGAAGGATGAGGGGGGAAGATAAGGAGTTCAGTTTTAGTCATGTTGAGTTTGAGTTGACATTGAGACATCCAGGTAGAGATGTCAGAGAGACAGCTGGTGAGGCGAGCTTGAATAGATGGAGAGAGAGATAGAGTGGAGTGTCATCAGCGTAGAGGTGATATTGGAAGCCATGGGAGGCAATGAGTTTGCCTAGGGACAGGGTATAGATAGAGAAGGGTAGAGGGCCAAGGACAGAGCCTTGGGGAACACCAACCAAGAGTGGAAGGGAGGAGGAGGTGGAGTTGGCAAGAGACACACTGCAGAATTTAGACGCTTTTCTCAGTTTGATTGGTGGGATAAGGATTGTATTAGAAAGAAAGCAGAGCTTCGAAGGCTGGCAAGGCAATTAAGGAAAAACACCATCACGGAGTACATGAAGAAGTACTGTTTATCAAGGGCAAAATACAAGATATTTCTCAGGGAAAAAACCCAGGCTTTTGCGATAGACAGTTCGGGGAAGTTATTAGAGGCCCTTGGAAGAAATGATGCCAGGCTGTTTGGAGTCAGATAAAAAAATTACCGAGGAGAAATGCCCTCATGGTAAAGGATCCTCAAATTCCGTCCTCAGTTTGGTCGAAGCATTTCTCTGAGATCTTTAATGCTAGCCTACCCTCTGAAAGCCTTCAACTAGGTGATTCAATAGAACAGTTACCCAAATGGGATAAAGTAACAGAGCAGGAAGTAGAGGAGGCCATTTTATTGCTCAAGAAGGGGAAGGCCCCAGGTGGAGATTTTATCCCACCAGAGCTTTTCAAGCTAAATTCCCACTGGTGGAGTAGGGCCTTGACACATCTTTTCACCCTTATAAATGACTCAGCTGCAGTGCCAGAATATTGGAAGGCTAGTGTTGTCGTTCCTCTTTATAAAAAGGGAAACAAAAATGAGCCACAAAATTACCGCCCTATAAGTCGCTTGCCCATTATTTCTAAGCTTTACTCCAGGTTACTACTGACGCGGTTAGCCCAGTGGGTGTCTGACTATGGGCTCCTTGCTGAGGAGCAAGCTGGTTTTAAAGCAGGCAGAAGCATGGTTGATCATTGCTTCATATTAAGCCATTTGGTCAACCAGTGCAGAAATAGTGGGCTTGACCTTTATGCTGCCTTTATCGATTTTTCTGCAGCTTTTGATCTTATTGATAGGAATATGTTGTGGGCAAAGCTGGAATGGTTGGAAATTAATCCTCAACTTTTAAAATTGATACAGTCATTGTATACGGGCACAAGCCTCCAGATTCGTTTGGGAAGAAAGGGGAGGCTAACAGATAAGATTCAAACTTCCAGAGGAGTCAGGCAGGGCTGTCTCCTGACCCCCCTTCTTTTCAATCTATAAGTAAATCATCTGATAAGATGCCATCGTGAAAAGGGCGATTATTTGGCGCAAAGGATTGCTGGCCAGCGGATTTCGCTTTTGATGTATGCGGACGATACCGTACTGCTCTCAACAGCGAGACTTGGCCTTGTCAGGCTTCTATCAGTGGTAGTGAGTGTGGCAAACAAGGACTGCGTATAAACTACCAGAAAATGAAGGTTTTGGTCTTTGCTAGGAAATACAGACCTGTGTCTTGGTTTCTAAATGACTCACGGATTGAGCAGGTCCGCTGTTTTAAGTATCTAGGGATTGTTTTCGCCTATAACAACTCTTGGGTGCCACATATTAAATCAGTGAGGCAAGAGGCAAGTGCCAGTATACTGACTGTAGAAAAGTTTTACTACTCTAAGGGGGGTCGGCTTTTTGCGCCCGCCCTAAGGGTTGTTCAAAAAAAGGTAATTGCGAAAATCTCCTATGGGGCACAGATCTGGGGGCACTCCCTGGCAATATCAACCATGTTGGAGCCTCTGCTGACAAAATTCTTGAGGAAAATACTTGGGACCCCTATGGGGGTATCTTCAGCATTGGTGAGATTAGAAACAGGCTCCCCTTCTTTAGAATCCCAGCTCAAGAGAAGCCTACTATGTTATGCCTTAAAATTAAATGTAATTCCTGAGGATTCAATAGTTCAGAAGTGCTGGAAGTCTGAAAACAAATCAAAAAAGTTTCTTTGGGTAACCTTTGTTAAAAACCAACTTAGTACTCTGGGACTGTCGCTCCCTTTTCTGGCTCAATTTACATTTAAAGCTGGAGTAAAGATGCTGAAGGAAAGGATTAGTGATATTGACCTACAGGTGGGAAGAAGCCAAGCTACATTAGTTCGCACATCTCCATTGTATGGTCGTATCCTTCCCCCAAAAGATGGTAGTACATACCTGTGGGAAATATGGGATCATCAACATTGAAGAGCCTTCACAGTCCTTTGGTTTCAAACATTTGAATCAGCAGTGACCTTGGGGAGATATGTAGGTAAACCTTATGATCTAAGGAAATGCTTATATGGGGAGGATAGGGTAGAGAATTTGTCTCATTATCTTCTTGCCTGTCCTTTGTATAATGTTCCCAGACAGGAAATGCAGAGAGAGATGGGTTGCCCTGCCTTTTCCTCCCCAGACGAACTTTTTATTTATTGTTTGTCGGATAAAATTATCCTGATTTCAAGGTTGGTTGCTAGATTTGCTTTTAGGGCTGCTATTCTGAGGAAGAAATTTTCTCAAATTGGAAAATCAGACAGCCTCAAAGGTCAGTTGCGGACAACAGGATCCAATCATTCGATATAGGATCGTTGTATATCCTGGGAGTGCGAATGTATTATAGGCAGTTATACATTTTATATATAGCTGCAGAGTTTTATTATTTATTATGTACTATTATGTCTTATGTATATATCTTGAATAAAGATATTCAAGATATTCAGCCAAATGAATAAATATTACATTGAAATTGAAATTGAATCAAGCTGCCAAAAGCAGTATCCACCAAGAAACACACTGAAGGAGCGGTCAGAGAGGTAGGAGGAGAACCAGTCGAGGACGGAGCCACGGAACCCAAGGAAGTGAAGTGAAACCAGCAAAAGTGAGTGGTCAACAGTATCGAAGGCAGAAGAGAGGTCAAGGAGGACAAGAACGGAATAGAGGCTGTTAGATTTAGCCACAAGAAGATCGTTGGTGATCTTAGCGAGAGCAGTTTCAGTAGAGTGAAGGGGGTGAAAGCCAGATTGGAGGGGGTCAAGGGAGGAGTTGGCGGAGAGGAAGTCAAGGTAGCAGGAGTAGACAACACGTTCAAGAAGCTTGAAAGCAAAAGGAAGGAGTGAGACAGGACAGTAGTTAGAAGGGTCAGAGGGGTCAAGAGGGGAGTTTTTGAGGCTAGGAGAGACAGTGACATTCTTGAAGGTGGATGGGAAGGAGCCAGTAGAGAGGGAGAGGTCAATGATGTGCAGGAGGGAAGGGGCAACAGTGGGAACAATGGAGGTCAGGAGGCGGAAGGGGATGAGGTCAAGGGGGTAAGTGGAAGGGTTGGAGGAGGAGAGCAGGGAGGAGATTT
>QEPC01011441.1:907766-982593 GCA_003113815.1 Sphenodon punctatus
CGAGGTCAAGAGAATGGCCATTAGCGTGGGTGGGGGAGTTGGTCCAAAGGTGGAGGTTGAAGGAGGAGGCTAGTGAGAGGAAGCTAGAGATGGAGGGCTGGTGGGACATCAATGTGAATGTTGAAGTCACCGAGGATGAGAGTGGGGGTATTGTCGGAGAGGAAGAAAGTGAGCCAGGACTCAAATTCAGAGAGAAAGGAAGAGAGAGAGCCAGGGGATGGAGAGTTCCTTTTCATCACAAGGAACACTGTCTACACTTTTGGAACCATAAATATGCCTGCCTGTGAAAAGGTGCATAGGGAAGACTGTTGGCAGAATTCTAATCTTTCACCGTGATTTGCACTTCGTTCCTATCAAAAGGACAGAAACATATTCAGATTACAATAATCAATGATGTTCCTGTTAAAAACCAGTTATTGGAAATATCTTAATTACTAAAAACAAAATAATGCTAATCCTGAGCACCCAAAGACTTCAGTCAAGATTGGGTCCCATTGTGCTAAGCACCATACAGAATGGTGGCAGTCATTCCCTATATGAAGAGTTCACTAAACACATTCACTGATGCATTTTGCATTACTATCATTTTGGGACTATTTTCAGGGGTGCTTTCACGCATTACTGGGGGAGGCAGGAAAACGTGCACAATTGCAAACACGGCTCTGTCACCGCAGGGATTAGCGCCTGTGAGGAAGCACTCCCATGAGAATATGCGTCCTTGGAAGAGCTACATTTGGGGACCCAGTAATGTGCGAGTGCTCTCATGGGATAAAAGGGGATTAGTGCATTCTCACAGGGGCTAATCCCCACAACAACAGACATGCAATGGTGCAAGTTTTCCTGCCTCCCCAGTAATGTGTGGAAGCTTCATCAGTGACTTGGGGACTGTAACCTCTCTGAACTAAGGATCAACCAACTTTGAATAATATGCAAAACTGTACAATATATTCACTGAGAAGACTAGGCACACCAGAACACCAAAGTAAGCTGCCCTGACCCTCTGTGATAATGGCAGTGTAGAAATATGAATAAATGAATAAATACTTCAGAAGGAAGACTGAAGAAATTACCAAATCAGTGCTAATTAAACATTCAGTCTTGAATAGCAAATTCTATGCTTAACCCTAGAAAAAAAAAATGACCAGTGTCACATAACTAGTAAGATATTTAATCCATTTCTGGCCATCTGCCTATCAGTGTGGCGGGACTAATTTCACCAAAGCTGAAATGCAGTAAAGTGTTTCCATTAAATCAAATGACAGCAATATTTAATACGTAACTCCAAACTTCGCAGCCTGTCCTAACGAAGGAGTTCTTGGAAGTGAAATCAACTAAGCATAATCAACTTGTCTGTCTTGCTCACGGGGAGAGGATTATACAAATGAAACAAAGCATACATGGAGAAAGTAAATTAAACACATACACTGTATGTAAAAGTAAATACATACATTGTCATTGCTAATTTAAATAGGGCGTCTCTTCCAAATGTAAAAAATTTGAACCTAAAAAGTAATAGGGGGAAAAATACTAATTCTGTATTCTGCCCTTCAAGATGCTTTGAATCACATGCAAATCCTGGTCTGGTTTTAATTAATTACATCTAAACACACCAATGTCCAAGGCACACTGGAGGTGAGGAAAGAAGGCTAAACTGTGCCCAAATTTAATGTTAATTAATCATCATGCGAAAGGCTATTAAGTGCTGCCTAGCATAACCCAGTCCTGCCAGAGAATTGATTTGGCTGATACCAAAGAAACTTAAGAACTCGGAAAAGATTTCAGTGTTAAAAGCTGTTAAATGCACCATATTTCCATACACTTCTTAAGCTTCACATAGCTTCACCATCAGTCTTCCATGCATCATTTAACTTTACAGCATGTTTACACATCCTTGAGAAACAAGCCACACAGAGACACAACTTAATGAAATATACTGTGGTGGAATTCGGTTGGCTAACGGGGAAAATGTTGCATGCTTGCAGCACGTACAAAAGGAATAGGAGAATTAGAGCAAATCTGGACATTCTCTCAACACCAGAGACACCAGACGAAAATCAGAAGTGCTTTCTCCTGCCAATCAATCAATCAATCAATCAATCAATCCCACAGCAATTCTTTTAATTAACATCACTGGCACAATAAAAATGGGGATAGGGGACATTTAGGGTCAGAGCTGCCCCTAAATCCCTGTTTCTTAACAGCCCAGGTTTCCCCCCAAACAATGGTTCCACAGTCACAAGTCAGTAAGGGGGGCCAGAACCAAGCCCATTTTCACAATACTGCCACAAAGCAGTACAGCGTGGGAGCCAGAATACATGGGTAGCCTGTCTCAGGCAGACAGGGATTTGCCTTCATGCTCCTCATAGGTGACACCGGCATCAACAGCAGCACAGATTTCCCCTCACTTCCTTATTGGGTGGCAGACTGAATGCAAGAGTCAGGTCAGGAGGTGGAATTTCTGGAAGCCAGGAGGTAGGACTTGGGGTGTTCAGGTGCCCCTCTGTCCCCTGAAATTGGGCCCTTGACCAAAACAGAAACAAATTTTATACAAGTATACTCTAAGCTTATGAACAATATAACACACCGGGTCACACTCGCTTTCTTCCCCATATGTGGCAGGGTGGGAGACTGGGACCTATCATGTCAGCCCTTTGTAACCTCCACAGGCTGAACTGTGTAATCCTAAAATAAATCTCAAGTATTTCATATACCTGTCCCTCTCGTTTCCTTCTGTTGCCCTTGCATGGATAGAAACCCCCAAACGCTATAAACAAACTGGAACCGATACTCCTGGAACGCCACTCCAGGCCATTCAACCTTACTTCTACCACATCTTCATTAACCGCGAACAAGGAATGCTCTGTGGGATTCCTTGTATATTGAGAATCACTGGACTGGCATGGTTTTCTACAGTCTCAAAAGCATAGAAAAGTTTCTCTGGTGGTCTTTGCAACTCCCTCAGAACTAGAGTCTCTCCAGCCTTTACATAGGGACACAGCTACAGAATGAGGGCAGTGAATACACAGTGCAGGGCAGGAGACGATTACAGAGCATGGATTTGACTCTCTTCCTTGCAGATATGGTGGTGGAGGGTAAATCAACCACAGTAAAGCTACTGACAGTGGGTGATCAGAATAAACCACCACCAGCAGTCACTCCTAGTTTCATCTCTGGTAAAGTTCACATCTGTACAGTCCTTAATGCAGGGTTGGAGCTATCTCTCAGTGGTGGATGGTAATTTACACAGAAGCGTTTACAGGGCTCCTCCATTCTGGGATAACACTATCTCCAGAATGCAAGAGGTGGCTACCAATTTAGTCTGAAGTACACATGCAAATTACCCCAAGGTTATAAGCCTCATGTAAGCAGGGCCTTAATACCAGACTTGTACATAAAAACACTTTCCCCAATTTTTGTTTGTCTAACTTGGCTCAAGCACTGCTAAGAAGATTGTAAACATACCAAGTGAATTTTTACTACGCAACATCCAAATAAGTCCTACCAACAGGACCAAATTCGGATCCCTCTGAAGTCAGTGACCATTCTCATTGGCTTCCGTAGGGTTTTGTGCATAGAACACAATGTTACTGAAGGATATAGAACGATTATTTTGTTTCCTTTTTTTAATGGCTTGTGTTTCCTAGGATGATGGTAGGTAATGGAAAGTTTTAAAACAGTTTGCCCTGAGATAGCTCTTTGGAAGCCTCTAGACGTTCCTCTGTTCTCAGGAACATTGTCATGCCCTAGGGAAATTCCGTCATGCCTTTACTTTCTAAACTGCTACACCGTGGAAGTGCAGCAGCTATAAAATAGAAGCTGTACTACAGAGGTCAAAATAAAAGTAACTATTTGTCTAAATTTCCTTAACTGAAGAAGGGAAAAAGCTCTGATCCTCCTAGCTCCTGGAGTGCACTTGAATGAAACTATTTACTCAGGCTAGTCACAGTAACCATTTTGAAGCATATAGGAGAAGAATCAGTCTGGCTGCAACAGTTTCACCTAACATATTCAAACTGCGTTTTGCTTTCTTAACCTGTTAATCTATTAAATTTTGTTCATTATATAAACCATTATAGGTGCATATATCAAAAACATGCCCCCATACCACAACTAATCATTTTATGCAGTAAATATTTTACACTGATTGATTTTATTTCTGAAGCAGAAAGATTCATAAAGTCTCACCAGTACTAGAACTCCAAAATATTCCTGGCTCCCACTATATTCAAGACCTGCCAACCACAATTCCACTGTGGATACTGTGACATGGAGAGAACATCGTCACAAGGAACAAACAGGCTTGTAAAATCAGAGACAAACCCATGAAACCTGATTAACTGGAGAAGGAAGCGATTATTTCCCAAATGGCTGAGAAGCAACCAAGAGAAGGATCCTTGATAATTACTTGAGATTACCACACTTCTCCTCCACTACAATTAGAGGGCAGAAATATATGGATGTGCACTCTATCGACATGTGGCACCTACAAGGAGTCCTTCAGAGAAGCCAAAGACGACCTTTCTGAAATTTAATATAAAAGACAAAAGAGGGGAAATGCAGGGGCTTTCCCATGTACCACAGCCCTATTGCCTTACAGATCACCTTTATTATGAAATGGTAAAAGGAACGGAGCACGGGGGAAGAATAGGAAGCCCTAAATTGTGGCAGGTTGCAGCCTTTTGGGGGAATCATCACAGGGCAAGTCACCCGCAGCCCATTAATAAAGCCCCTTGGGATGAGTGATTGCTCTCAGCTGGAAGCAGGTGGGAAGCTGCTAGCCAGCTGGGAGTGACGCACTAAAAGCTGAATTCAACTCTCAGGAGAGCACCAGCATGGGGGGAGCACTAAGGGCATCAATTCCATGTTGAGAATGGGATCAAGCTGAAAAGAGGGTGTGGAAGAGGAATTGCTTTAAGGGTCAGTGGATCACATGGATTGTTTTTTTTAAATGGATAATCCAAATGTGTGTGCCTACCTGCATATCCTCCAGTTGGGTTTCCAGGGACTTTTTCACTGATACGAATTCCTTTCCTTCCTTTTCAGCCTGTGCCAGGGCATCTTCTAGTCGCTGCTTTGCTTTCTGCCATAAAATAATGAGTTAGATCCCAAACCATTGATGATACCTTTCCCCCCCAATGCTAGCTTCCCAAAGGTCCACAGACAATGAATTCTGTGGATTCAGGAACATAAAGCCACAAATACATTTTCACTTGGTTCCTTTTGCTGACCGTGAAGGACACTACACAGTACCTTTTCCTTCTATGCTTATGCCTTTCTTTACTGTGCTCCTGGTCTAGATTCTCCTCTCACACACTGCTCCTTGCATGGAACAGCCTGCACCTGCGAGACATGCTTCAGCCTCGACTTCCTGCAAATTCACTTGTTTTATCTAGACTACCATCACAAAATAATGTCTCTTCTTTGTCAAGCCTCATCTCTTAGTCTTTGCTTGCAATGCATCCATCCAATCACAAACAGAGGACACCTTTGCTGTAGGCTTGTTTTGTGACCTACCTCATATATGTTTACTTTTTCCTCCATTTTATCTTCTTCTCCTTTCATGTTTTCAATCTGCTGATGAAGTTCTTTAATTTTACTCTCCAGTTTTGAAATTGTTCTCTTCAGTTGTTCATTCTGTTCCATCAACTCCTTTGCTTGACTTTCTGCACTATTCTGCAGCTGTTCCACAGTGTTCTTTGCACTGGCTAGGGCAGCAGCATTCTAGTAAAGAAACATTATAAAGGCAAGAGTAACAATGACATGCAAAATCTACATTTTTAAAAGATGGCCAATTGTTTCCACTACACAGGTCTCAGAACGTTGGAATATGGTATAAGAAAGCCTTGCATATAGCTTTAGCGAAGGAAATGTTTACATGTTCATAAAGTTAGAGAGATCCTGTCAACTTGAGTTTCCAATGTCTGGAGCACAATCAATGTTATATTACAGCAAAAGGTGAGTTAGCCTAGAGGTTGAAGGAATGCTTTCTGAGTGTGCATCTGAGGAAGCTTGTATTTATCCAGGTAAGATTATTAGATGTAGACCTGCCTGCGCAACTACTATAAATTCAGTTTAGAGATTCTTTAAAAACTGAGAGCCACGATAAATGGCTAGCAAATTACATCATCAAGTCAGTTTGAATCCAGAGCTCGAAGGACAATAAAGTAAACCAGCTCTTCTTAACTGCCTGTCAGGGGTCAGGGGACCAGGCGATGTGGGAGGGTGTGGGGTCCACAGCTTACCTGGGGGGATATCCCGGCACGGGTCCAGGGCCCCCAGGCACGGCGCATGTTGTGCCTGGGAATTGTGGCGCCGCCGCAGTCCCCTATAGTACACCACCAGGACATAGGGGAAGGCACCTCCAGCGCTCAGGTACTTCCCCCATGTCTGGTCATTCAGTCTGGGGACATGACTACAGACACGCAACCGCCACGGGAGGAAGCCACGCCCCCAGCCTCAGTACCGCGGCGCTCAGAGCGCTTGCGTAATCTACAGGCTGCAGGACATAAAAGCAGCTCCCTGCCATGCTAGCACTGCTAGTGATCAGTGCCTATGTGCCTGTGAGACTGGCCCCCTGTTGCTTGGTTGGTTTGTTCCTCGTCCCTCCTGTGACAATCTACTGTTGTGAGTGCATGTGAGAAGCTTGGCTGAGGGGAGTGCTTGTGGTGTGTGTGTGTACGGTAAAGTGTGAGATTCCTTTTTGTACCTCCCTTGTTTCACTGTTTCCTGGAGCCTCCCCGTGTGCCTTCCCTGTCCCGTTCCCTTACCCTGGGTTTCGTCACCCCTTACCCCGTTCACCAGTCGTCACCTCCCCACTCCCCTTCCCTTCTCCTTTGTGTGTGGGTGCATTGGCAGCTAGAAGGGTTGCGCTCATCCCCAATACCCTGTGATAATACTGGCTGGTGATTTTTAATCCTAGAAGCCAACTTCGATCCTGAGGGTTTGTTTAGAGGCACAGCCTTGCTGCTTTGTGCGGGTGTGTTTGGTGCATCCCTTCCTCCTTTCCTCTATTCCTTCCCACCCAAACCTCACACTGCCACTTCTCCCTCATGACTTATCTCAGGCCAAAATAGCTCTCATATAAAGAGCTGTGGTTCAGTGTCAACCTGGGATATTTTACAGAAGATCAGATTTGTGTTGCTTACAAGTTTGTATTTGAATGACTCAGTGCTGGATCCAAGGAAGGTAGGGCCTTTTGCAAAACGGTGGTGTGGGCTCTCTGGGGCCGACAGAGGAATGTTATGTTAGCATTGTTTGATGGACACACACTGACTTGTCTATTGATAAAAGGAAAATGTTATCATAATTGATTTTTGATGTTCAATTAAACATAATATTCCCTTCAGGGACTAGGGTTCCCCATATTACAGGCCATTAGAATGCAGGTGGCGCTCAACTTGTGCTGAAGCCAACCGAGTGCGGCACAGATAGTTTCTGAAGGACTAGGTCATGGCTGTGATGGCACTGAAGAAAGCTTTTTTTCTCTGCTATCATAGCGTCTGCAAAGTCTCATCCAACAAAGCTGTTCCAGGTGGTGAGGGGCCTGGTTGATCCGGTCTGCCTCTAGCCGGAAATGAAGTCATCTAATGCCTGCTGTGACATTTTTATTAATTACTTTGCGGACAAAAATCGCTCGTATTCACCACAACTTGGGTGCTGACACTTCATATGCAGAATCAGAGTTTGAGGTCTTATCCTGTTTATTTGGATCAATTTCAATTAGTATCACCCACCAACCCAGGGGAGGTGCTTGGGGCAATGTGGGCAACCAGTTGTGAATTGCCCATCCTGGTTGGTGAAAGCCAGCTGGGAGACATTAGGGCTGTTGCTGGCTGGGGTTGTCGGATGCCCTTAAAACTGCAGTTATCCAGCCCCTGCTTAAGAAACCATCTCTTGACGCTGACTCCCCTGCCAGCTATCGGCCTCTCTCTAATCTTCCCTTTTTAGGGAACGTTACCGAATGGGTTGTTGTCCTACAGCTCCGGGATCATCTCGATGCTGTCAGAGTCTTGGACCCATTTCAGTCGGGCTTTCATCCTGGGTACGGTATGGAGACTGCGCTTGTGGCTTTGGTCGATGACCTGCACCTGGAGATTGACAAAGGAATTCTACCCTGTTGTTCTTGTTAGATCTTTTAGCAGCCTTTGATATGTTGATCATGGGGTGTTGTTGACAAACTATGGGATCTGCTGGGGGTGCATGGGACTGCTCTTGAGTGGTTCTGATCCTTCCTGACAGGGAGGTCCCAAAGAGTGGGGATGGATGACTGCTCATCATCCTCTCGGGACATCCCCTGTGGGGTCCTGCAGAGTTCTAGTCTGTCTCCCCTCTTGTTCAACTTGTATATGAGGCCGTTGGGCAATGTCATTCAAAAATTTGGATTGAGGTGTTATCAATATGCTGATGACACTCAGCTCTACCTCTCTTTTTCATCTGACCCAGGCCCTGCAGTCTTGGTGCTTACCTGATGCCTGGTTGCTGTTGGGGGCTGGATGAGGGCGAGCTGATTGAATCTGAACCCAGGCAAGTCTGAGGTGATGATGACTGGCCGGCCGTGTGACCTGGAAGAAATTGAGACTCCTCTTATTGATGGAGTCCAGCCCCCTCTGGTCAACCAGGTTTGCAGCCTTGGAGTGCTCCAGCGTCCGCTACTGCACCTGGATTGTCAGGTTGCGGTGGTGGCCACAAACGCTTTTCAATAACTCTATCTGGTGAGGAGGCTGAAGCCTTTTCTTTCTGATTCAGATTTGGCCACTGTCATCCCTGATTTCATACCTTAAGGCTAGATTACTGCAATGCACTCTACACGGGGCTGCCCTTGATGACTGTTCGGAAGCTGCAGAATGTGACGGCTTGCCTCCTTTTGGGGATGAGGTTCTGGGAGCACATCACACCAGTGCTGCAAAGTCTGCATTGCCTCCTAGGGAGAAGGAGCGGGCTGTCGGCGCTGGGGTAAGGTATCCCCCCCATCCCGGAGGAATACGCTAGCCGGCCCCGCCCCCCGATGCCACCTTGGGAGGCCTCTTCTAGAGCATGTGTTGCCTCCGGCAGCGCCGGAGGCCGTGCACCGGTGGTCATGCGCCGAAGGGTCGTGTGCACAAGAGCCCATTGAGGCCCGCCAGCCCTATGTTCAACTCCCACAAGGTTGAGCTACTCCCTGGCTTTGGTATCGTGTGTCGGGGGAGCAGGTGCTGCTGAGATCAGCAGCTTTCTCTACCGATGCAGACGGCCTGACATCATGGTGCGGAGCCCGGAGGGTGGATTCCGGCAGTAGCAACCGCAATGGTGTGCTGGGAGAAGTACAGCTGACTCGCTAAGGCTGCCTTCCGCCAGCTTTATCTTGTACGTAGGCTGCGTCTGTATGTCTCTGGCCCGGACCTGGCCTCCCTCATCCATGCCTTTGTCACCTCGAGGCTCGACTACTGCAATGCGCTCTACGTGGGGCTTCCCTTGTTCTTGGCTCGGAGGCTGCAGCTGGTGCAGAATGCGGCGGCTCGTCTTCTTACGGGGACGGGTCGCCGGGAGCACATTACACCGGTGCTCCGAGCTCTGCACTGGCTGCCGATAGTGTGCCGGGCCAAGTTCAAGGTCCTGATGATGATCTATAAAGCCCTATACGGTCTCGGCCCCTCATACCTTAGGGACCGCCTCGCCCTTCGCGCCCCAGAGCGGCTCCTGCGGTCTGCCGGGGGTGCCTTCCTGGAGGTCCCCCGTGTTAAGCGGGGGGCCACGATGGAGAGGGCATTCTCGGTGGTGGGACCGTGGCTGTGGAACTCCCTTCCGGAGGAAGCTCGCCTGGCCCCTAGCCTTTTAACATTTCGGCGAAACTGTAAGACCTGGCTGTTCGCCCAGGCCTTTGGGAGGGAGGGTGGGGAGGGAGGTTTTTAGCCCCCTACCCATTTGTTTTTGTCTAGCCCTGTTTTAATATTTAATATTTACTATTTAATATTTGATTGTTTTTAGATGTATTTTATTGTATTTTACTGTTTTTATGCTGGAAGCCGCCCCGAGCTGCGTTGCAGGAGGGGCGGGGTATAAATGTATAAAATAAAAATAAATAAATAAATAAATACTGTTGCCTGGCGCAGTCAGCAGACCAGGTGATGGCGAGGAGGAGCAGTCTGGCCAAGAAGTGGGTTTTGCCCCCTCTTTCTAACTTAAAACCCAAACTTTAAGACTGAACTGTGTGAGGTTTATTTAAAGGAATTGAATTACAAGAGGGGCAGCGTTGAGGGTAAAGATCATTGGTGGGCAATTAGCGATCGGAAGTGACGGAACTTGATTATATGTTTTGTTGCATATTCGGGTCTTGTACTGGGATAAGACACTAGAAAGAGGGGGTGGGGGGAAGGGAGTCTGTTACTCTGCCATGATGGGGAAAAAAAGGATGAGGCAGGCTTCCTCACCTTTTGGAATTCTGGACTCCCCAAAATTAAGCAAGCCAAAATTTTGGACTACCTAATTCCCAGTGACCCTGTGCAAAGAAAAAGAACAGGATCTCTCATGGAATTATCACAGAGATGTGTGTGTCTACAAGGACTAGATGAAACTAATAATTTGTTGACTGATGACAAAATGGAGGAAAATCTTTTGGCTGAAGGACTGCATGGAAATGTATCCCAATTGAGCCCAAATGCAAGCCTCTCAGGACTGTATTTTGGTGGCCTAATGGTTCGAAATGCTATCTCCATCTCAGTCTCAAAATCCCTGTATGAAGGATATAGGAGATATTTTGCCGGCTCAACGCACATTGATATCTAAAACTGTTTCTTTACTGTTTATAAATGTTTCTGACATGGGTACCTCATTGGAGAGTGTTATGCAACAACTTAGGGCGATAAAAGAAAAACTGGACACTCTTAAAAATGTAAAGAGGAAATTTAGGCCTACCCTTGAAAAGGTGATAGAAAGGAAAGAATACTTCAAGAGAAGGAATTTATTTAATAGGGACAGAGGGTATTATGGATTGAACAGGAAGAAAATGTCCCTTGTCAGATCAGGAGAACTGAAATTTTAGCACCCCGGGTAGGGAGTGGAGGAGCTGGCCCAAAGCAGCACCGCCGGGGTCCGTGCGGCCAGGGCACCACGTGTCTCACGGGCTCCCCGGGGGTGAATTCGGTTCCCCGGGTGGGGGAGCAGGAACCGTATGTAAGCACTGCGGCACACGGGCATCTCAGGGATGCCACTGGTCTCTATGGCTCCCCGGTAGGGAGCAAATTATATTCATCTTCCCAGGTGGGGGAGCAGGAACCGGCCCCAAGCACTGCTGGCACAGTCAGTGCGGTAGCATGCGGGCAACTCTGGGGCACAGCTGGCCTCTTTGGCACCCTGGTGGGGAGCAAGTTAAATTTTACTCCCCGGGTGAGGGGGCGGAGCTGGTCCGTAGCACCGCCGCTGGATTTAGTCCAGCGGTGCGTGAGCAAGTCCGTAACCTCAGACTAGGCGGGGTGGGGCAGGCAAGTGGAAGCCCTGTGCCAGCCACCGCATGGTCCCCCCCTTTTCCCCTGGGAGGGAGCCGGGCAGGTTCACTCGGCTGCTCCCGGACAAGCTGGATATGCTGGGTTACTCTGGGGGTGTGTGGAATTTATATCAGTGGGGAGGGGTGGCACGGGACCCTAGCAGTTAGTGCTTTCTCCCCAAAACCAATACTGCATTCCTACCGGTACTTGGATCCAAGGGGTCCCAGTCATGTCACAGCCACCGATGGAAAGCTTGGCCCAGTATTGGTTTTCTGAAGGCCTTACTTCATAGTTCTTTTTTGCAGCCAGTGATGGACAGATTGGCCCGGACCTTTTGTTGCAGCCAGCGAGGGACAGATTGGCTTGGACCAGTATTGGTTTCCAAAAGGCCTACTTCATAGTCCCTCACCTTTCCAGGGTCCTTTGTTAGTTTTTCCAGGGTCCTTTGTTGCAGCCCTTCTCTGGCTGGTAAGATATGGTGATGCGAATGAAGCTCAACGGGGCGATCTCACCCAGCTGCGGGAGTGAGAAGGATCCTTCCTTGTTGGGTCTTCCCCCTTAGGCACTTTTCCAGGGTCCTTTGTTTGTTTTCCTGCCAGGTGCTTCTGGAATTTCAGTCTGCCAGCTCTCAGCTTTCACATTACATCATGTGTGACATTTACCTTTGTGGATTTATGATTCATGAATCTGAAAAATTGGTCTGTCTTTTGCCTTTACCTTTACAGATTTATTATTCAAGCTATACCGGTGGCGCTTCAAACACTACGTTAGCATTGTGGCCTATTGTGTTCACTTGTCTTCAACTAGTGCACAGTGGACACTATGGTAGCGTTCGTGTTCGCCTGTCTTCAGCCATTGCACAGTGGAGTGATTGGTGGTTGTAGCATTGTGGGGCTTTTGTGTTCACCTGTCTTCAGCCATTGCACGGTGGAGTTATTATTAGGATTTCTCCTCCGGGGTTCAATATCTTGTAGGGGTATGCACTGAGATGTCTACGTCCCTCTGCCCCTGGTCGCATTCATGGTTCAAGTTTTTACTTGTGGTGCTTCAAACATTCTGGTAGCTTTGTGGGGCTATCGTGTTCAACCTTTGCACAGTAGTGTCTGTGTCCGTCTGCTCCTTGTTGCATGCGGGGGTTTCCCCAGCACATTTCCTTCAGGGTACATCAGTATGGATGTAGAGGTTCTTAAGGGTTTTTGCACTAGTATCTACCAGAGCTTCTTGTTGACCTTACCATACCTTCTTGTTAACCTTTTGTTGTCTGTACAGGTCACAACTTCTTTGGCTGTGCTACCTGGAATACCCAGTTGACAGATCATAAACATCAGTAGAAAGAGAAAGAGAGTGGAAGCAGTAAGCATCACAACTTTTGCTTTGGCTCAGTTCAGCGTATACAGTAAGTACCACAACATTTGCATTGCTCAGTTCATTGTCTATTGCTGCAATTTCACCAGTTGGTTCTCTTATGACATAGGACAGTTTATCCCTTGTACAGCTGGACTATCCAGTTTGTAGATCATAAGCATCAATAAAAAGGGTAAGAGAGGGTATGCAGTAAGCTTCTTTTGCTTGCTCAGTTCAGTGTGTGCAGCATGGCTCAGTTCATTGTCTATCACTATGATCGATCGACTGGAATGCCCAGTTGATAGATCATAAGCATCAGTAGAAAGGGAAAGGGAGTGTATGCAGTACGCATCACAACTTTTTCTTTGGCTCAGTTCAGTGTGTACAGTAAGTAACACAACTTTTGCATGGCTCAGTTCAGTGTATATTTCTGTAGCTTCATCAGTGGTTTTTCTTATCCCTTGTACAATCTCACCCTGTCGATGTTACTCTGCTTTTCGACGGGCTCATCACTGTTAGCATTTTGTAACTTTTTCACCTGGAGAATTGCTGGCATTCCCTGTCAGGAGAGAATAGTTCTCTATTCCCCGTCGGGAAAGAGTAGTTCGCTAGTCCTTGCCTTCCCCGGTGTCTGGGAGGCTATGACTGAAAGTAGTTGCTTTCAAATCAATCACTGACGCAAAAGCACTTGGTCCGTTACTCTGCATTTTAACGGGCTCCTCACGATTTAGCATTTGTTTGTTAGCACCGTGTCTGTGTTAATATGCAATTTCACAGGCTCATCGCTGTTAGCATTTGTAAGCTTTTCACCTGGAGAACTGCAGCCATTCCTGTCGGGAGAGAATAGTGCACTAGTCTTTGCCTTAGGAGAGAATGGTTCTCTAGTCGTTGCCTTTCTCGTGTCTGTAATGCCTTGACTGGACATAGTTGCTGTCAAATCAGTCACAGACTCGCAAAGTGGCTTCTCAAAAATGGGTATTGTCACTGGAATCCCCGGGTCTGTACAACCGTATATTTCCCTCCCTTGGAGTCTCCCCTCCATGAAGCCCTCTGTAATCCGAACTACAAGATGGAGCTGCCCGGCAGGATGCAACAGCTCTGTGTCTGAGCTGGGTTCCCCATGACTATTCTTGTTTAGTAACCGTTCCTTGAGCCATGTTCCACACGACAATTCTTATCTAGAGGCTGTTTTTGCCTTTTGTGTCTCGGGGGCGGCACAGTTCCCCTCCGGGTCTTGCACTGTCTCATGAACTCTTACAGGCTGGGGTTTATGACCTCATTTGCTGGCCACTGGAATGGGCTGCTGCTGATCTTCTCAGGGACATAATTTTCCTCGACCGCTTCCCACCCCTGGTTGTCTTGTAGCTCTGGGGTCATCGATTCGTATGTTGCGGGTCCCACAACCAAGCTGGGGTGCAGGTGGTCAACCATCAGTCCAGGGAATCCAGCAGAGTTTTTGTTTGGATCACTGTTCTGTGCGGAAGGGCCATCCTTTAATAGGTATTTCTCGGCTAAGTACAATGATATGACTGTTTCCCCCTCTCAATTTTCAGATGGAGCAGTTCTGTTCTCTCGCGCTCAGCGCCAACATTGACCCAGAGGTCATGCCGGAGGCTTTGTGGGGATGGGGGAGCACAGGATAAACGAGGGCATTAAGGCCGCCATTTCTAGTTCTATGTGGCAGGCTTGTGTGTCCTCTTTCCTCTCAATCCGGGGGTTTCAGGGGTCATGGCCCATCCCGCCCCCTCACGCCATGTTGATGGGTTTGTGGCGCACTTGTGCTGCCATGTGTTAGCACCACGCACCATAAGGTGTCACATGGCAGCTACTGCCTTTTTTAGGAAGGCGCGTGGGGTGGTCGACCCGTGTGCGAGCTATTGGCTCCAGAGGGCGGTCGACGGCTGGGCCATGGCATGTGGGCCAAGGAGAGATACCCGTCAACCAGTATCAGTTGACACACTGGCTGCACTGCCCCGGATTTGCTCGTTCAACTGAGATTTTGGGGCATTGTGGTTCAGGGGACTGGTGCCTTCATCCCAGGGTGATCAGGGTGGTACTGCCCGGGAGTAATACCTGGAGGTTTCCCGCATTACAGGGCCCTTCCTTTCATGCATCTCGCTGGGACATTCTGGACAAAACTCCAATTTCAGGCCATTTTTAGGTAAGGTTTGGCGGACTGAGGAATGTCGCCTTCGAGTTACAGGCCGCACTGCTGTTATGTTTTGTCATCCGCAGGCACGGACCGGTTGCCAGCTGTCTGGATCTGTGGGCGCAGCATGGTTCAGTAGGCAAAATGCCACGTTGCTAATTCGGAACTTAAAATGCAGCTGGGCTATGGGGCCCCATGCCGGTCCCTATTGGTTTGGGCGCAGTGATTTGCGACGGGAGCACCTGATACCTTGGCAGGCAGGACATTTTGCAGCACCTGCAATCCTGGTCACCAATTTGAGGGAAAATGATCTCAGCCTGCGCAGGGCAGGGGTGCTCACAGGCAAAATGAAGAGTAACATTGCCGAATTGGCAGCTCGGGGGTCCCTAGCATCATATGTGGGCGTTTATTATACGCTGGGGTGACCAGGTGGTGCCCCATGAACGGATCGGGAGCCTGGTGCAGGCCTTTTCCTACGGGAGGATGTCCAGGGAGAACACTCTCGGGTTGGGGGAGAAAGGGCTGTCGTTCATACCCCTTTTCGGAATACCTGTGTGGGGGAAAGGGGTGGAGTAACTATCTTCCTCCCCCCTTTTCGTGGCGGTTAGCAGCATAGGAACCATGCTGTGGTAATGCTCCCTAAGAGCTGAGGGGTCGCGCTTGTACCCCGTTACCACTTGGGGAGCGGGGGGGTCGTAAGGCCGGAGGCCCCAGCCTAGGCACAGAGCCGCTGGCTTGGGGCTGCAACCCGCCCTGACCCAAGGGGAGGGTGAATTTGAAGGGTCGATTCACCCGGGTAAGGGGGCGAGGTTTAGCTTAGCCCCCGTTACCTGCTTGAAGTAGCATGGTTCCTCTCCGCTATATGCACACAGGTTCTTTAACATTGTCTGTTCAAGTTATATATATTGTAGGGGTGGGAAACCGGTAGAATCCGGTATCCGATAATGCCGGTATCGGGCGTACCGGCATTATCGGATTCGGCCCGGTAATCCGGCCCCCGGTACCGGATTTCAGTGTACCGGTTTTTTTTATATTGCAGCCATTTTTAAATGGCTGCAATGTAAAAAAAATTAAAGCCCCAGCCAAACTGTTTAAAAAAAAAAAAACCCTCCCCGAGTCCAGGCTGCGCGGGTGGAAGGGGGGACACCCCCCACCCACCCTGCCCAGCCTGGCTTTTTGTTGTAAAAGATAGAACAGCAACAGAGTGAGACCCCGAGGCGAGCCCCCCCCCCAGCACCAGCGGCCGCGGCGTCCCCGCAGCCGCAGGTAAGTATGACCCGATCCCTGGGGGGGGTGGGGGTGTTTAACACCCCCACCCCCCCCAGGGATCACCCCTACAGCGCGCTTGCCGCTTACCTTGGGGAGCTCCGGCGGCGGCGGGCGGCCCGGCGGCTTCAGCGCCGGCTGTGGCTGCCGGCGTCAGGACGCTGTAGGCCTTCCGGTGCACTTCCGGGTTTCACCGGAAGGCCTAGAACGTCCTGAAGCCGGCAGCCACAGCCGGCGCTGAAGCCGCCGGGCCGCCCGCCGCCGCCGGAGCTCCCCAAGGTAAGCGGCAAGCGCGCTGTAGGGGTGATCCCTGGGGGGGGTGGGGGTGTTAAACACCCCCCCCCCCCCCAGGGATCGGGTCATACTTACCTGCGGCTGCGGGGACGCCGCGGCCGCTGGTGGGGGGGGGGGGGCTCGCCTCGGGGTCTCACTCTGTTGCTGTTCTATCTTTTACAACAAAAAGCCAGGCTGGGCAGGGTGGGTGGGGGGTGTCCCCCCTTCCACCCGCGCAGCCTGGGAGGGGGAGGGAATTAATTTTAATTTATTGCATTGGTTTCAATGGGGACACAGCGCCCCATTGAAACCAATGCAATAAATCCGGTACCAGTATACCGGATTCAATCCGGGAATCCGGTTTTTGTGAAACCGGTAACCGGTAAAATCCGGTGTACCGGTACTGGTACCGGGCCCGCCCCTAATATATTGTAATAAAGTTGCGGCCAAGGCCTTTTTACCCCAACGCATGTCTTTGTCTGTTCTTACGGGGAGTGCGGGCACAAAAGAAAAACTGGACACTCTTAAAAATGGAAAGAGGAAATGTAGGCCTACCCCTGAAAAGGTGATCGAAAGGAAAGAATACTTCAAGAGAAGGAATTTATTAATAGGGACAGAGGGTATTATGGATTGAACAGGAAGAAAATGTCCCTTGTGGACTGTGATGTAGCTTTAAAAATCCTTCTTTACCCAAATAGTGCATTACCAAACTGGTCTAATAAGAGCCAGGTGGTTAAAAATGTATTGCACTTACTGAAGGTAAGACTAGTGGAAACAAATGTACATAGTATAACACTAGGGAAATGCAATGGGGCCACTCAGAACCTTAACATTAAATTTGATTCGCCCTTGCTAGTTAGGAAGTTTTTCCAGGCTAGAAAGTTTCTTATAACAAGAGGAGTACACACCGATAGAGTCTTTGTCCAAGCAGACAGTCCATATACTAGGAGGGAAAATAAACAACTTGCAAAAAATGAACTTTTAATGGATCTTGAACCGATGTTGATACAGGCAGCCCTGGATCAGGCAAAGTTCTGAAAACAGGCTGGCTTCAAACCTTGAGGGGAAAGAGCCACTCAACTTACAAGGTATGGGAAGTGCAGAGGATCTAACCATATGATGTCTTCAAAAAGTCCTGATCAGATCAGATCAGGAGAAATGAAATTTTTGAAAGAGTGGGTTTCTGGGAAACTATGGAAGAACTTATAGATAGGTTGGAAGATAAATATCCTAAGACACCAATGGTAATGTTGGGAGATTTCAACGTCCGTACTGGTAGTGATAGTATTGAGATCGCAAAAGTGACTGGCATCGAACCTGAAGACCCTTTTCTGGCTATACACAGAAGCTCTAGAGATAAAATATTAAACACAAAGGGAGTTCAGAGTTTAAAATGTCTATATAGAATCAACTGGACCATCTTAAAGGGAAGGGGGCTACTGGACTTGTGGGGAGATAGAACTTTTTTCTCCACAAACAGGCTAAGTGTAATAGATTATATCTGTGTCCCTGCTAATCATCAGGGGAAGTTTAAAAATTTTAGAGTAGCACCAGTGGGAACAAGGGACCATCAGTCCCTTATTGTCGAATTTCAAGCTAACTCAGACCAGGTGCTATTTTAGGATATTAACCACAGTGTAGTAAATTATGTATCTGCTACCGAGAACACAATAAAATGGGAACCGAAATTGGCAGCTGATAGCTATGGTTTTTTTTGAGAGTGATGACATGATTCAGAAGTGAGATTTTTTCTCTAGAATAGATATTCTAGAATTAGATGTCTCTAGCTACTACCATTCCATAGTACAATATATTAAGGAAGTGTTACTAAAGAAGGATATGGTAAATAAAAGAAATTGGGAACCAACGTCGTTTGACCAAGAATGCAGGCAAAGGAAAACAGCATTAAATAAGGCGATTAGGTTAGTCAAGAAATATAATACCCTCCAAGCAGTTGAGACGCTACTGGAAAATAAACGGTCATATAGAACTTTAATAAGATCGAAAAAACAAGCTTACCAACATTCGTTATGGATAAGCTTGGAGGATGCAATTAGGAGGAAAGAGAGCAATAAATTTTGGACTATTGCCAGAAAAGGACGTTATGTGGACACCTGTAGGCTAGATACCACTATACCGGGTCTAATCTGGCAAAATTATTTTGCTGAAATTTTTAACATGGCAAGAGAAGTAAATGCAACCCCTGAAGATGGGGAACTTGATTTGCTGACACTCCCAGCGTGGGAGTTGATATCTGGAGATACTATTAGGGAGCTTATTGTGCAATTACCTGCAGGAAAGGCTCCCGGTGAAGATGGGCTCCCGGGTGAAATTCTGAAGGAATATGCGGATTGGTGAGTATCAATGTTAACACAGCTATTTAATCACATAAATTTCTTTGGTTTAATCCCTGAAAATTGGAATCTAGAGTATTGTTGTTCCCATTTACAAGAAGGGCGACAAAGGTTTGCCTTCCAACTATAGACCAATAAGTTTAATTAATATCATAGCTAAACTATATGCAAAAACCCTTCTGAAAAGGTTAGAGGAATGGGCACTTAGAACACAAGTATTCTATGAAGAACAGGCGGACTTCCGAGCAAACCACTCTACAATAGACCATTGCTTTACTCTCTCCTTTTGATTGATAAATATGTTCATATACGGAAAAGTAAATTGTACACCGCCTTCATAGATCTGAAGGCGGCATTTAATATGGTCAATAGGAAGCTCCTGTGGGACAAATTAGGAAAGACAAATATTGACAAAAGACTTCTGACCCTGGTGCAGAGAATCTATCAAAATACTTAAATAAAGGTAAGGATATCTCCAGTCAGAGACTGCACGGATCCCATTGAGACAACGAGGGGAATTAAGCAGGGCTGTGTATTGGCGCCTTTTTTATTTAATTTCCTGATAAACAATATATAGTCCTAAACTTAGAGGGGAAAGAGCATCACCCAACTTGTATAAAACAGAGACAGACAGGAATTCTCATTTATGCTGATGATATGATTCTAGTGTCAACTTTGAAATTGGACTGCGCAAATCACTTACCACCTTTGGAAAGTATTGTCAAAGAAATAAGCTACAAATGAATTATGATAAATCAAAAATAATGGTGTTTGCCAAGTATTGGAAAAACAAGCACTGATCCATTGATAACACATCCACTAGAGCAAGTAAAGTCATATAGATATCTGGGACTGTTGTAGAATGTAAATGGTACTTGGCTTTACTCACCCATTCACTGTGTCCAGAGGAAATATGTTGGGGTTAGATCTTAAGACTGGCATATATACTAGTAAATGCAGACTGCGAAAGGATTTGTAAACTGGCAAATCTGATATATGCCCCAAATGTCTAGAGACAACGGGCTACTAAAATACAGATTGCCAAAGTTGAATAAATTTGGCCATTACTCTTTATGCTCCTATGTTTAAACTATCTTATTAATTTCAGGGGTCAAGTGATGCCATTACAAGTCCCGGGAACGGCAAGGCAAATTTTAAGTGTTCCTTTGCCTCCAATTTTTAGAGTTTATAACTGTTGACAGTTATATATACAGTTTTATTGTTTTAAACGACATTATGTTGACACGATGCTCAAATGTTCAATGTTTAATTTTGTACTGAATTTGTTACGGTCAAATGGCCAAACAATAAAAATGGATTGACTTGACTGCATTGGCTCCCCGCCTGTCCTTCCATGCCCCGCTGTGGTCCCTGCAATCAGCCAGGAGCACTTCTCTGCGGGTACAGTTGGTTAGTCTTGTCCGTATGACAAAGGCTTGCAGGGAGGCATTCTTGGTCGCTGCCCCAATGTTTTGGAATTCCCTTCCTCTGGAGGTTTGTTTGAGCTTGAGCGTCTTCTGGAGGCAGTGTAATGGGGTGGTGGAACTAGGTGGGTTTGTGGGGGGTTGTGGCAGAGTTGGTTTTGTTTGCTTTTTTAAAAATATTTTTTTTGTATTTAAATGTTTTTGAGCCTCTGGGAAGGGTGGCATAGAAATTTAAATAAATAAAATTTACAATACTAGAGTAATTTTGTTAATTTTCGAAACCTATAATGGAAATAGTAAAGAAGTTTTTGTGAAGATATGAGTAAAAATACAAACTTTAAAAAAGCTAAAATTATGCAACTAACAGAGACCTAGGGAACTAACATTAGCACATAGTTACTAAAAATCTTATCGGTAGAAGAAGGAAACAAATATGTTCAGGAGTCATGGAAACTGCACTGAGGAACATGAGGGTCAGGAAAGGATGTTGTCATTTTTTTATCATTATATTCAGCATGAAATGTAGCAGATAGAATGGGAATGGAAGAATCTTGTAATGGAAGACTCCCAAGCCAAATTATCTCCAAACTCAACATACAAAATTTAACTGCGTTACCTCCTCAGAACATGATCCAAATGTACCAGGAATTTGCTTTTTGCCATTGACGTACTATTCAATCAAAACGTCCACCAGGAATTTAAGAACTCATCTTGGATTGAAAAAAAAATGCAATAAAATTCTTGATCCTGCATCCTTTGGTCCTGATGTTGCAAGGTAATCCACCAGCACAGATCCCTACTGATTATGGAGTCTTAGTGACATGCATTGGTAACTTATATTTACCAATATCTCAGGAAAATGAAAAGAGTGGCCAGGATTTTTAGTTAGGTGAATTCTATCAAACACAAAGAAGAAAACAATAGCTATATTGCAACTTGCATACATTTTTTCTGGCTCAAGAAGAGTAGTGGCATTAAGAAAAAAGTTTTCTTATAATGGAGCTAAAAGAAAAGGTGTTAATAGGAGATTCTGGTAATAACTATGACAGTATTCTGTTGGAATAGAAAAGAGTTGTGTTCCAAACTTGATTACAAGTACACAAGAGGCTGCCACTTCACAAAGGATCCCTTCACTGGATTGTTTTACTGGCGCGTAATAACTTAAAAACATGCAAATTACTTTGATAAAGCTGTAACTCAGAAAAGCCTCAGACTGTCCACTAGGGTCAATGAACTTTTTACATAGAAACTGGCAACACAGGCAGGCAGACCAACAAACTCTAGTCTTTTGCAATTATGCAAAAAGCCAATCAATTTTTGAGAGTACATTCTTTCAATAAAGTACTTTAAAATGGATTTCTGCTGGCACCACAAGTTCTCATAGGCAATTCGGCAATAACCTATGTATTTATTTATTGCTGTTTCTTGTAACACAGCACAGTTTTACTAAGTAATTAGCAAGCACTCCACCAGTGGCGCCCTTTTGTTTAATTCCTCCCCCCCACCCTTTTACTAGCTGAGTGAAAGCAGTGCAGGCATGCTGGGGAGTTTAGTGAATGGAATGTTGATTTGTCTGTTCTTTCTCATCCAACCGCCTACGCAGGCCGATCCAGAATGAACGCACAAAGTACAGTTGGCCTGTGCTGTACCTGAAGCATCCAGCACCTCAGCTGGCCTATTTTGGGCTGCTTTCTTTCAATATCACTCACTTTTTATTACAAGCATTAGTTATGTCGAGGGCAGCAAGAAAGCGGGTTAAGAATAGTTGGGGCCCTGTTCATGAACCTTAGGGACATGTATAAGCCAGAACCTGGGTTTGCCCTAAACAGGGTTTCCTGTTTTGAAGGGGATGCAGCAGGGAGTCATGAGAAAAGGGGAAGATACCCATCTCAAATGACCTTCCCTGGGGCTGGGAATGCCACAATCTAAGGAATCTGAACTGCAGGGACCCCTTCCTATCAGCCTCTACAACACTTGTGCTCCGTCCTGCTGCCTACCTGACACAGAACCACTTTAAGAGCCACTGGCGGTGTACAAAAGGGAGCATTTGCTTCTGGAGTCACTGGCTCACCACTTAACAGGAAGAGAAGGGGTAGAAAATCTTAGCTGAAGCTGTAGGCTGTGGTAGCACTCTGACTGGAACTTTGGGTGGCGGGTCCTCCAATTCATTTAGATGTGTGGGCCCCATGAGTTGTTGCATTTATCCAGTAACAGTACACAATAGGAAGCACTTTACATTAGCCAAAAGGAACTTTCCAGAGTCCTGAGTTCAAGAAAAGATTAGTTCCCTGCCACACAATCCGTAGGCTTATAAGGAGGGACCTGGGATCGCTGTATTTTCTTCTTTGGCAGCAATGGGGGGAACTGGTCTTTGCTTATAAGTTCATGATGGGAAGGTGTATGTGAGCTTTATGCATCTTGTACATATCAACCCCTCAGTTTTAATGAAATTAAATTAGCATGCCTTCATCTCACAGAAATGATCCTCAAAGTACTGTGCTAGCTGTCCTGGGGAAATGTAGCTTGTGCCAGCACCGTACCTTGAGGATTGGCACCTCAGCATGAATTTCAGGATTTGCCAGTGCTGTATAAAGGGAATAAATGCATTGTTTATTCTCTTGGATACCAGACAATAAGAACAGGTTCCAGGTATTTTCATTTCTAATGTTAGTTGGAATCTTGGAAAAACTGGGTGTGTAAATAAAAGCTGTCTGGGGCAGCCTAAACTTGTGTAACCAGAAGTTAAGCAGATCGCCACAGAACTCCAGTGACCTTGGCAGCATTACAAGGGTTATACTTTCACATGAATGAACCTCTCCCGAACAAATTATCCCATGGTATTAAAAAACTCTTTTCTTTCACCTTAGCCGAGGTATTTCTCTCTCACTCACCACCCTCAATCCAGCAAGTTTTTGTTCAACATATTTAAGAAGATCCCACGCTGCACACATGGTGAGGTTCACAGCACAGTAAATGAACAGCTGTTATATTCCCTCCTATCATTTTTGGAAGGCATTTGCAAGACAAATGCCATACTGTTTCCTCAAACACTGATTATAGATCTTTCATCATGGCTCTGTTTTGTTCTCCTACCAGCAAGACATCTTAAAAGATCCAAGATGCCCTTGGACCACCTCACAGAACAGAATTATTAGGATAAGGTATGGATGGGTAAGCCTTCCGAGTATTACAACTGGTAAAAACTCAGGAGAAGCCAGCAGCATTAGCCCCCATTAGCCCTGGATTCAACTGCTCGTCTATCATGTGGCCACCAAATGTTCACCCTAGTGCCGCTCTACACGGCGTCAGCCTGGAAATGTGGAGCCTACTGTGGGGGCAAATCGGGGGCAACGGGCACCTCCGCCTCCCATATGTTGGGGCATGTACTTCCTCCATGCGCATTTTGCACCATGGAGTCGTGGGTGCAACCCAGACCGTCGCGTGACTCAGTGGTGGTGGAGGGGATGGTGCACGGGTGGGCCGTGGCGGGGAGGAACGTGTCTCGCCTGAGCATATGTTATGCTCCCCATGCAGGACCTGACAGAAGCAGTTGTGTGGGAGCTGTGTGGAGCCACTATGGGCTGTGGCAGGTTCCCAAACCAATGTATTAACACTCACAGTTTGACTATGGTCTGGTCAAGTTAACATCTAACAGAGAGGGCACAATGCATCAAATCCAAGACAAACATCTTTTGGCTGTTCAAGTAGAATAAATGGTAGTCAACAAAGCATTCCTTCCTAAAGGCCAAATGCTGCCTCCTCTGGCACAAGCAGCATGTAAATGGAATTTACCCATGAGGCTGGGCTGCCCATTGGAAGGGTGAATCCCAGGGTCACTGCTATCAGATATTTTTTTTTCCTGGAGCAGCAGATCCAAGTTCTTCATACTGCCATACTCAAGTGTGTAGAAAAACAAAGGAATTCAAATGGCTACTGTAACACGCAGAAACGTCCATAAAAGACAAGGAAGGGAGAGAAAGACGAAAAATGCAGATGGGGAAGTAGGTAGAGCAGATGAAAAAACAGCAATAATTCTAAACATGGGGATGTTTATACCCAATTCCATTCAGTTACAAGTGGATGGAGTTGGTCTATACTACTGGGAATGGAAGGCAGTCTGAAGAAAATCCTGAAGAAAATCTCTGCATTATCAGGTGGTGCCTGCTATGAGGAAGTCTAGGAACTGCTGGCACTTTAAGATGTAGTGGAAACCATTGTATTTTATCTTGTACAATTGGGAATTATAAATAAAACAGAAAGCAGAGAACTGCATTCAGTTTGTATTTTAAAAAGTAGAAGAACTTTATTAGCATACAGTGTGTTGGCTATTGATTGTTTTCCCATTTGTACCTCTCCACTTATGAAGCATAAGTGATCCTTATGGATATATAAGGATCCTTCAGGATATATGTAAATTATTGTAAATAAAACATTTCACAGCCAGAAAGCACTTAAATGTAAAATAACATCATCTTACTCAATATAAAAAGTGCATGGGGAGATAGGTTTATAGAAACTTTTAAAAACTGTGTATATTGAACCTGAAACAGGACTGAACAATTATCTGCCATGTCTTTATTAGCAGCTCTGTGGGCAGTGGCTTGCTTAATTTTCAAAGGGTTAATATTTACTTAATTAGAAGTCTTACTACCCCGCCCCTCTTGCCACAGGCAGCTCGGGGAGGCTTACAATCAATACAATAAGACAAAAATAAAACTAAAAACAATTCATAAAAGGAGGGTAAAAAAATATCCCATATAATACGCGATATTCATGTCAGCACATGCACAGCATATAACAAATACAACTGGCTAGGTGAGATTCTTATAGACAAATGGCTGGCATGAACTACTGTAGATTTAGATGTATTATACTATTTAGTGTATATTGTGAACCAACCAAGAACTTTATGGAGCATTAAAGTGATGGTTTCTGCTTCTTGAAGTTAACATACCTTACGCAGATTACTTTCTTCCTTTAAAGCATGCTAGCCTGGTACATGCCTCTCTTCACTGAATCCCCTGCTCACGGCAGGATTATGTACCAACATGCTTGGAGAAGCCCTAGTTTTAACAGTATGTTCACAACAGAACATGAAACGTAAGTTCTGAGGGCTTAGGTTGTGTTTTATAAACCACAGCACCAAGGATCTATTTCCAGTTTAGTTAGGTGTCTTGGGTTGGCCAGAAACCCCCTTCTTGACTTTGAAGTGGCAATTTCCCATACAGAGAACTGCACACATACCTTGAGCTACATCTGTATGGCTAAGGACTATTACTAGAGTCCTGCAGAACTCGAACCATAGAGACCTACTTTGAAGGATTCTAACCATAAGTGATAGAACTTGGCACATAATCTATAGCAACACTGGGCAATGCTCTAGCCATCCCACCATGGCTGCAGGTGCCAGGAAAGCTAAGAGCTAGTAAGAGCTCTTTAGTCACTAAGCAAGAAAATATAGACAAAGGTAGCATCACAAAGGTTGGCAAGGAGCAATCAGATTACCCAGCCTGGCACAGGGCAAGCAACAGCTAGTTGTTGGGGATGGGCAAGCAAGTTCCAAAGCTTCCCCCCCACCAATCTTGGACAAGAAACAGCCAGAACAGAGCCACAAGGTCAGCCAGAATTACCTGGACACTAGCCCATAGAATTGCTAGAATCACCAAGGAGGGGCCAGCAGCAATAAATCAACCCCAGTCTCTATACTATACAGTCCACAGAGAACGTGCTATACCTGCAAACAGAGCAAGAAAGTTACTCTAAATCTTAGGCAGAAACAACAGCCTGATTGCTTGGACATGACAGCTTGTAGAACCATTTCAGATCATGGCCAAGGTAGCAGGAATGCTTTCTTATCTCTACGCTCCTCAGTGATTCTCACTGACACTTGTGGGCTAAACTCCTTGATTTGAAACCCATGGTCATTCAGAGGTGGGCGAGGACACGTGTATAACTATGAGCACTTGCTACTGTGACCTAGAACAAGACTGAAGACTAACTAAATTAACAAATCTAAGCTGAATAAATACTAACAATATTACCTTTTTTTTTTTTTTTTTGACTGACATTGCATTCCAAGTGAAAAATGGAGTGTTCCTGTTGCCGGAGATGGCTGGAAAGAACTACGGTGGGAGACGCTCTGCCTTCCTCTTATCACCCATGCTTTCATCACCTCTAGATTGGACTATTGTAACGCGCTCTACGTGGGGCTACCCATGGTGACGGCTCGGAAATTGTAGCTGGTGCAGAATGTGGAGGCCCGTCTCTTGGAAGGTCTGGGCCACCGGGGACCATATTACGCCGGTGCTCCGTTCTCTGCACTGACTGCCAGTAGATTTCTGGGCCCAATTCAAGGTGTTGGTCTTGGCCTATAAAGCTCTAAATGGCCTAGGCCCTACCTAGCTGCGGGACCACCTCACCCCCCCGGGTTCTGGATCGCCTCCTGCAGTCGTCCGGTTCCCCGAGTCTGCTGGGGGGTCACAGTGGGGAGGGCATTCTCGGTGGCCACACCACGGCTGTGGAACTCCCTTCCGGTTGAGACTCGGTTGGCCCCAGAACTCCCCTCCTTTCAAAGAAGCTGTAAGACCTGACTGTTCCGCCAGGCATTTGTCGGGGGAGAACGGTGATGGGGTGGGATATTTTTGTATCCTCCTTTTATATGCTGTTTTTAGTTTTATTGTTGCTATTTTTATTGATTGTAAGCCACCCTGAGCTGCCTGTGGCAGGAGGGGCGGGGTAGCAAAACATTTTAATAAATAAATAATATTCTCTCGTGAGACTAAAAGCCCGTGCAAAGCAGAGGTGAAGGCTTCGCTTCCTTCCAGTCTATTCTAGACAGTCTGCCTGGATACTGCTGTCATGGAGCTTTCTGACTGCTGCCTGTGGAGCAGGGATTCCCATGGAGCTCCTCAAAGAAGAACTACTTCTTGACTGCACACAAGATTGGTGGGTGAGCAACAAGGAACAAATTGGTAGCAAACACATAGTACGTCATGAAGACACAACAACCTACTGCACCTTTCCAAGCATAACCAGTGGGTAGTGTTACATCTGGCAAAACCCTTAGTGTGTAAGGAAAGGTTTATTTCGAAGGCAGAGCTATAACAGTAATAGGTGGTGCAGATGCACTGAGGCCTACTAGCCTGGGAGGCCCACACTCCCTGATACAGCAGCTTCCCTTTCTGCTGGGAGGGGGAAATCACAGGGACCCCATTTCATCTTTTGCACTAGGGCCCATTCCAACCTAGCTATGTCCCTGTTCGTGAATAGCCCTTCCTGCTTCTAGCATAAACCAACCAGTCCTGAAGTTCAGAAGACACGTCCCTGTGGGTAAATTATATGCTAATTTTCCAGACCAGGATTGCTTGTACCTCCCCCTGAAGCATCTGGCTTTAGTCCATCTCCAAGACACAAAATGGATTTTAGATAGCCTCCTGGCCTGATCCAGTATGGTAAATCCTACATTCCCTGCTGCAGCCCTGTCAGAATTAGGCCCGGTTAATCCTGCCACTTGCTGCCACTTACATAACTGAAGCAATACCTATCTGAAGATACAAATTGGAGCATTATACCCTTCACATAAAATCTCAAGGTATTTCAGATTTAACCAACATGTATGTCTAAAAAGTTAACTTGTACAGCACTGGATAACTACTCTAGTGGAATAACTTTAAGAACTAGTGCGGTAACCTTGAACTGCATTAGTAAACATTTCATTTGGTACCATGACTTATCAGACATAGGCAAGAAAATTGTACTTTAATCCCTCTTTGTCTCCTGTCCTCCAATTCCCCTGTCTACCATATGTGCTTTAAGAAGGCGTATTGAGTATATCTACACAGATTTCTCTGTCCCTTTTCTTTCAGTGTACCAATTCCAATCTGTGACACTATTGTGACTTTGTATCTGATATCATTATGTGCCTTTATTGCTACTTTTCTGTATCTTGTAGTATATTAACTATTGACATAGCTAAGTTGTCTCAATAATACATGCTACCCTTTCATGTTGATAATCACGTTCAAAACGCAGAGACAATTTCCTCACAGACTAGTGTAGACTGATCCAGTTACAAAGATGAAAAAGTCAGCTACACCTCTCATTCTTTCTGACCTTGCTGATAAATTTACAAAAACAGACTTCATGCCATCTGTAAAGTAAGGTGGTTATCTTAGCTGGAGATAAAATTGGTGTCTGGACAGCATGGACAGACCCCACCCTCTCCCTCCCTTCCCCCCACAAACAACAGTGGGTAAAATTCACCTCAGTTGCACCAGGACAAATCTGGAGTAACTTCAAATCAACTACCAAGTTCATTAACAAAGCAGCCAACTATTTGCCTCCATAAGGATTATTATTTGAAGATGCTGACAAGACTGCCATTTCCATATACAGCGCACCCCACTATAACACCTAGTGTTTTAGGACAGCTCTGGCTATAATGTACCTGCTGGCTATACAGCACCGTAGGTATGCCTTGCACTGTTACAAAAACTTGACTAGAATAAACAAAAGGCTTGGATCCCAAGAGGTCTGTTACAGCAAGAGTGCTATACTAAAGACAAAGCCTAAAAGGAGTGGAAGAAATAATGAGAAATAAAAAGCAGGCTCAAGAAGGGGTTCATTACTTGCTTTCTTTCACCAAAGTGACAAATGTAAGCCAAAGTAGATGAACAGTGTGCACCATTTGGAGGCATTAGTAGAGCAGAATATTAAATACAATACTCACTTCTCTAAAGTCATCATATGCTGCATTTGCTTCCTGTTTCAATAAGAAGGAAGTATTGCAAGACCTCAACTCCCCAAAGGTGGTATCCTGTGGATATTTTCATACTGACCATTGTATGCAGATCTCTCTATATGCTAACTTTTCTCTTCTTACCCTTTGTGAGACACAGTCTCATTCTAAAATAAATACTTGCTGCTTTACAGCTTTCTTTCTGCTTTGGAAAAGGATTCCCCCACCTTTCTTCTCTCACATTATCATTAAATATTTTATTCATGGCATTGCCCAGAGGCATCAGGTTGACACACCACTGTGTTTGCCACTTAAATCAGCTAGACAGGAGGGTATCTGGGGAACCCAGGCTCTCCCCTCCCCCTGCCTTAGCCGTCCCAAAAGCCCCTCATTCCTCACTTGGGGTCCTGCTCCTGGCCAGCCTCCCTTTCAGAAGTTGGCCAGATGCCATGGGAGAGTACAAAGCTGGCATAGCAGTACTTCACCTCCTCTACTCCCTGTTGGGAGGTCAGGGTTCAAATTTTGTCTTAGCTCTGAATTCACTGTGTATCCTTTGGCAAGTTGCACTCTCTCATCCTCAGTTCTCCAGCTCTAAAATGGGAACCACCACCAACATGTACCTTACAGTGTTGTTTGCGAATGTGAACTAGAAAAGGACTGTAAAGCACACTGAGCACTGATAACACTATGTAATTGTTTAACAATGTGTCACATTTCATTCAGTATAAGTGGGTAACATGTACATTGGTACTAGAGCATACATCAAAAAGGCGATATCAAGTTGGCACCCCTCAAATTTGAGAACAAACACATCATAGAACATTCTACCACATTTTTTCACAGGTCTGTTCAAACTGCAGGAGAGTTCTCTAAGCTCATCTTCTACAAATACTGAAAAGTGAACCTCTTGAATTGCACCCGTGTTAATCTGCAACAGCAGTACCATCTACATCCCTCAACCATTTGATTTAGAAGGAAATGTCTAACCTCACACTCCTCAGTTAATAAATCAAACATAGTATGTAACCAAATAAAAATGAGTCCTAGCCACAACATAGGAAAAGGCCCAGTTTAGTCCAGTGGAGAGCAAGTTGGATGTAAAGCTAAGAATCTCAACTTCACATCCTAGCCTCACTGGATGGCCTTGGACAACTCCCTGCCTAAGCTCATCATCTGCAAGATGGGACTATCAATGGCAGGCATGGCCAACCAGTCAGTATAATGTGAGGCCTTACTGCATGTATCTAGTGATAAGGCGAGACCACCCCACACGTCCCCACCCCCACAACAATGCAAAACAGTGCTCAAATATCACGTGGGATTTAGTAAAATAAGCCTCTTGCTTCATGCGGCTGCTTTGCCATATGGATGGGATAGTAAAACAAGCAGCTTCTTTTCCTGTCTACACTGACATCACACACCAATTCAGCAGAGATGCTCTTGCACAAAGTACATGAAGATAGACTGAGACCCTGTTCTATATCCCTCAACACCCTAAGTCTGGGCATAAGCAATTTAAATTGTTAGGTGCATTTATACCAGAACCCAAATTAATACTTCTGAGTCTAAGGTTCACTACGATAACGTATTTGCAAAAAGCCACAACTGCTATCACGGAAATTTCCCTGCCCCCCAGGTAACGTATGAAAGCAGCCCCAGTCATTAAAAAGTTACTGAAAGAGTAGCAATTGGTTTAATCAATATTTATTGTATACTGCTCATCTCAGATATAAATCCCTGCATGTCATTTAGAAGGCTTTTAATACAAACTTCAAATCAAGCCAGGAACTTGATGTACATGGATTCAAGCCATCATACAAACCCGCCCCCACCCCCCCAACAATAAATAAGGTTGTAAAAGAAAAGGCCAAGTGTGAAAAATCAGCTTGGGCGTGACCTTTACTTTGGCTCTGAAGAAAATAGTAATCCACTTGGACAGATCCAAAATATCAGAATCAGTATAAGGTTCCCATGCACTTCAATTCTGGAGAAATAAGAGGTCAAACTATGTATAAACCTGGCACAGACAGACAAACAGCTTAGTGGATTAGCCAATCGACTTTGTGGTCAATTAAAGGTTTTGAATGGCTGGCTTGCCGTTAGACAAAAACGCAAACAGCTCTGCAAAAATAAAGAGGAACAACTACGTCAGGTTCATGATTTTTTTTGTTTCCCCCCCTAAATAATTAATAAATGTATGGTTTTACATATTACATATTAAGAACATAAATAGTGCCATATTGGGTCAGACCAATGGTCCACTGAGTCCAGTATCCTGTCTCCCACAGCGGCCAATTCCAGTAGCTAAGGAGAAATACCCAAGAAGTCATAATGGAGTGATCCATTCCCTGCTGTTCACTCCTAGCTCCTGACAGCGCGAGGTTACATCCCCCAAACCTACTTGGCTAATAGCGGTTAATGGGCCTACCCTCAAAAAACGTATCCAATCCTTTTTAAAACCCAGCTATCCTACTGGCCTTGACCACACCCTCTGGTAACAAATTCCACAAGTTAATGTTGAGTGGGGAAAAAATACTTTGTTTTAAAACTGCTGTCAGTTAGTGTCATGAGTGCCCCCTAGTTCTAGTACTATTTGAAAAGTTAAATAACCGCTCCCTATTTACTCATTCCACGCTACTCATGATTTTATAAACTTCTATCATATCCCTTTCTCAAGTGTCACTTCTCTGAGCTGAAGAGCCCTAACCTACTAAGCCTCTCCTCATAGGGAAGCCATTCCACACTCATGATCATTTTTGTTGCCTTTGTCTGTACCTTTTCTAGTTCTACTATATCTTTTTTGAGACTGAATGACCAGAACTGTCAGTGGCGGACTGGCTATCTGGCAAATGCCAGAGCGGCTGGTACTGTTGGGAGCCATTTCCCTCCCTTCACATTTAAGACTGAATGTTTATGTTCTTTGTCAACATTACATTTTTCTAATGATGGGGATCACGTTACTGAAAATGCCAGAACTAATTTTAAGTCCCAGTCTGCCACTGAGAACTGCACACAATATTCAAGGTGTGGTCACACGATAGATTTATATAGAAGCATTATGATATTTTCAGTTTCATTCTTTATCCATTTCTGAATTCCTAACATTACGTTTGCTTTTTTGACCCTTACTGCATTAAGCTGAGGATTTCAACATATTGCCCACAATGACTCCAAGAACCTTTTCCTGGGTGGTAACTACTAATTTAGAACCCAGCATTGTGTACATGTAGTTTTGATTATTTTCCCCTATTTGCATAACATTGCACTTTCAGCAATGGATTTCATCTGCCCAGTTGCCCAGTCACCCAGTCTCACAAAAGCCTCCTGCAATTCCTCACAGCCCGCTTGGGTTTAACTACCTTAATAACTTTGTGTCACATCTGCAAATATGATCACCTCATTCCTTACTCCCTTTCCTTTGGGGGTAATTCTCTCAGCATCATGTAGCTGGTCCCCACATTTTTTAACCATCAAAGAACAGGTTAGGAAAGTAGTCAACACAATAACCAACTTCTTTCATTCCCACGGGGGTAGACTTGTGAGCCCAGCCCAGGCTCTTTTCAAGGCTAAGGCGCTTGCCCAGCTCCATTATGCTATCCCCATTTGGGGTTTTCCAGTCCTAGGAAAGCTTGAGTCTGTACAGAATTCCTGCCATAAACAAGATAGTTAAACAGAGGGGAGGAATCCAAGGGGAAGTCAGTTTAAAACCACACTAAATGAAATGTTATTTATTTTTATTTATGTTTCTGCTTTAATATCCTAAAGTGCTCATTCGTATGTAGATGCTCACGATGGCTTTTGCAAGAAGTCTCTCTCCTTTGTATCTTCCTCCCATTTAAATAGGAATTCAAGCTCCTTTGTCTCGGATTTCCCGCCTCGGGGGATCCTGGTTCAGGGCACATACGCAACCCAGGTAAACATGGAAGTTCATTAACATCTCCACAGGCTGTCTAGCAAGCCAGATGTTTTGAATACACTTTCTGTAGACTGGTGACGTGTGAGAGCTCTATCTCAAGTTCTGCAATTCTCAGAGGCCTAATTTGGGTTTTACAGTTCTCAATGTCAACATTACAAACACGTGGAACCTTTGACATTACATAGTGTACATGTATAATAACATTAAATACATGTGAAACCCTTGGCACCACACATTTACCACACATGTAGTCCCGTGTTACACATGTGTAACCCCATGTTTCTCCGTGACACACTGCCTCCTATCCCATGACTTTTTACTTTCCTCAGGAGTCTCCCGTGAGGGACCTTATCAAATGCTTTCTGAAAATCAGGATACATTATATAGGCTGAGTCACCCTTATCCACATGCTTATTTACATCCTCAAAAAATTTCAATAGATCAGTAAGGTACAACTTCCCTTTGCTAAATCCATGCTGACTCTTTCCCATTTTGTTGTTTTTATCAATATGTCCAGTAAGGCTGCTTTTAAATGAGGGCGCGCTGAAGCGCCTCCCAAACGCCACATTAAAGGAAAGCCGCCGGAAGTGGCGTTCTCCCCGTTGCCGGCTGGAGACACGGGGCTTTGGAGCGGCGCGTTCTTAAGCCTAATAATTGAAGTCTTAAGAACGCGCCGCTGCAAAGCCCAGTGTCTCCAGCCGCCGCCGGCAACGGGGAGAACGTCACTTCCGGCGGCTTTCCTTTAATGCGGCGTTTGGGAGGCGCTTCAGCGCGCCTCGTTTAAAAGCAGTGTAATTCTATTAACAATTTCCACCAGTTTGCTTAGCACCGATGTCAGACTCACGAGTCAGTTATTTCCAGGATCGCCTCTGGAGCACTTTTTAAATATTGGAATTACATTCGCTACCCTCCAAATCTCGGGTACAGTGGCAGATTTTCGTGATAGGTTACAAATTACCGAATATAGGTCCAAGTTTTCATATTTGATTTTTTTCAGAACTCTGGGGTGAATGAATATCATCTGGTCCTGGTGATTTGTTACTATTTAGTTTGTCAATTTGCTCTAGAACCTCTTCCATAGTCACATTGATTTGTGACAGTTCTTCCGATTCATCACCTACAAAGAACAGTTCCAATGTGGTTATGTCCCCAACATCTTCTACAGTGAAGGCCAAAGCAAAGAATCCATGTAGCTTCTCTGCAATGTCTTTATCCTCCATGAGTGCCTGTTTTACCGGTTGGTCATCTAATGGCCCAACTGACTCTCTCTAGTAGGCTTCCTTCTTCTGATGTACTTGAAAAAGTTTTTATTAAGTTTTTACATCTTTAGCAATTTGCTCTTCAAATTCCCTCTTGGCTTGCGTTATTGACATTTTACTTCTAATTTGGCAATGCTTATGCTCTTTCCTATTTTCTTCATTAAGACTAGCTTTCCGTTTTTTAAAGGATGCCTTTCACCTCACCATTTATCCACACTGACAGAAATAGTCATTCATGACATCTAGAAATTTTACCTCCACCACATGCTTCGAGGAGGCATTTGTCTCGTCAGTATTAGTGTAACTGAAGTCACCCATTATTATTCTGTTTTCAACTTTAGTAGCCTGTCTAACCCTCATTAGCATTTTATAGCCAATCTCACCATCCTGGTAAGGGAGCCGATAGTATAGTCCCAGTCACTGCTATACATTTCCCTGTTACCCATGGAATTTCTATCTCATAGAGGGTATTTTCAGACGTTAAGGTTCCACGCTCAACCATGATGAATACCCACATGGTGAGCAAGGGACCGTAATGTCTGTTGGGACAAAACGTGATTCCCGCCAGATGTTCACCCCTGTGAATCACGGGCGGGAATCTCTTTGACCATACAAACGGCCCTCCTGCCTGGACCAAGGTCGTTTGCGTGGTCAATAAGATTCCCGTCCGTGATCCGCAGGGTCATCACGTCTGTCCCGACCATGGCCCGGAATCAGCGGCCGTGTCCGCCGCTGATTCCGGGTTGTGGTCAATGCCCCGGGGTGTGTGTGTGTGCCTGCCCGTCTCCCAGAGGGCAGGCGGCCTAGGGAGCGTGGGGGGGGTGGGGCTGCACAGCCGCACGTTGAGCCGCACAGCCCCACTCCCTCCCCCGATTTTCCGTCAGGATCAGCCGGCATGTCTGTTGGCTGTGCCGTTTTGATCCTGGCGGGGGATCAATAGGTGATTCCGTGATGGGGCCAATACTGGCCCCGTCACGTCTGAAAATACCCAGAGATTCCAGAATACAGTTCACTTCCTGTAAAATTTTAATCCTGCTTGATTCAATGCTCTAACATATAGGTCCTTTTCGCACAGACACCCTAACACTGATAAAATGGGGGTTACATTTTATTATACATGTTGCAGGGCTGCAGGTGTGATCTATGGGTGCCCTGCAACACTCAAATTGCTCTGAATTAACAGCATCCTTTCGAGATGCCTGAGCCCACACCATGCGCTCCTCAGTGCCTGTTGCCTTTCCCCCAACAGGTGCTGAGGAGCTTTGCTGAAACATCTTCAGTTGCAAACACTTTTATTGCCCAGGATAATAATTACTACTGATTACTATCATTACTACACGTTCATAGCTCATCTTGCCAATAAAATAGCACTGAGCTATACTTAGGATGATTAGATGACAGCCTAAAACACTGGGTATCTTTAGAACAAAAATCACCCAGGAATCTCAGTTCCTTCTCATACCTCCTTGAAGCAAAGTAGTGATGGAATTTCTCTACTATAAAAAACCTATACCTGACATTTCATGCATTTAGCACATACAGGGTGCCATTCTTGTCCATTAAAGTCAACGGAAGCCTACTCATCTCTTCGAGGGAATCAGGACTGTGCTGCTAAACTCTCCAGTGCCATACTAATAAAACTCCAGGAGACCTCCCTGACTTTTAAAATTCCTTCCTCTCCTGTAGGAGAATTCCTGTCCTGCAGTGTCCATTAAATTGTATAACACTAAATTTCCATAAAATATTAATTTCCTTCAGAAAAAATATACATTAAAAAGTTTGGAATGTAAATTTTTTGTTAGTTCCTGCTGTACTTCTTCAGGTCATACAACATGTGACCAAAGTCATAAATGCTTGCCTCTTTGTATAAATGCAGTAAAATGCCACATACAAGTGAGAAGAAGAAAAAACCCTCATTAATTTTGCTCCATTATACGTAGAACTTTATTTGCTCGTATCTGGAGCATCAGGCAAGTAACATTACTAATTTTGGGGTTGCTCTTAGGACCTATAGAAATAATTGGCAGTTTGATCATGGATTTAATTTGAAACAAGTTTTTTGTGTCCCCCCCCCCCCCCCAAGAGTTTGGCTTTAAATATTTGTCAGTCATTGTGTTTAATGGTGTGTGTGTGCGCGAGTGTGTGTTTGTGTTTATAGGTAACTAAAAGCCTGTCAGAGGGAGGAGGAGATCATCTAAATCATTTTGCAGTATGCCCTTCAGCAGAACAGACAAACATCTACAAGTCATTCAATAATTAACTATTGCAGGCACTAGCCAAACACCACGACTCTGCTTAGAAAGACGACTGTGATTGCATACTGACAAAGGAACCAATTTTTCCTAGTAGTTTAGGAGTTTATTTAATGAAGAATACAATCGAATGTTCCCCCGTGTCTCTCAGTATATACCTTTATACAAAATATGCTGTTAACCAATATTCTGCCCTTGCTGATCACATGGCCCAAGTGTTGTTACTTAAGTCCTAAAAAGGACATGTTAACGTATTTGATATTTTATTTTAATTTATATTTTCCCTTAGTATTATTGTGACGTATTTACTGAATTATGATTAGTTTTATACCCAGTTTTAACTTTCGCTTGTGACATCTGTATAGATCTGTTACCAGTATTTTGTTACAGCCTACGGTCAACAATAAAATTCATTCATTCATTCATTCACAAAAGATGCAACAAAACACAATCCTGGAACTGTAATATAGCATGGAGCAGAACAGACTACATGAGGAAAGGCACACATTGTTATTTTTTTTCTAGGAAAATATCTCTCATCATCCTGGATTAAAATAATTTTTAAAATCCCTTGCTGTGACTACAAATAATTCTTTGTATTAATATAGTGTTTTAAAAAAATATTTACTTATAGAGTTTGTATATTTATATAGTGCTTTGCATCCATTTAGATTTTTAACTAATATGGGTAAGCACTTTATTAATACCCATCTCACAGGCCGGAAGACAGACACAGAGTGTGAGCTATTTGTCCTTTGTTGCTTAGCAATATTGCATCCAACATGGCAGACTTGGGAATAGATCTTATGTCTCATGAATGTCAGTCTTGCAACCTATGTATGCCCTATTCTCTAGATTATGCTGCCTCCTTTAAATGATTCTCATGTTTTAAAGTAGGTCTGGAAAACAGTTTAGTATCAAAATCTGTATGCAAGACAGAGCATAGACAATGAGGCTTAGAAACTAAGTGAGGAAGTCCTATGCAGCGCCTGGCTGGGATTAGGATTTGGATGAGAAGAAACGGTCTCAAGGGGCTTAATTCAGATAAAGCAGAGATAATTGCTAGTGGTTTAGGGAAAGGATCTTCAGGGTATAGTAGGGCTGGCTTCTGCTCTCTGTTCTAAACGAGTTTATTCATACTGGCTGCAATCCTAAAACCACTTACTTGTGCAGCTTGCGGCCCTTTTGTCTAAGGGGGTGCTTTTGGACCCATGACTGCTTTTGAACAACTAGACAGCAGTGGTAGCCAAAGGCCTCTTTACTCTATCAAGGCAATTGTGAATATTTTTCTCAGTTCTGAATCTTGCTTTATTAGAATCAGTTCAATTACAGAACTACATTCTACAGGGAGCATCCAGAAAGACGATTTGGAAACTGCAGTTGATGCATAATGTTAGAGGGTCAAATTGGCAATGCCATAATTGGATATAGAATTTTTGGAAGGGCAATCATCTTAAACAGGTTGATCTTTACTATCCAGCTACAGTCCAAATCTCGCCACGATGCTGCTTGAACTTTAAGTTTTTGTAGTACTTATGGGAAATTCATCTTGTATAAATTTTTTAGATTCTTGGACAAGTTCATCCCCAGATATTTAATACTTACTTCTTGCTCTTCAAACGGTAGTTTGGCTCTTATTGCGTGCATTTGTTCCTGATCCGTACCATAAATCAGCGCGTGAGATTTTTCATAATTAATTTTGTATCCCAAAACTCTACTGAAGGAGTCTATCAGGCTCGTCAAGGTTGGCACTGAGTTAAATGGGTCGCTTACAAAAAGAATCATATCATCTGCAAAGAGCACTATTTTTTACTGTTCTCTACCAATCGTTATCCCCTTGATTTTATCCTCTTGCCTAATTGCGCAGGCCAATTCCTCCAGAGTGAGATCAAATAACAAAGGTGACAGTGGACAACCCTGTCTTGTTCCTCTTGACAATTTGAAGAAGGTCGATGAGCTGTTATTGATATACACACTGGATTTTGGGTCACTATATATAGGGTGATTTCAGACGTTACGTTTTTGGCATTCACCACAGTCAACCACAGTCAAACGCGGGTGGTGGTGAAAGAGCCTTGCACGTCGGTTTGCTCACATCTAGATGTTCACCACAGTCAAATGTGGGCCAGGGTGAAGCTAACCACGCTTCGTGAGGTCGGGGCGGGAGGAGGTCCAGAAGTGTGGTGAATGCTCACCACGGCAGGGGTGAATGAAAAGTAACTTCTGAACGGAAAACCCTGCCCGCGGTGAACGGAAATGACCACGGGCTGTGGTGACGGCACGCAGAATCGTTGCTAGGCAACCAACAACAAGCGAAGCACGGAGGATGATTTAAAGGGCAGGAAGCAGCAGGACTACGTGGCGGAGAAGGTGATGGAGAGGAGGGAGAAGGAAACCGAGCAGAGGATGGAGCGAGAGGAGGAGGAGGAGCAGCAGCACCAGCACCAGGAGGGGGAACCCGGGCCGGCGGAGACACCCAGCAGCAAACGGGACCACCCCGGAAGAGGGTAAGGGGCATGGCCAGGAGTGGGTGGGTCAGAGCCGGGGAGAGGAGGGGCATGGGCAGGGAGGGGGGAAAGGAGGGAGGGACCACAGCTGACAGGAGACTCACCAGCAGCCCCCTCTGCACCCCCATACAGACCCGCAACAGTGCACGTGCCCCGGAGGGAGCCGAGGCCGGAGGGAGCCAGAGACAGGCAGCAGTGGAGGAGGAAGAGGCTGCGAAGGGACCGGTACCCAGGCGCCGGTACCACGGGGGGAGGGGGGCAGTGGGGGCTACAGGAGACGCGAGACCTCCTAGCTATCTGGGCGACCCCAGAAATGCAGGGAGAGCTGGCAGTAAATGCCAGAAATGAGCAGGTGTTCGCCCAGATAGCCAGGGAAATGGGGGAGGCCGGATACGAGAGAACGCTCACCCAGTACCGGACAAAGATCAAAGAACTAAAGATGGGATACAAAGATGTAATGGACAATAACCGGCGCTCCGGACAGGCGACACGAGCCTCCCCCTATATAGACGTGCTGAGGTGGGTGCTCCACCGTAAGGGGTCCATCGTGGCCCTGCGCCCGGTAGGAGGGGGCACCCGGGAGGGTCGCCCAACAGAGGATGAGCCCCCCCCTTACAACCCGAACCGCCCGAGCAATCCCCCACACTGGGCACCTACCACGACGAGCAGATGCCCGGGACCTCAGGCATGCGCGCCCGACACTCCCCCAGCCCGACCTACGGGGAGGCAACACATGGACTCGCAGAGTCGGAGGATGTAGAGGGGGAGGAGGAGGAGACTGTCACCCTGACCCTCGCGCCCTGTCGACGTGGGGAGCGGGCAGAATCAAGTGCCAGCGACCAGTCAGCCTCGGAGGGAACCGACACCGAGGGAGCAGGTAAGGCCATGGCAGGTGTGGGCAAGCGCACAAACACCAAGGGTAGGGGGGGCAGGGCAGTGGGAGAGGGGCAGGGCTCCGGCCAGCCAACACGCCATGGAGGCGGAACGGGCAGAGGGAGCTGTCCATGGTGCCCGGAAGTCCTCGCCGGAGGGAGGGAGCACCCCGAGCATTGTGACAGGAGTGGGGGTCGGGGAAACGCACCCAACACAATGAACCATCCCCTATGTTGCCCCACAGAGCCACACCGAGCACGAGAGGGTCGTGCCCGGGGTCCGCCCGTACCCCCGGCACAGAGGACGCGGGAACACCATGCGTGGACGCGCAGACGGAGGGAGGACCTCGCACAGGAGCTGGTGACCAACAGCACACGCCAGACAGAGGAGATGCTCGGGGCTGTCAACAGGTTGGAGGAGATGGCAACTGGGGTGCTGCAGCAGGTGGAGGGGAGGGACCATGCTCTGGTTGCAGAGATGCGGAAGGACCGACTGTTGCTAAAGAGAGACATGACCAGATAACCGGTGGTACTCCAGGAACATTCGGACAGGCAGCACCGCTGGTCCGAAGAACTAGGACGCAAGTTGGACCACTCTCTGGACCAGGGCACATCCCTCCTCCTGCAGGCCAGGGCACTAAGTGCCTTTATAATGGCTGCGGCCCCGCCTGGCGCAGTTCCGGCTCCTGGGCATGCGCCACCTCCACCTCCTCACCGCAGGCCCTGCCAGCGCAGCAACCCCAGCCACCCCAACGGCACCAGGGCCCGAGGATCCGTGGCCCAGCGCCCCCCCAACGGGGACGCCAGCAGCCAGGCCGCCAGGGACCGGGTCGGGCGCAGGCAGGCCCAAGAGGGGCGGAGGGGCAGGTGCAGGCGATGAGCAGGGGACGTGGGTCTGTGCCAGGTATCCCGGCCCCGCTGGCCCACAGTACTTCCTCATCGTCCACTGACGAGGGGGGGTCGGCAACAACTGCCATCTCGGTAGGCAGGGGGAGGGGTCGGCCTAGGGGCACAAGGGGACGGGTGAGGGGCATGGGCAGGTCACTATAGGGGATGGGGAGGGAGGGAGGGACACTCGGCACCACAGAGGTGGTTGGGAGGGACAATGGACACTGGGCACCTGGGTTACCAGGGCATAAATGGGGGTTGGGTGGGTGAATAAAGGATCACATACACACCTGACGCGTTCTGTGTGCTTTATTAATTGCTGTAACGGGACTACAGCGGCACAGGTGCGCAGGGGCCTAACTCGGACTCCGTGATACGTAGTTCTGGTCTCTGGGTGCCTCAGTGATGTGCCAGGCAATCGAGGTGACGGGTCAGTGCTGCCCTAATGCGCTTTGCATAGCGGTACTCTCGGGGGTTGGGCACATCAGCGTATAGAGGTACCGGCCCAGGCAGGCGGTGTGAGGGTGGGGGGTTCTCGAGAGCGGCCCCGTCAGTCTCACAGATGTTGTGCAGGACACAGCAGGTGCCAATGACCAGCGAGGAGGTCTCCACCGTATAGTCCAGTCTGCCTGCTAGACATCGTCAACGCTGCTTGAGGGCACCGAATGTCCTCTCGACCACGGCGTGCGCAGTGCTGAGGCGGGTGTTGTAATGATGCTGGGCTGCTGTAGCGGCCACCGGGTATGCCTTCATCAGCCAGCGCTTCAGGGGATATGCTGGGTCCCCTATGATGCACGGGAGCATCATCACCCCCTCTATGCGTGTCATGTGCATGTCCGCAAAGTCCCCCCTGTACATGCGGGCCAACAGCAGGGAGATGGTGAGGATGCATGCGTCGTGGCTGCGGCCTGAGTGCCCAGTGAAGATGTCGGTGAAGCGTCCCCGATGGTCCACCAGGCCTTGGAGCTGGAGCGAGTGGTAACCGTGCCGGTTGACGTACTCGGCCTCGTCATCATAGGGGGGTTGCATGATCTCTATATGAGAGCCATTAATCACCCCCAGGCAACTGGGGAAGTCAAGGTCCATGAAACCTGCCATCACGGTGTCCTGGTCAATACGTTGTATCACGTGCTCGAGGAGCACCTCTTTCACAGCCTCGCAGAAATCCCGCACCAGACACGCTACGGTCGTTAGCCCCACCCCAAAGTGCTGGGCAACGGACCGGCATGAGTCCGGGGTGGCCAGAGCCCACACAACTATGGCGACCCGTTGAGCCACAGGAATTGGTTCACGCATGCCCGTCTGGAGGGGCTCAAGCCACTCCCGCAGCAGCTCAGCAAGGCGCATGAAGGTGCGCCTGTCCATCCTGTAGTGCCTGACCCATGTGGCATCGTCCCAACGTGTCGCCACCCTCTGCCACCACTGCTGTGTTCTCGGCACAGCCCACGTGCGCCTCTGGATATAGGAAAAACATTCCAACTATTGAAACACTTTTTCTGTCTCATTATTTGATTAACCAGTACTGGCCTTTCTCTGTCTCATTATTTGATTAACCAGTACTGGCCTTTCTCTTAAACAGTTCAATCCAAGGGAATTCAATTTTCTTAATATCCTTTGTTTTACAATTTATATGGGCTATGGATCTATTACTACTAGCTACTTGATATGGGGAGTTTGAAGATGGAAATAACCCATTATGCAAAGGTAAAATAGAAAATGCATTGTATCTATACTCAAAATAAGCTTGTTCCTACTATCCTGGCAATCCTGTGGCTGGGATATCAAAATATTCTGTTGATTACAATTCCTTGTTTGAGTAATAGGAGAACTGTGATCATAACCTGTTGGCTACTTTTGTTCACTTGAGGAACAAGTGGAACAAATGCTACAATCAGTACCCTCCCTGTTTGCTTGTGCTGAACTCTTTCCATCAACCTTATCTAATAACCTCTCTAGTTGTGCAAAAATTAGCTGAAGGGAATCAGAGATCCCTTTCACCTCTTGATTCTGTTTCGAAGCAGACAAAGGAACTTCTTCCTGTGGGAGCTTATAAATTTCCGTCCCCTCTCTTGGGAATCTGGTGTCCCTTTCACTTCTGGTTCCAATGGAGAAAAATAATTAAACAATGGTATGGGCTGAATCCAAAATATTTCCGCTTAAGTTGGGGAGACCAGGATTAGTCAGATAAGCATCTATCTTTCTTTGTTTCAAAGGCGGGGATACCAAGCATTCTACCATGTTTGGTCTTTTGATTTTAGAGGGCATGATACCATATAACAGAATATTAACACACACACATTTCTCCTTGAAAGAAACCCATAGTCCCCTTCCTTAACCACCATTTAAATAATAATATCCAACCATTTAAGAAAATATAGCGTCTACTAGGCTATTCTTGTCTATCAATGTCCATGATAAATATCCTCGCTCTTTTATAAAGAGCAGAAGCGGACTACTCTTCTCTCCTAAAATAATAACAGTCAGTCTCAAATATACAGTAGAGAATCTTTGCTCTTCTGCAGAGAAGAAGAGCGGACTAATCTTGTCGCCTGAAATGATGAACAAAGTCCCAAGTCCACAATGGGGGATCCTGGCTCTTCTGCAAAGAGCAAGAACAGGCTAATCTTGTCCTCTGAAATAATATAACTAAGTCCCAGGACAACGATGAGAGATCCTTGCTCTTCTGCAGAGAGCAAGAGCAGACTAATCTTGTCCCCTAAAATAAAAACGTTCCAAAAACACAATAAAAGTGATGGTAGGTTATCTTCAGTGGACTCCAGATTTGGGGGATATGGCAGGCTATCTAAAGTTGCAGATTTCATTTACGGGGAAATATCTTGTGTGCTTGTTTTAATGCTCTCCCCTTCAAGGTTCTGGAAGGGCAGTTCAGCGGTATTCAATTTTTTGACTGCCTGTGCCCTTTCAATCAGCTTTCAGTTGAAATTTATTTATTTATTTATTTATTTATTTTTATAGATTTGTATCCCGCCCCCTCCTGCAATGCAGCTCGGGGCGGCTAACAGCAATAATAAAAAAACAGTTAAAAACAATTAAAATATAAATATAAAATACATCAATAAAACAGGGCTAAAGGACAGTAATAAATAAATAGGCGGGGGATTAAAATCACCCCCCCCACCCTCCCTCCCAAAGGCCTGGGCAAACAGCCAGGTTTTACAGTTCCGCCGAAATGTCAAAAGGCTTGGGGCCAGGCGAGCTTCCTCCGGAACATGTTCTCCTTAGTTGTCACCTATATGACTACATTAGAGAAAAACATCTGCACCCATTTTTTACCAAATTTTCCAGGGAGATCAGACTCATGTTTGTTTAGTCTGCTTTTGAATAGCTCTTCTGCTCAACTGAATAGGGGCTTGGCCTATTTTTTGATTGAAGCTTTTACATTGTGTAAATGCTTTTTGGAATATAAAACACCGATTGGGGACTGTAAACTATGATTTGGGTTATGATACTGGATGTGGCCTTACGAGTTATAGCGGATTGGCTGTAGTATTATTGTTTACTGGTTGTTGCTTTTCTATACAGTCTTGTATATTTGTTTTTGTATGTTATTATTCTTGCATTTTATTTTCATTTTTTCTATCTATGTGAATTTATTGGGTTTTTTTCTTTTTTCTTTTGATCGTGTACCTGTTTTTAAAAAAAAAATTGTAATGGCCTTTGGACACACACAATAAACAACCACCACCACCAGTCCTTGCTCTTCTGGCAGGACTAATAACGGACTGATCTTAACCCTGAAATAAAAAGCTCTTAGAAAACCTCAATAAGAAGCAAAAAGGGCAATGATCTCTCAATCGACTACCGGTAACACCTGTAGTCCTTCCCGAGAAGAGTGAGACTTCTGCTGCTGCCTATAGGGGATCCTGAAGAATTTTCATAAGTCTATGTTGATCACTTGGCACAGTGGATCAGCATAACATGCCCTTGGCCTCCCCTGTCCTCACCTAAGGGCCTCACGCCCTTGAGCGAGGTCCTTCTGCGCATGACCTATGGCACGCGCATTCAGCGTGGCTGCAGGCCGCAGTGTTGTCTTTATTGTCCCCTTGGGCGGAAGCATGCTAGCGTTCTTGGTTTGGGTCCTCTGTGAGACCCAAGGCGGTGTTCCTCTAACAGAGGTTCGCAGGGAATAAGTCGGGCAACAAAAATGAGTTCCAGGACTATTCAGTGGGAGCCCCAGCAAATAAAATATAAACAAGAGTGACTCGGGTCTGCTCGTCTTCCTCTGTCCAGGAGCCCACCTATACCAGAATGGACTAGTGGAAGACCCAGATGAGATAAGAGAGTGGGATGTGATCGAGACAACAACTTTTCTAGATGTTTGTGCACTGCCAGAATTAAGGAAGTCACAAAACAAGGCTGGACCTTCACTGTTGTCTTCTCCTCATCACTGCCCTGATGACAGCAATTGGATACCTCTGGGGCCACCAGGAGTGCCTCGATCAGATGGCGGAGATTAATCTCTTGGTGGAAAACAAGTGACTTGGGCTACAGGGAATGTAAACCAACTGAAGGAGAGTTTCTTGCACTATACAAGATGGGAACAAGCAGAGAAGCGCAGAGCGCTATCTTGAGCGAGGATGTTTTCCACCCCAATTGTATGGTAATGCAGAAGATGCTGGAGAAGATGCTGGAGAAGGGGAACAACAGGCATATGTTTGACTGGGGCGTTTATACAAACCAAGAGGGATTTCCAACACCATGGTGGGCGAGACCTCAATAAAGCTATGTGCTATCTGCCAGTACATTGCTATGAGCCACGAATGTGAGAAACCAGGTGGTGACAACATGCAGGGACTAATTGCTTTCGATTTCAATTTTTACTTTTGCTTTCAATTTTAAAGGGAGCATGACAAACCAGGACCCAGAGTAAACATCTTGACACCCAGGACGTACGTCCTTCCTATTTTTAAGGATTTACTAGTGCTCGCCTTTTCTTAACTCCTCCAGCCAAAAATTTCGCTACCTGTAGAGAAAGAGGGACTTGTTATTTAATAATAGGTGAACATAGGTTTCAGATTTCCTACCCGGAAATTTGTTTATAATAGGGACTATTCATTTATAATGGAGATCCCCATAAAACTGACAATGCAGCACTACAAGAGCAACAGTTTCCACCGATTTGGAGCTACATGTGCAACTTCGGTCGGAATATGGTATCCCCTTGTATTTCCTTTCTAATAATGCTGATGGCAAAGCATTAAACCTAGCCCAAGAAAATGTTTTCCAGAAATTTAAACTTGGCAAGGAGTCAAAATAAGGTATTGGTGCCAGAAATGGGTTCATAATAGAGTAATAGAAAGCAGTCGTTGAAGCTGAACTTATTAAGTTACATCTGATTGTCGGTCAACATCAAATAACCACTGCCTGGCTACTTTCTTTGCCTTCTTAAATCCCAATGATAGGAGAAATACAGAGGAAAGGTCAAGTAACTGGACCTTGGCTTGGACCAGTAAAAACCACTGGCAAGGTTTTTTATCCTGTAGTGTCAATAAGGATATAGGAGAAGTTAGAGAGAACAACCGCAGTCAATAGGAAATAGTTAAACACCACACCCTGGCTGCGACAGGAGGGAGCCCACATTCCATGTGTAAAACTACATTTGGAACACACCGAGGGAGTAACAACAAGGCCCTAAGAAATTTGGATTGTACAATTTCCAGTGCATCAGCTTTCCCCAGGGCCCAAAGTTGCACACCGAAAAAAAGTTGTGATAAACACTTGCCTTAAAAACTCTAAAAAGTGCCCCCCTCGAGTCCTAAAAAAAAATGGACCATAGCAGAGCCACTCTTGTCAGCCTTGGCAATAGAAGCCTTCAGGTGAACTGTCCAACTACCAGAGGCCTGAAGGCAAATACCAAGGTAGCAGAACAATTTAACCTGTTCAATTAAATGTCCATCCATATACCATCTGTATTGTGGCCTATTTTTGGAAAATACTAAGACCTTGGTCTTCTCATAGTTAATTGTTAATAGACTGTGTTTACAGTAAGCTGAGAAGGGTTCCAATTGCCTTCTCAGCCCTATCTGTGTTAAAGACAGAAGTACGACATCACCTGCTTGGAGAAGGCACGCCACTGACAAATTCCAAAGAGATGAAGGGTGGTTAGATGGTGCCCTTATGTGGTTCACAAGGTCATTCAAATATAGGTTAAACAAAGTGAGGGCCAGAATACAACCCTGTGTAACCCCCACAAATATATTAATTGGGTCCAACAGAAGCCCCCTTAAATCCAATCTTACCCTAAGAGAAGCATCCTTATACATCTCTCGCATGAGAAATAAAGACGCCTGCCAATAGATGTACAGGACAGTTTATGCCAAAGCCGCTCTCTAGGCACAAGGTCAAACACTGCCTTTAAATCAATAAAGGTCACATACAATATGCCCTGAGTAGTCAATGATTTTTCAATCAAGTGTGTAATTACAAAACTATGATCAGTTGTGGAGCAACCTGGCCTAACTCCTGCCTGTTCATCATGCAGAATATTTTCCTGGACAATACCATCAATACTGAAAGGCCTTTAGCATCTCAGGTGGGATGTAATCACCTCCAGGAGCCTTATTGGGCTTCAGACTTTTAATTAAATACTCAATTTCCATGATAGATAGCGAGGGCCAGTCAGGCAATACCACTGCTGGAGTCAACACAGGGTCCTCATCCCTCATAGCAAATAGCAAAAAAAAAAAAAAAAAGATGCCGTTCCCATTGTTTTGTTTATTTATTTATTTTTTTAAAAAAGTATTACCCCGCTCCTCCTGCCAGAGGCAGCTCAAGGCGACTTACAAAAATAAAAACAATTAAAACAATTAACGCCTGGCAGAACAGCCAGGTCTTGCAGTTTTTACAAAAATAGGGACAGTCCGGGGCCAGCCGGGCCCCCATCGGAAGGGAGTTCCATAGGCGCGGCGCGGCCACCGATAATGCCCTCTCCTGCGTGGCCACTCGAGAAACTCGGGAGTGCATTACAGAAGTCTAGTCGAGAGATGATGAAAGCATGGATGACCGTGGCCATGTCAGAGTCCAAAACAAACAGCCGAAGCCGTCGCACCAGAGAAAGCACTCCTCACCACAGAAAGCACTCCTCACCACAGCCTCCACCTGGAGATCCAGGCAGAACTGCGCATCAAGGAGCACCCCTGGACTTCGTACCTGGGAGGTCAGAGGACAGACCCCATCAATGATGGGGGCTGCCAATTCCATTGCCTTACCCACTAGCATCACCTCCGTCTTGTCAGGATTCAGCCGCAGTCAATTAGCTCTCATCCAATCCCTCACAGCTGCCAGGCACAGAGTAATCACCAAGACTGCCTGGCCTGGGTCTGTTGAAAAAGAGAGGTACAGTTGGGTGCCATCACCATATTGATGACACCATACACCAAACCCCACAATCACCTTGTCAAGCAGCTGCATATACGCGTTGAACAGGAGAGGGGACAGAACAGAACCCTGCGGAACTCCACATGAGAGGTCTCGGTATGATGAAAAACAGTCCCCGAGAACCACCCGCTGGGTTCTTCTGATCAAGAATGAGCGGAACCATTAAAAAAATAGTCCCGCCCACTCCGGCACAGTACCGCAGGCGTGTCACCAACATCTCATGATCAACGGTATCAAACACAGCCGACAGATCTAACAGGATCAGCAGGGTCGAGCGACCCCGATCCATCTCTCGGTGCAGGTCATCTACCAAAGCCACAAGCGCAGTCTCGGTGCCATAACCTGGACGAAAGCCGAACTGAGAGGGATCAATAAAACCGATGCGATCAAGATGCCCTTGCAGCTGCCGAGCCACTACCCGTTCAATAACCTTTCCTAAAAAGGGAAGGTTAGAGACAGGCTGATAGCTGGCCAGGGAGCCAGCGTCAAGCGATTGTTTCTTGAGCAGAGGCTGCACCACTGCCTCCTTGAGACAGTCCAGGACTCTGCCCTCCCGCAGGGAGGCATTGATCACCCCAGCTAGCAACGGCCCCATTGTCTCCTGGCAGATCTTAACCAGCCAGGGCGGGCAAGGATTTTATTCACAAGAAGTGGCCCTGACCGCCCCAAGAACACCCACCGCATCGGTGGGCATCACTGACTGAAACTGATCCCAGAAAACCAGACATGGGGCTTCCTTGACCTCTGATTTCCCTAGTGTAATAAATGTTGTGTCAAAATCATGGGGAATACGAGCGATTTTGTCCACAAAATAATCCACAAACATGTCACAGCAGGCAGTAGATGACTCCACTCCAAGGTTGAGGGAGGCTGGACTGACCAGCCCCCACACTACCCAGAACACCTCCGCTGGATGGGATTTTGCGGACGCTATGAGGGCAGCAAAAAACTCCTTCTTTGCTGCCCGCATAGCCATGGCATAGGCTCATAAACTGGCTCTACGCCACAATCTATTGGCTTTAGCATGCTAACGATGCCACCATGGCTCCAACCGCCACCCATCTCGCTTCAGCTACTGCAGCTCCTCAGAAAACCAAGGAGGTCTGAGGAGCTGCTGCCTGGGCAGCAGATGCCTAGGAGCTGTCTGATCAATGGCCTCCATCAGCAAGGTGTTCCACATCACAACGAGGTCATCGATGAGACGGTCGTCAAGGTCAGAGGGTATTTCCCCCAGGGCATTCAGGAACTGTTCTGGTTCCATCATCCTCTGGGGGCGAACCATCCAAATTGGCTCAATACCCTTTCGGTGGCAGATGTGTGCTAGGAGCGAGGTCTGCAGGAGGTAATGGTCTGTCCATGACAAGGGCACAGCTGATATCTCCCCCACTAACGGAACACCTGCCTCAAGGCCGGTGCAAAACACAAAGTCCAAGGCATGCCCTCCCTGATGCGTCGGGCCGATAACCATCTGGGACAGGCCCACGGTTGCCATGGCGGCCGTGAACTCATGCCTAACTCCTCCAAGGGCGGCGTCAGCATGAATGTTAAGGTCCCTCAAAACTATTGTCTTTGGGGACCACACCACCACCCCCAACATGCCAGAGCATGCAGGGAGGCTGCTGCACAGGTAGGTGCATGGTATACCAGCACCACTCCCAAACTGCCAAATCAAACACAAGATGGAGACCTTTGATACCCAATATTGATTGCACCCTATACCTCATCCCAGACCATCCCTCCTTAAAAATCATAGCTACGCTGCCCCCCCGTCCCTCCGACCACAGCTGGTGCTGCACGGAATACCCAGCCGGAACAAGATCAGCCAGAATAGGCCCCAATTCATTGTCCAGCCAGGTTTCCGTGATAATAAATAATAATAATAATAATAATAATACTTTATTTAAGTGCATAGACAAGCCATTACACTAAACATAACATAAACAAAGCACATACAAAGAACCAACGACAGACAAAACATACAAATCTGGCCAGGAATACATACAACAATGACCAACAATCAAATCCAGCCGGATAAGTAAAGGGATACCACAGAGATCAGGGGACACAATAACTCAAGGCCTCCCTCCCACCTCGGAGGGTACAGAAGCCTTCCCAGCTGCCCTCAAGGCAAGTACCTTAAAAAGAAACAAGCCACTTTTTTGGTCACGATTTCATCCCACCCTGCCAAAAATATCATCAATGCCTGGAGATCAGAATCCAATAGCCAAAAATTTGAATAGGAGGAAAGCCACTGAATTCGAAGACCAGCATACAATCCATGGTGAAATAACACACATGCAAGGGAGTCTACTGTCCGCAAAGGACAATCGCATAGGCAAAGAGACGGGCATCTCCCCCGGAAGCGGCCTTCGGTCTCTCCCGAGGGAAACACACCCATCCTCGCCATTGTAAAGCACCTCCGCACAGAAGGGCTCATCCAAAATGAAAGATACAGTCCCGGGGAGGATGAATGCTCATATAGCCCCGAAACAGGAGCCAGTGAGATCTTACCTCTAAGAAAGGTCGTTTCGTCTTGCCCTGTGATATCAACCAGCCTTTGATTAAACAATTTCCTAATACCCCTATAATTCAAAGAGTACAAGGTGTAGAGTGAAAGGCCCATAGCACATAATTTGGCCCTCACTTGGGACACCCAGGGATTGTCCTCCATGAATACCAGAGTAGCCAATGGGGCAGTGTACCCAAAGTGAAGTTTCAGTCAATATCCTATGGCTATACTCCACACCTGTGCCTCGATAGAGATTAAACCGCATTCCCTGCGGAGAGCAGCACTAGGGGTGTGGTTGGGCAAGGCAAGCAGCGATCTTAAAAAGGTTGTCTGCACCCTTTCCAGAGCAGTAAATCTCCTGGCTGTCCAAAACTGGGCCCCATTAGAGGAGCTGTTCCAGGCATTTGGCCTTAAATACCTTGATAGCAGAGACAACCAGATGTCCCCCCTCTGGCTCTAAAGAAACTACAAACTGATCTCTCCACTAATCTGGCTTGCCTGACAGCCGCCTTGGCATGTACAATCCATGACCCATTGGCCTGAAAAACCAACCCCAGGTACCTATAAGATGTTACTTGTTCTAATTCATGTGCCCCAATAAACCATTTATATTTCTTCCTCCTGGGGGAGAAAACCATAACCTTTGTTTTGATATAATTGATTTCAAGGAAATTCTGAGAGCAATAAAGATGGAGTGCTACAAGTTGTCTAGAGAGACCTAAGCGTGACCTAGCCAACAAAATGGCATCATCCGCATATAATAAAATTGCCACCTCTCGTTTCCCTATCCTAGGCGGACAGTTAGCAAAGGAGGTGACCAAAGGAATGAGGCTATTCAAATAAAGGTTAAAAGGGCAGGGGCGAGAACACACCCCTGTTTGACCCCCCCGCTTGGTCAGAATCTCCTGGGACAGAGAGCCATTATTATCTAATCTAACCTGGAGAGAAGTATTGCTATATAATCTTTGTATTAATATTAACAGCCTCGGGTCAATGGATGAGTGAGAGAGCTTTTCCCAGAGATGGTTCCTGGACACTAGATCGAATGCCGCTCGCAAATCCATGAAGGCCGAATAGAGCCCCGTGGACTGCGAGTATTTGGAAATAAAATGGCTTAGGAGAAAGCAATGGTCGCAAGTAGAGCGACCTGCTCTAAACCCATTTTGCTCATCTCCTAATACTCCCTCCATCCATTTGTCCAACCTGCTCAGGAGATACCGGGCGTACATTTTGCTAACCACACAACAGAGGAGGCTAATGGGCCTGTAATTCTTAGCCTCCTTCAGGGAGCCCTTCTTAAATATGGTAACAATCTCGGCCCGTGACCAACCCTCAGGGAGCTCACTGGTCTGATTAATGCCTGTGAACAATGCAGCAAGAGCCATAGCCCACCAGGATCGGTTGGCCTTAAAGAGATCGGGTGGGAGGCCATCAGGGCCCGCAGCCTTTCCCCTCTTCAGCCCATCAATAATTGCCTCAATATCAGCTGGCGAAACCGGAGGTCAAATAGGCAGGGACTGGAGTATGGCCAAGGGGGAGGAAGGCCCTCAGTCAAAAGAATATAAAGCGGCAAAATGCCTAACCCATTCTGCCTCCAGAACTCGGTTCTCAGTCCCCCCCTGCCCCCCAAGGCTTTCCACAGCCCCTGATTAGTCTCCAGAATCGCGCCGGATCCTTGGATCTCAGGGCTAGATTGATCTTTTCCCATTGCCTAATATAATGCTGCCTCTTCCTCCCCCAGAGGAGCACCTTGTACTCAGAGCGCGGTTGTCTAAAGGCTATCAAGGAGGATAAAGTGCCCCTCCTTCTGAAGCACCTATAAGCAGCTCGCAACGACTTCCTAGCCTGACGGCAATCCCCATTAAACCAAGAAGGGGAAGGAGGCATAAGGCCCTTCTCCCTGGCTGGTTTGCCAAGGTGACAAACCCTCCAGTCTCCCTATATCTGAACAATAGCTCCTCTACTTTCTGGGCCTGTTCAAACCCTGACAGCCAGGTTTTGCCCTCAAGGGAGGACAACAGGCAGCCAACCCTGCCCTCAAGTTCAGCATCCCACCTACGTTTCCGTTTAGGCAGGACAGTTGGAAGGGACAAGGCTGAAAGGGGAAGGGTGGCGGCCCGCAGCTCCCCCCTGCTGATAAAGCCGCATTCCATAAGCCCCATCCGCACTGGGAAGTGGTCGCTGCCTGGCTGAAAGACTACCCTAAACCACTTAACCAAGGGGAAAAGAAAATCTGAGACCATCAGCAGATCTATCACACTAGCCCCCCAAGGGGGAGGTGAAAGTAAACTCAGCAGGATGGTCCTGGATGCTCCTGCCATTTAGAATAATAATTCCAGCCTCTGCCGCTAGCTCTGCCAGGTGGAGACCACTCCTATTCATTTCCCTATCCTTGGAAGACCTTCCAGGGGCTGAGGCGGAATCCTCCAATACCCATGGCCCACCAACCTGGGCCAGGGCAAGGTCTGAGGCACCTATACGAGCACTGAAGTCCCCAGCTAAAAGTACTCCAATTCCTGGATGGACCTCTTCCAATATTACAGGTAATCTGCTCAGTTCTTCCCAGCATGAATCTTGATAATAATACGAGGAAGAGAGAGGAATATAAACATTAAGTAAAGCCACAAGCCCAAGAGGAAAAGCCACTATTATGCCGCACATAAAAGAGTACTACCTAGATAAGGGAAGGTATTCCGCTTTCAATGTAGTGGAAATAAAACACAAGCAGCGCCACTAGGGCGACCCCTGCCCTGCTTGGAGCGGGCTGCCAGCCCAAAAGTATCAAAACCTACCAGGGAGACCGATTCCTGATGCCATGTCTCCTGGAGACAAATAATATCATTAGCTCCTAAAAAGGACAAAAACTCTGGGTCATCTGGTTTGGCCTTCCACCCGGCGATATTCCAGGACAGAACCCTGATCTCTGAGGAATGTCAATCAGAGGATTCCCCCTTTGGGGTTGCCCTGGCTAATAGAGACTGGGGGCTCGGGGTCTTAGTTTCCTCAAGAAAATTGCCCCAAGGGGAGGCTCCGGCCTCTGCACAATCACTAATTACCACTAACTCTGATGGTTCCAACATAGGGGCCTGGAAAGAAAATAATTCCCCCCCGAAGTATCGCCAGTCCCACCAAAGACAAATAAAGCGGGGTTCTCCTGCAAAATCATCCCTTTAGCTTCCAATACAGGGATACCCATCACCCCGATACCATGCGGTTATACACATCTAGATGTGTATAAGAGACAGCCACACAACAGAGGAGGCTAATGGGCCTGTAATTCTTAGCCTCCTTCGGGGAGCCCTTCTTAAATATAGTAACAATCTCGACCCGTGACCAACCCTCAGGGAGCTCACCAGTCTGATTAATGCTTGTGAACAATGCAGCAAGNCATAAGGGCTGAGGAACCTACTCCCAGTCCACTGAAGAGCAGAGCTAAGCTTATTGTCCTCCCCCAATGCTCCCATAACTTCCATTCCCGGACTTAACCCCCCATCGACAGACACAAAACTGCCGGCTTCTACTTGTATAATCTCAATTCTTGGGGACTGATAACTTACCAAATGCCCAGGTGGCTGGCAAAACCCACCTTGCTCAGTCCCCAATAATGAGGGTGGGGGAGGAGTCTGGGGCCGAGAACCCTGTACAGGCTGGGCAACCCGTACATCCTCCTCCATTGATAATTCATGAGTAACTGGGGGGTCAGTATATGGAATATCAATATCCAAGCCAGGCCTCCCCAGAGAATCCTCAATACAAGATACCGGGGGCAAGATACAAGATACTGCATTAGCCTCAGTAACCTCCATTCTAGAATCTCTGGCTGCTGATAGCAACGGGGCTCTTTGTGAAAGAGGAGGGGAAGAAGCACCCCCAGTTGGTATAGATGAGGGCAAGAACCTGACTCCAGGGGGGCAGAATGATCCCCCAGGCAGAGGGCACCAGACAGTTCAGATCTGGCCCTTCACGCTTTGAGCAGTGGAATAAGGTTGGGATTATCCTGGCATCCTCCAACTACTCTGGATATCCGAGGCACTCCCCTAAGTAATTTCCCCCCCACATCTCCCCAAGAATACCCCTCGCAAGGTTTTACAAAAATTCTAGCCAGCTGAACCCCATAGGAGGCTAAAATGCCCACCTGATTCCATATAGACATGGCAGTAGCCACCTTGCGAAAGGAGATAACGTAAGAGGATCGAAAAGGACCCGTAGCAATAATCCTAAGTGTAGATATAGCATTTGGCCTGATCAAACGATTGAGCAGAAAAGATAAATGCCCTGCCGCCAAAATGGGCAAAAATGAGCAATGAAGTTTGATATATCAACAAAGTCTGTGCTGCCATAAGGTCCAATGGATTTTTCCCTTCTAGCACTTCCTGATGGCCCTGGCAATTGTCCTTAGCGGCCCCCCGAGCTGGCAAGGGCTCAGAAGAACACGAGTCCAACAAATGCTCAGCGCCAATACAGGAGGAACTTCCATCTCGTAACTCTGCAAGGGAGGGAGGGTCAACCGCCAACTGGAGAGGCAATGTAACCGGCAAGTCCATAGAAGGAAGTGCAGGGGTATTAGACTAAAAAAAAAAAAGTCTCCAGCTTCCTTTGTTTAACTGGGGGGGGGAACAACCTCGTCTCTTGCGTGTCTCTTCTGGCGTGCTGCCATAAGACTGGATTAAATAGTAAAGAACAAAACACTAGTACCCACCTAGAAGATAAATCAACCCAGCGCCGGTCGCGCAGCCCTTAGGCGTGTGGCCATGGCACAGCTGTAGGCTGGGAACTTTTGAATAGTCCGCCAGGGATAGTCAGTGGGCAGGGTTACCAGGTGGGGCACGGCTTAGCTTCTCCACACCAGCACCGAGTTATGCTCGTTGGAGGGATGGCCGCCTCTCTCCGCCCAAATCCAACACAGAAAGCACCCACCAGCGCCCTAGGCAATGCAGCAGCCCTGCCGCGGGGCACCTGTCACTGCTCCGGTTCTCCGCTCTCCCAGCTTCTCACAGTGCAGCCGTAGGCTGGGTACTTTTGAATAGTCTGCCGGGGATAGTCAGTGGGCGGGGCTACCAGGTGGGGCACGGCTTAGTTTCTCCACACCGGCACCGAGTTATGCTCGTTGGAGGGATGGCCGCTTTTCTCCGCCCAAATCCAACACAAAAAGTCCCCACCAGCGCCCTAGACAATGCAGCAGCCCTGCAGCGGGGCACCTGGCACCGCTCCAGTTCTCCGCTCTCCTGGCTCCTCCTGGTTTGCGCGATACATACGAAATCGGTGGCACGGTCCAGGATTGTTTCCTGGACTGTTATTGCTTTATTAGCCACCGATCTCACATTTTACAGCTCCATCACAGGGTCAGGGTCCTCTGACCAAGAACCAGCTGCTCCACTGCTTGGGAGGTAGTGAGCGGGATATGCAACAAGCATCTATCCCACCTCATCGTTCTCACCTCCCACTTAGGACCATATCTCCCCTGTCCCATCATGACCCCAATAGCCATGCCCTTCCCCCCCAGTCACCCCCTGGCCCCGCCTACCGGCTGTCCTGCACTGGCAGCAGGGGAGATCCTCCCCCTTCCCCCCCTCCCCTTCCCTAACCCAGTCCCTCTTCATCTCCCCCCACCTCCCCTAACATAAACATTAACCCCCACCCCTCACTAAACAATCCCTTCCAGTCCTCCCACCAATCACACAGCATAAAACACAGATTTTACCCCCAGCCCCTGCGGCGCATGACTGCGGCACTGCCAGCAGACACACCACTTTTCAGCACGTGTGGGGCAATTCTGTCCCAGCTGGAAGCTATCAGAGGGCAACTCCTGGTCCCCAACCCCTCTCCCTCTGCCACCGGGAAGGGGGGGGGGAAGTTGGCTACTGGGACCCTGGGACTACCTGTCCTGCAAGCAAGCCCTCCGGGCCAAAGTCTCTCCCCGTCAGCTCTCGGGGGGTAGGGGGGTGTTGTCAGGGGGTGAGCCCAACCGGCTCCCAGCCCCTCATCGCGCTGGAACAGCCAGGAGCACGGGACAAGCCAGTACATCACTGTACTACTTGATCTCTGTTGCCTTTCTCAGCAAGAAAGCTGCCTTTCGACACCTGTAATGAAGGTTCTATTCTAAATGAATACTAATAGTTTAGCCCATTTATCAGTTTCCAAAAGCTAGGATTCCCCTGATCCTCAGCTGCCCTCGCTATGTTCGACCACAAAAGACTACAATGGGCCTGCTTTTTCCTTATCAATAACCTCTTACAGTTATTCCTAATAATAATAAAAGAAATTCCGGTAGTTCCCTTGTATTATCTCTCCTATAGAAATGATATAGTCTATGAAGCGCCCTTATTTTAAATCGGCACTAAGCATCAAACCAGACTTTGCTAGGGGCCCGTAGGGCTCTACATGCTAAATATGTGAGTGGGGACTGCATGGACTGAACACAGACTCCAGGGGGGCTGTCATCTTGTTTGTTAATATCCTTTGATGCCCTCAGAAGTAGGCTAAAGAAGAGTAATGGGAAGCCTCAAAGGACACTGCAGATAGTTACTACTATCCAGAAGATATGAAAAGTGGGAATGTGCAGAGGCTCCTTGCAGTCTGTAAGTTCACATATGGCATAAGGTGAGGCAGGGTGATTATAGGAAAATCAGACATCTGAAGGGATTGCGTCCAACTGCAAGTCTGAACATGCTTAATTCTGCCAAAGAACCTCACTTTTGTAAAACAGGTTAGATTGGAAAACCAATGCATGCTAGCGATTCCAAACTGCCACAGGAATCAGTTTTGAAAACTGCAATTCAATGTGAATTTAGGCACAGTCGCATCAGATTGCGATGCAATAATATGGAAAACAAAGGGGGGGGCGGGGGAAGAGAAGACGACTTTTCTATGGACGATAGTAGATTCGAACATGTATACGAGACAGTCAACTTAATATTAATAAAACCAACTAAGCGTGTCAAGTCTTAACGTATGTGTAAAAAAAAAGTGTGTGTGTGTGTGTGTGTGTGTCAATGTTTCAACTGTCTTCTCTCTCTCTCAAGATGATAGGTTTTCCCTCTGTTAGATGAGGTAATGGGATAATGTTGTTTCTGATCATAGTGGCATCTCCCCTTTGTCCAAAGAACTAACGTGAAAGGATTTCCACACCTTTGAAAAACAACACATTGTAAATGCTTCTATTTTAGATTTTAGGCCACATGTTTAGTACCCCCAAGAGAAACAGTGTAACAGGCAAGTTCCAAATTATTTTGAAAGACAAGCAAACATCCTGTCTCGAGCTACCTACAGGTTACATAGCAGCCCAGAATCTCCATAGTGCCAAGCAAGGGGGCAGAAGGGAGCACTTACCCCAACACTACACTGCTCCTGCTCAAGGGAGTTCTACCCAGTCCTTTGTGGCTCATACACAGCCCAAGCTGCAGACACCACTCACAGAGTACTAATGGCTATATTAGAATCTATATGCTTAATTCAGTTCCCTAGTCCTATCTCACAGTCCCTACATTCTCTTTCAATCTTGTGCTCCGTACTCATACAAAACTTTCCCCCAACTCATGACTGAACTCTAATTAAAAGAGGATAAAAAATAATAATTATCAAATCCGTGTTCTATTTTTAAGAAGTCTACATAAAATAAAGGGAATATTCCTTAGATTCAATGACCCTGCATGTGTGTCACTAGACATGACAGTGACCTTCTTTAATGACTGTTGTTGCCAGAAATGGAAAAAAATATTAATCCAATAAACTCAACAGGTTTCTATGAATCACTAGCTGAAGCCTACCAGGCTGCCCACAAACATTCTGAAAGGTCTTTGGTTCAAGTCTCTGTCTATTAATTTAACAAAGAAAGTGTAGTTACTCAGCGAGTGTCCTCTATTAGTTAGGGCACAGGTCAGGAGTTGTGACCTTGTTTCTTTTCTCTTATGTGCTTTGCAGCCCTGGGTAAGTGACAGCTCCAGTATACCTCTTAAACACACTGTAGGAAAGACTGCCTTTGAAATCTTGGAAAATAAAAAGCTGCCATGAGTCCAAAGTATCACCGGATAAGTAGTAAACCCCCACCTCTGTAAAGGGAAATACCAAATATCTAAGAGTGTAACACGCGTGTGTGCACGCTTGCACACATACACACACACACCACAACAACAACTATGGAAGGAAGTTATAAATAATGACAGAACGTATTGCTGTCACCGGTCTTTATTTATCCATTCCCTCTGTTCAACAGGAGCAGTGGCCTGTTCTAGCACATTATCCTGCTCTTTGAGGTTAATGGTCATGGATTTGTTATTAACTAGAGTTTTCAAGGTATTTTTAACTCTGCAATTTCCCTGAGTCTTCATTACATTTTGGAAGGTTACTCAGGTAAGCAAAACTTTGGCAAGCATCAACAGCTACAGTCTCTCCTGCCTTAAGATAAATGGGTGCTCCCAAACAGAATGATTCCAGGACAAATAGTGGAAACACAAAAACAAACTACTTGGCACAAATCCTGATTTTGAATATTTGTTCTAGCCAAGACCATTTAGATTGGACTTGTGTTATCACTGGAATACCATTTCCAAAACATCTCTTAGTTTCTGACCTGGTATGAATTCCAGTGCTGGGGTTTGTAACTGTGCATGTAACTCTTTTGTTACATTAACAGATTATATTAAAGAAAATTTCATAATGTAACTAGGTATGAACACCTGCATGACCATGGCTATAAAAGCAAACATCGGGATAGGATTATCCTCTCAACAAATAGTCATTTCCATGTAATATTATCCGCTTAACTATATATCATGTCATGCTCAGACTGACTTCTTACACTACAGTTTTGCAACAAGGTCACAAGTAATTGCAAGGAATATAGTGAATTATTAACTAATAAGTCCTCTGCCTTGGAAGAATGCCTGAATGACATAGCCACCTGAATGCGTTGGAGCTACCTCGTGCTCACTCCAGGGAAGGCTGAGGTGGTGATGGTGGGAAGGGGCAGCCGATATGAGGATGCCCTTGCCTCCCTCAGGCCCTTGAATGTGGTGGGGGTGTGGGTAGAAGTAGTGGGCCAGGTAAAGAACTTGGGCATAATTTTCGACCACGCTTTGTCCATGAAAACTCAGGTATTGGACTTGGTGCAGCAATGCTTTTTTCAATTATGTAATTTGCATAAGTTATGCCCTTTATTTATCCTAGGCTGATCTTGCTACAGTGACCCATGCCTTGGTGACTAAGGGGCTTGATTTTTGTAATTCTTTCTTTTACGAGCTACTGGAAGTGCCTATCCATCTTTTACAGTTTGTTCAGAATGTGGCAGCGCGGCTGCTTACAGGTTTGGGCAGCTATGATCATATTATGCCCGCCCTGCGGTCTCTGCATTGGCTGCTTGTAGAACGATGACTGCGGTCTCTGCATTGGCTGCTTGTAGAACGATGACTCAGGGCCCTGAACGGTTTTGGCCCTGGCTATATTCGAGACCTTCTTCTGGAGTCTCACACTGATGGGTATCTGTGCTAAGGAACCACCCACTGTTTGGAACTTGCTCCCCCTGGACGTTTGTCTCGGTTCCTCCCTCCATACCTTTAAAAAGCACCTGAAAACGTATTTGTTTTCTAGGTGCTTTTAGGAACTGCTGCTGGTCCCCTTAATGTATTTTGTCCTCCCTTTTCCCCTCCCAAATCTTACAATTTTTAATATTTTAATATTATTTTAATTACTTGTTTTAATTGTTTTAAATAGTTTATATTGTGCTTTTATGTAATATGTTAAGCCTTCAGAGTGCCACGCAGCAATGGGGTGCTATACAAATAAAATTAATTATTATTATTAATGTTCTAAGCTCATGCCGCACCTTTTTGAATAGGTTTATTACTCCCACCCACCCCCATCACCCCAAAACTTAAAAGGAGTCACAGATATTTCATATGAACCACCTTAAAATCAGCAAGTACATGCTGCCATCTCAGGGACAAACACAAGGTCCTAACAGATAACATTTCCAGTCAAGCAGCTGAAAACACAGCATTCAGCTCAAAGTGTGCTCACATTCCAGTATGGTAGGTGACTTATCACATCAGTGGCTGTGCTCCTCACCCCAGTCGTGCAACAGGTGTGCCAGCAGGCAATGCAGTGAATTGCTCTCATTTAGGCTGCCCTGTGTCACTCCTATAGCATGCTTGTCCACTGATGGCTATGCCACAGGGTAGCGAGTAGCACAGCCACTGGCAAGGTGACTCACCACCTGCCTCATAGTAACATGGGTGCAACCTCACTTTCATCACATGCCCGCAACAAATCAGACCGATTACCAAACATCTAGCAGATGCTAATTCACAACAGGACTGCCAGGCTGAAAGTTGCCAGAAAGGCTGAATCAAGTATTTGCTCTGATTTCACAGGGGTGTGAAACTGTTTTAGGTGGTTGTTTTCATTTGATTTCATCAAAATTATCCAGCATGCACCTATTTAATCTTCCTGGAAACAGACTCACAGAAAGTTAAAGCCACCTAGGACACAACCTATAGTTACCGGGGCTGAGAGAACTGAGGGTCTGAGAGTCTGGAATTCTGTCAGCTTGTCTTATTTCTTATTTTGTTCAATCTTCCTTAGATGTGACACAATCGAATTTTGGTTAATCTTTACAAGGGAGTTCATCTTGGAGGCTCTCTGGCAGCACACATGGCAAAATGCCACCCGGCATCACTGGAGATACGGGTATGTGTCAGGCTAAACAACCGGATTAACATTCTACAGTTTGCTTAGCTCGAGTCACAGGTATTCAAATGTACAGTGATGCTGGCAACAGGCAGCCTCTTTTCTCAGGATAGAAGGGGAAAGATGGGAAAAAACAAGTTTTTCTTGTATATTTCCAGGTCATTTGCCAGACTTTGGAAAGTGGGCAATAACCCTAATAACAAAAGGTGTAAAAGTCTGGGAAGGTGAGGACAGCATAATGGTGGGGCAGAAGAGAGAGAAATGTCAGTGTCTTCCATTCCATTCATCTCACCTCTGCTACAGTAACACCAATTCCTGCACAGCCTTGGATGCACAAAGCTTTTGTAACGAAAGAGGCAATCCTGGTCTTGACCTTGGAGTAAGGTCAGCTTTTCTGCCCCCCCTCCCCCAATAAAATGTTACGACATGTTTAAGTTCCACCTGTCCTTGAATTCATTCAAGCTCACCAAGTAATGAACAAGCTATTGAAACTTCTTCAATAGCTGTTTCTAACCCCCTACTGTTCTGCTCCTTGATGAAATCATGAACTACTGATTAACACACAATTCTCTATTCTAACTATAACCAGAGCTCTGAGTGTTCTGCATTTCTACCACTGCTGCCGACACACAGGGCCCTGACTTTAACATAGCAGTTCGGTCACATCAGCGTAAACCATTATTCTGTACAAGGGTCATTTTGCCCAGAGATTAGTGTATTATTTCCCTACCATGTGAACGTCCTGTGATAGAGCAACGAGTGGGGCAACAAGGCACTATTCTTTGACTGAGCAAGATGCAACTTTCCTAATTTCCATGGCCTTTGTACTAAGGAGTAAGCATAAACTACCCTCATTTGCATAACAAAGAACAATTTCCAAGATGTGGGCCTTATCCTGAAAAAAAACCTTATTGGTGCAAGTAAACACCTCAGTGAAAACACTGGAATGTGCGGTTTTGCAGGATAGCACCATAATCAAGCGCATCATCACGTAAAGACAGCTGAAGTTCACCACAACAGGTATCATGAGTCTTGTAGCTGGGCCTTTCCTTGCTGTATAATGCAGTAGCTGCCATGACAAGACAGTTTTTTTGGTAGCCTGTGTGCCTTCTCTGTGCAGGTGGCATATGCAAGAATGAAAGCTAAAGACCTTCAACGGTACGTTTGTCTACCTGTCAGACTAAAAAGCTCTCCGTAATTTCAGAGAACACTTCATGAGTGGTATTAAAGTAACATGTCTTTCCGCCCCCCATGTAATCATTAAAAATCCAGCTAGTATATACTAGGGATAGGCGAACAGAACCGAGTTTGGAAATTTGGTTCGGTTTGGTTGACTGAACTATTTGAGTTCGGTCCGAACTCCGAACTTCCAAACAAAGTTCGGAAATTCAAACCCCATTGAACTAAATGGATTATCATCTTTTAGGGCTGCGTGAACAGAGCCAAGTTCGGAAATTCAGCACTGGTCGAGTTCGGTCCAAACTCTGAACTTCCGAACCGCGTTCACCCATCCCTAGTATATACAGCACATAGCATTGACGCTACTTAAGCCTTTAAAAAAAAAAAAAAAAATGCAGTTTAATGAAATATTTTAACATTTGCAATGTTTAAATCCAGGTATGTCTATGTTATAGTACAAAAGCAATGGCTTTTGATTTGTGTGGGAGATTTTGACCATTATTTTCGCTGAGGCAGCTTCCTACTGCTAAGGCCAGGTCAGCCCGACAAGATCCAATATTGACTTTCACTTTAAAGATTCTCTGTAGCTCCAGAACTGGTCTGTTTTGATCCACTGCTACCCAACAAAGATCACAGAAAAGGAGGGGTGACGGAAGAGCTTTCTCAGATCACTATCTTGCACAGCAGATGCAGTTTTCATTTTTGTCTAAGCAAGAGAAACTCTTTTTTACGCATAGTCTAGAATGTGGCTTCTGAGGAAAAGCACTCTCTCGTCATTTGAACCTACTGACTTGCTTGGTTAAAAGGTCTTGGAAATTCACCCAAGGTTTGTAGTTTCAGTCCAGGCCTACAGCAGCTCAAAACTAAACCAGCTTTAAAATGTAACTATTCTATTAAATTAGTTTTCAAAAACGGGGCTGACCGCATGGTTCCTTAACCAGGATATCTGTAGTAATGATACTTTGCAAGCCCACAGAATCATAGAATTTTAGGTTTGGAAGGGACCTTTAGGGCTATCTAATCCAACTCTCTGCTCCATAGAGGGATGACCATGTGGTCTGTAAAGCTTGTAACACTGGGTGTTTTCAAACACGATGGTACCAAAGCACTGCCACACTCACCCAGTCCAGTGATGGCACTGAGGTTGGGATCGGGCCAGGCCCTTGCACTAATGTGATGAGGGCTTGGCCACTGGGGAGGGAGATGAGCTGGAGAGATGTGCGACTGCCCGGCCCCACTCCCATAATGCACCCAGTGGCCCTCCCCTCACTCCCCGAGAGGCAGCCATGATGGCTAATGGCAGCTGCCATGGTGCCTGGTCCCCTGGCCACTCTGGACCATTGTGAGTAAAGCAGGCTTTCAAACATGAAAGTCCGGTTTACTCCCAGTTGGGCAGCAGGATTCTGAGTCTCAGCCTGTGTTACCCGCCACCAGAGTCAGGATGTAGCCTGTAAAAACATCTGACGGACGCCAACTAACATGATGGTGGCCTGCGGCGTAAAGCACACTAAAGCTGCGTTTAAAAACACCCACTGTTTTTAAAAAACCTGAAATGCGTGTTAAGTGTGAGGGTTGTTTAAAAGTAGAAGTTTGGACCCTTTATATACCCTAAAAGTCAGCTATTTTCCATGTGATCTCTTAGCCTAATTCTTACTTGGCAGCTCTCACACAGGAGACAATTCGGCAATGTTCTAACCTTGCCCATTGTACTTCCTTGTACTTCAGTGAAATTTGTTTCAGAACGCTGGAGCAGCAATCTTTCACCTGCAGGTTTTTGTCATTAATTTCTAAGTCACTTCCTGTCTTGGGTGATGCATCTGCCCATTACTCATATTGGACAGTGAAACAAGTGACCTTAAGGATCCATCTGGAATGTTGGTAAGGGCATTCAACTAGCAGGAAATATTTTCAATCCATCCTGAAGAGCTGCATGGGTTGCAAGAGTAGTCTATAACAATTTACGTTATGAAGGATATTTTTAATAGGATTGTTTTGAGTTTGGTTGCTTATCTCAGAAAGGGGCAATCAAAAGACAAGGTAGTTAAGAGGAAACCTTTTATTCAACTAACTTCTGCGAGCTGTCTGAAAAAGAACCCTGTATAGCTTGAAAGCTTACACGCACCCTCCAGAAGAAGCTGGTCCAAATAAGGGTATCACCATTGAGGTCAATCCGACGGCCCATGGATCCCACACTCACACGGGAAACTCACACACCTCTGTTGCTGGAGCGCTGTTCTGCATAGACGGAGGATCTGCAGGCCATCAGATCCACAGGTCATTGTTGCTTGTATCTCAAATGTAATTAGACAAGAAACCAATTTGTTTTCAATGAAAACAATTTCAGAGCACTAAACGGACTAGTGTTTAGAGGCAGTTCAGGCCCAATAGATTCACTGTAATCATATGATTTGTTAAACCAAGATAGCTGCAGGCACCTTTTTTTTTCTGGCACAAAATCTGTAAACCTAGAAATCGGGAGGGGGGAATTGTTCATTTACCTGTATTAATGTGGAGGAAATGGTAAATTGTTTTGAAGAGAAAAAGAACCATAATCAGGTCAAATGCTAAAGGCCATACTAAAGGCAATCCTGGTCATAGTAAAGGCAATCCTGGATACAATTTATTTTTAATATTGATATCAATTTTAATTTAAACTACGATGTACATTTCCTTTTGTTCTGTATTCTTTTTAAAAATCTTTTCTGGCTCTACAGTTGGGGAAGTATGGATCTACAATTAGGAGTTATATGCAGATATGCTTAAGATTTAACAAAGTTGCTATCTTTTTATGGTTAAACAAAATAGATGTTTTCAAGATCCCAAAGGAACTCTACAAAGTCACTTTAAACACAGTCTAGCTCTGGCCAGTCTTAAACACTGCTTAACCTCTGTACTCTTGTACTGACAGGGAGAGGATCATCATGGCTGCTATGGTCTCCTTGACCCCTAAGTCCCCTCTTTCCCCTATTCTCCTTCCTGCCAATGTACTGTTTGAAATAATGGTTTTCGGCACACAGCTAAAAATAAAATAAAATAATAATAATTAAAAAGTTGTGTTCCGAAGCCATTCTCTCTGGAATCCGAATACTACAAGTGGGGCATTCTGATTTGGGACACCAATACAGCGTTTTCCATCTGTATTCAGTTTCCCGTTGATTCTGAAAACACAGCCCTAATTTTAATATCTACAACAAGTTAAAGACACTCCAGAAACAACTATATCCCTTGCATTTTCATGGTGCTTAGAGAGGGAAACTAACCCTCTATTTGTGCCTCATAGACTTTGTTTAGTAGCTTGCCAAAATCTTGAACAAGTTTTCAACATGTTCAAGAACTGTTTCATGCTAATGCACTTTAACACTTATAAATGCTCTGTTAAAAAGTGTCACTGCATTTTATGCTTGAAAAACAGAAAATAAATTTGTGCAGAATTTTGAAAAAGCTCTTTGCACAAGGTTGGACTTCGGAGAACCTCAGGAGGGAGAGAAATCCATAGCTGGGGAGCAGCTGCCGAGAACACCCTCCCCACGTGCACACTTGCATTGTGCGTTTGGTTTACTACGGCTACTTAAATTTGAGTCTTCAAACAATTTATTTCTTACAGTGATTAGATACGGGTCATTTTAATACTATTTCTACAGGGCTGTTTATCCTTGAATAGGCAGGAGATAGAAGAGCATCAACATCATCATCTGGAGAAAAAAAGTCTGACCACTTTCTAATGGGGAGTCTGGAAGTTCTTCGCTGACAAGCGGAAACACGTCCTCAGCAGCCAACATGACTGTCAGACACAGAAATGAAAACTAAAGCAAAAGAAAGGATTCCAGCCAAGCTGGTAATTACTACAAAAAAACTAAGATCTTAATACGGAAACAATGAAAGAAAAAACTTGCAGTAGGACCACTCCACTGTGATATACCATTCATTTCTGGCAAAACCAATGACAAATTCAGTGAGAATGTGAATAGCACAGCCCATATGATCCAGAAGGACTCGTCTTACTCTGCACTCAACTAATAACCTTGGACTCTGGTTCTAACACATTTGGAAACAGATTTATATGGAGCACCCATCATGCATGCTATAAATGCTCAGTACAGCATCTGCCAATCAACTTAGTTTTCAATAGCAGACAAAATTTCTGTTTATATAGATTGTTACATAAATCCCTTCCTTACAAACAGTGTTCTAGTTTACAATCTGAACTACATTTTTGATATAGTGAACATAAGATATGAATAGCACATGAGAAAAAACAACCTTGTGCATGCATATTGACTCCTATTTATTCCTGCCAACACCCAGTTCCTTGTGTGCAACACATATTGTTACAGTGTTTGCACACCTGCTTGCTTCAGTGCACACACAATAGAATGATCCTTTTTCAGTATCCTTTAATGTAAATTTCCTGCCTCCTGTCGTACAATGTAAATATTTTCCTATGCTGTAACAATGGCATACTTAACAAGTCAACAGTTTCTATTATTTAAACCATGCTTTTCACACTAGACGTTTATGTACTCCACATGAATGGTGGATCCAATAAAATGTACCAGCTACAAGAACACAGCACTTAGTATGGAGTCCATATCTATATATCTGTAGTGGAGTCCATCTTTCCACACCAGCCAGACCCTTGATATCCATTACTATTATATCCAATACTATTATACAATTGACATTATCCCCAAAGCAGCTTGTTAACTTTTTGCCTTTAAAACAATTAAGGGCAAGGATAGTAGTTCTCAAAGCTTTTACCTGCATGGACCTCATTTTGTGACTTAACTATAACCCCACAACCCAGACAGCAATGAAGATGAGAAAATAATATCAATTACTACTCAGGATCATAACCCATCCACAGATTGCATGACCCACATTTTGGGAGCCTTTGGGCAAGGACATCCACTTTTGGACAAAAAGTGCTTTTAAGCATCAGGATAAGTTGACAGAGGTGGTTTCGTTTTGTTGTTTTGTGGTGTGTTCGTTTTTTTAAAATTCTTGGAAGTGAAAAAGACAGACCAGGATGCACCCTTAGAATCCAATCCTCAAAGTTTACAGCTGGTGCAAGCCCCACTGAAGTGAACGGGACTTGTGCTAGCAGCACTTTGAGGATCCGAGTTTTGCATCAAGAAAGGCAAATTATGTTTCACTTTTACACAAGGAAGAGACTATGCCATGCAAGAACAGCTATTTATAACCAGCCCTAAGTCACAGCAACCCAGTTACAGGGCTGGTTCCCAGACTGTTATTGTTGTACCAAACAGACTACTCTTTCATTTCCTGTCATTTTCAATTATGGAACTGTAATTGCAACACAGTAAATTACAATGGAGAACCTTTGAAAAATGGTTCATTGGGGTTGAGCTGTCGTTATAATTATTGTATAATAAAAAAAGTGATTTTAAGTGTTCTTGTTTTCCCAATCTTTAAAAAAAAAAAATAGTTTGGATTAAGCAGTTCAAGTCTGAAGCAAATGTCACAAATCGAAGCATGCAGATGTAGACAGAGGAAGGGGACATGTTTAGGCAAAACCAGACAGTTGCCGCAAGACCTGCTGAGCCATAAACAACTAAGGCACAAGTGATTTGCACTACTTAACAGAAACAAACACCCTACAATAATCTATTACAACATTTCCCCTAAAAGCACCTTTCCCCCAGTGTGGCAAAATTCCAGAGGCTTCTTTAACATTTTACGCCTAATTTGATTTCCATTCTTCCATGTGCTTTGGTTCAGCAACAATATTTGGATCAGCAACAATATTTGGATAAAGTAACCTAGAACCAAATGTGTGTATAGTTCAGAGCGAGCCTGATCATTCTGGAAAGGGTCTGGCAAAACGGCTTTTCCTACTTTGTCTACTAACCATAATAGACTTTTGTCTACTGTGATCATAAAACTGCACATAGGGCTAGTTTTGGGATTTCAGGAAGGGTTCCTGAAAGGGTTATTTGAGGAAATCCCACACTTAATTGATACATTCTGTAACAAATGGAGAGAGTGGACATTTTAGAGAACACCAGCCTTTTTTTTAACAGGCACATTATTACTATTATATAGCACTTCCAGTATTTGAGTGCTTTGCAATCCTTATCTAGTTCACTTTCACAACAACTATGTGCTAGGGTATTATTATTTCCATTTTGCAAATAAGAAACCAAGACTGAAATCTATCACTTACAGAAAGTATGCAAAGTTCTGGCAATTGCTCTCTTTGCAGAAGCAATCTAGGCAAAGTCAAACAATCTCAAAAATCAAGTTGGGTAGATCTCCCTGGCTGGCAGCTCCAAGAGTATTCACACCTCTTATTACTCTTCTGGTTTTCTATACAGAAAGATGACTTCGTGGATAGTAGCAGTGAGCTCTGTGTAACTTCTAAAGGAGGAAGTTACACATGGATAGTAGGAGTGACTAGGATATAGCAACTCTCAAGCAGTATTGAGCATGCCTTCTACCCAGCTGACTCATCCTGTATCCTACTGCTGTTCTTTTTGTTTGGAGTGGAGCAAAATTAACTAAATGATGAATCTGGGCCAAATCTCCAGCTGTTCCTAGTTAGTGCAGTCCTCTTAATGCTACATACATTTACATCAACAGAGGATCTGACTTCATGTCATATTTATTCTGCAGAGATCAGGCTGCAGGTCTGAAAAATGGTATAACACAAAGCTGGGTGTAAGTAGCGTTCTCCCACATGGCTAAATCCTCACACTCACCGTGGTTGCTTCTTCTAGACTCTCTCTCAGATCCTGCAGTTCTTTACCATGCTGTTCTTTTAGTTTATCAATTTCCTGGTCATGGCAGGACACTTCTTCTTTCAATGCTCCTTTTAAAGCAGTCAGTTCCCGCTCTCGCTTTCTCAATATTTCTTCTTGCTGTTCTTTTACCATAAGTATTTCGTCAAGATCTTGCTTCATTTGCATCAGCTCCTAAAGGAAAAAAAACCCAAATCTCTACTGAACCTATTTTCAACCAAGGTTTATTAGAAAAGCTTAAAAGCATTTTTGGAACAAATAGCTCAAGTGTCATTAAACATCATCTTCATTTGAGCTCAGCTGTGGCATCCCAAGTAGCTCTAGCTCTCCTCACAGAATTAGTCACTGTCTTTTCACAGCTCTTGGTTTTTGACAGCTGGGTATCACTTTTCAGTCTTCTTTTCTACCCCTGGATAGTGGCATTCTGGTGTTCTTGCATGTTTTCAGCTTTGGAAAGAAAGCTTATGCAATCACCCTGAGTGTGCATGAACACATGCACTCCGTTAATAACTTTTGATCCTATTGGCCAATCTCATCCAAAACTGATAGAAGAAAAGTAGTCCTAAAGGTAAGCAGAGATCCAAAATTTCATAACAAGGAGCACCTAGATGGGAGAAAGGACTCTTTTTGATGCAGAAAACTACACTGGATTAGGAAACCAAACCAGGCTTCATTATTTCGGGTGCTTGCTGTACAGAGAACTACTACTTATTTTAACCTCCCAACTTACTTACAGCTCCATGCATATTTAAACTGTGACATCAATCAATGTCTTCCACATTTATTCTGCTGTGTTATGTTTATTTTATAAATTTCTAGGAAGAAATGCGGCTTGCCGTTATTCCTTGATTAGTCAGTCAGAGACGCTCTGCATAACCCTTGGCAAGTTACATTCACAGCCTTTCTGTGCCCCTATTTCATTCTGTAAATCTGGGATTTTATTTATTAAATTCGCAGGAGTGTTGTGAGGTTTAGCTAATGTTTATTAAATGTCTTGATAATCTTCCAATTAAAACATATTATCAAACTTTTTTTAGTCATTACAAGGCTCAGATGAGAACACCAAGAATAGGATTTTTTGTTCCTTTTTCTTTCATGCCCAATTTATTTTGTATTTTTGTTATAACGGTGACATAGTAAAATCTCCAAGGGGGAAGGATACATTCATCCTAATATGCTACAGTGTTGGATCTCTTATACCATAGCTGGTATGCATTTTACAAGTGTGTCAAATTAATGATATCCTCAATTCTGATGAGCAGAGAGTGGCTTGATTAAAACTTCTCAGAGTTATTTCCACTGAATACTCTGGTACACAGGGCAGGTCCAGGAAAATAAAGACTGTGTGACCACATAGGGCTCCCTTGTGTTATGGGGCCCCACAGGGACTCCAGCCTCCCCCAAAATACATGGGGTACAGGTTTATATTACATTATAAACCTGTAATAAGATGAGTGCGAGAGCATAAAATACAGGCTCAGAAGAGTCTCAAAATGCAGAAAACCCTCAGAGATTCAGGAGGAGGACTCCAGAAATAAACTAGGAACAACAACTTATGTTTAGCATGCACACACCTGCAATGCAGGGAGCTCTGACTCCAGAAATTACCATCTGTAATTGAACATTTAAAATGAGCTATGATGATATTTTCCTTTATCTAAGCAGTGAGTCAATGTGTGTTGTCAGATAGGCAAGGGAGCACACAAGCATTTTCCACAAGGCCCCAGCTTCCCTGGATCTGGTGCGGTTGGAAATTGAAATAAAATGCTTCACATAGAAGAAACGATAGTATATTTCCTGGGCTTGCTACACCTCAGAAGAGCACTTTCATATCCTACTAAGAGCGCCCTAGACATAAATTTAAAGGCTAAAACCACCACCAAAATAATGCCCAAATGATCAAAGTTCTGCTTTTAAGAGTAAAACATCAACTAGCAAGCAGAGGTTCGGGTTGGATGCCCAATTACTTTCACTACATGCTTCAGGAAACTGGGCAGAGCTTTTCAGGAATTCTTCACACAAGGTGCTCTTGAATGCCTCTTATTACTAACCTCAATCAGAATTTCCTTCTCCCCATCCTCAGCATGTTTTGCGTCATCCAGTTCATCATGCATTTCAGAAAGCTGGTCTTGGAGGTCCCTGATTTCAGTCTGGTGTTGCTCCCTTTCCATCTTCACTTGGAAAAGTCTGGGGAAGGGGAAAGGGAAAGGGAGAGAATACATTTCTAAGATCTCAAAATACATTAACTAAGATACATTTCTAAGATACTCAGCTTTGAGGGAACAGCTTAAATACCAGTGGAAATAATAATTAGTATGGTTTTGTAGACGATTCATTAGTTTTCTTCGTTAGACGTTACACAGAGCTCACTCTTGTGTGTTTTTCTGGCTCCTTTAACTTACAGAAGGCCTGTAATAAGAACAGTGGTGGTGATGGGGGGTGGAGGGGTAAGCTGCATGACAATAGTCATGGGGGGGGGGGCGCAACTGTGCTTTCCTTCAAAATTTCATGTATTTGGTTAAAAATGCATTCTCAGTCAGAAGCATTTAAAAATAATGCTTTTTCTTAAGTAAGAAAAACTGAGATACATATGTGAATGTTAAATATAACAAATATCTAACCACTCAAATATTTCTGTGGAGGGTGGGGGATTTACAAGTCGGTAATTTCCGCTGTGCTTCCACTTAGCTACATGCCTGACTGATGGCTTAATTTATTTTCCACTTATAGCTAAATAGCATTCAGTCCACACAAAGTAACAGCAAACACCTCATCAAACTCTAGGAACAGGGTTTCTTACCCAGTCCTTGTAACTTTACTCAGCTTCACTACATAACTGTCTCCTCTTAAGCCCCATTTCTGAGCCATAACTGTTATAGTGTTTCTCCTTGGATGGTTCCCTGTTATTTCCCCAAATTGGCCATTTAGGCTCAATGAGTAGCTGCTGCTGCCCCAAAAGGCCACATCCTAGGAGAGACTAATAGAGCTGATGCTCTGTCATAAGCCAGCTATTTTATTATGTTAGCATCCCAAGAGGAAGAAAGGGGAGGGAGATAAACGTGAGCTGTGGAATTCCAAAAGGTTTTAAAGAGGAGAAAATATCCAAAAAGATTTTCTATCAGAAACTCACTCTTCCAGGTTTTCCCTGAGTTCTCTCTCACTTTCCTCTAGCTGTTTCCTTAAGGCATCTTTTTCTTTCAGGCTTTTTTCAAGTTTCTGATGTAGATCTTTCAAGTTTGCTCTTGTTGCCTCTTTCTCCTCTTTAGTATTTTGCTGATTCTAAATTGTGTTCAATCAAATTGTTAAACAGTGACAGAATATGCTAACCTAGTAAACTGAAAGGCTACAGTTCAAAAAGGAAAGGAGAGAGGCAATGACTACTTTAATTCTGTAACTGAAAAAGAATAAAGTGCTTAAAAGCTAGGAATTCTCATAACAGAAAATTTATTAAGCAAGATAAGGGTGGATTTTGGACTATTGCTAGAAATATGGAAAGAGAAGGCTTCTCTACATTAGCTAGTCTCTGCTACAGTGATTGCTATCACCAAGTTAAAATGCACTATAATCTATTACAAGCAGATTGCTCCTGCAGCCTCTTCAGTGCATTTTAGTCCATAATCATGCTGAGCTCCAGATTGAAAATGAATACTGTACCAATTTTATAAGTAACTACATGAACTAATACAGCTTATCTCCTACCACACATATGTTTCACCACAGCTACAAAAAGATTATTTTTAAAATATCTACTTCTGCAGCTATTAAAGAAGGTTTCACACACTTATGAACAAGTGTCTAACACTCCATCAAGATACCTCATGAGGTGTGCAAGAAGCAAGCAATGAGAAATTACTATTTTAAAACTGGCACACTTTGCTCAACTTTTCATTAGGAAAAATATTAGTGTATCTGGATAGCAACCACTTGAGACAAAATGATCACACTTGCTTATATTAAGAATATATGTGAATCTATCAGCATGAAAGCAAAAGCATACTTTAACTGGGATATAGAAGAAGGAGGTATGTATTTTAGAAATAGGAAATAGCCATAGAACATGCCAGGTTTTGTGCTCATAATCACAGGAATACTGCATATAACCATTTGGGAGCTCTAATTTTATATGCGCAAAGTTTACAATAGTTATTTTATGGACAGAATACTTATTGGAAAATATAGCATGAATACAACACAGAAGAGACTATTTTCTTTATCAGACTGATTGATAGCTATTTTTTTAGACTGTCACTAACACTCTTTGTAGTCTTTATAATGGAAATAACACCCAAATGTAATACCTTAATTTCTAGATCCAGCTTTTTCTGCAGTTCTGAAACTTTACTCTGCAGTTCAGTTTTCTGTTGCAGCAGTGCCTTGACTTCAGCTGACGAATCAGAAACCTACAAATAAAACAGAAATATTTAATATGAAATGTTCAAAATGTGATTTTTGGAATTTTATTTGTAAGGTAGCAGAAATCAGAAGTTTATAATTAATCAAGGCTACATAAGTTAGGATATGAACAGTTTTATTATGGTTGAAGCCATCTTAGTATTATTTTCTATGAATGATCACTCAATTGCCAACTTCTTGAAGCTTTCTCAAGGCATGTTGGCAGTAGCATTGAGAGCATCCCCAAAAAATCAAGTGTGTCTTGTTTAGTGATAAAGAAAAAAATATATTAACAACATATGAGTTAAAACGAAAGTTCCGTATCAGTAAAAAGAGTTCTTCAAGTCATGTCACGTCCATTTCTACAGCTGGGAGAGTACCTAAGCAATCAGTCAATTTGGAACATTTTTGCGATCAGCCCCTTTCCCACCCATAGGCACGTGTACGCATGCAAGGCTCTACAAGGGGTGGAGCTGCTTCTTCCAACTCCTAGCTCAGAAGTTAGCAAACTGTGGGTCATAATCCTAAAAGGGGGGGGGAGGGGGGAAGACACATGCTATCTGAGAAAGGGGGGGGTGTCACATGATTATATATATGTCTCAAAATGGAGTCACACAGAAAAATATTGGAAACCACGGAGCTCGCTCAGTATCATGACTCTCAAAATAGAGCGGAAGGTGGGTGGGCAGCAAAAATAGGCAGACATCATCTCAAAGAGTTTTGGTTACAAGCAAATGTCATCTCCAAGTGGATCTGGCATACATAACATAGGCTGCTTTTAAACGAGCGGGTCGCCGTCGCGCGACCTGCTCGCGTGATATTTCAAAATCCCACAAGGCGGGATTACACGAGACAGGAGTACGTGACCATGCGCATAGAAGGCAGTTGCCCATTGTTTGCAGACTGCGGATTAAATACCTCGATTGTGAGGTATTTAATTCGTGGTCTGCAAACAATGCGCGGCCGCCTCCTATGCACATGATCATGGACTTCTGCAGCACCCTCTGTTTAGTCCTAGAAGTGGTTGTGTTTGGAGCCCTGCTAGAAGGAGTGGGGACTCTGCCCTTCACAGACACAGAGTTCTCTCACTTGTCCGCATGATGCAAGCAGAGAAATCTGTTCCTTGGTCTTGCTTGCCCAGGATCATAGTCCAGGGCCAGTTAGGATGGTCCGCCCTCATGGAACCTCAGCGGTTCCAAGAGGTCCTG
>QEPC01011441.1:989948-1017183 GCA_003113815.1 Sphenodon punctatus
GTGGTGGGACCGCGGCTGTGGAACTCCCTTCCGGAGGAAGCTCGCCTGGCCCCAAGCCTTTTAACATTTCGGCGGAACTGTAAGACCTGGCTGTTTGCCCAGGCCTTTGGGAGGGAGGGTGGGGAGGGAAGATTTTAGTCCCCCACCCATTTATTTATTTATTTATGTCTAGCCCTGTTTTATATTTTATATTTAATATTTGATTGTTTTAAAATGAATTTTAGTGTTTTTATTGTTGGAAGCCGCCCCGAGCTGCGTTGCAGGAGGGGCGGGGTATAAATCTGAAAAATAAAATAAAAATAAATAAATCCTGCCAGCCGAGCTTGATTGCGCATGCGCTCCGAGCGTCTGGGGCCTTCTGCGCCCATGTGCATGCGCCTGTTGGTCTCTGCAGCGTGTGCCGTGGCCTTCCACTCTTCCGGAGTGGTGTGCGTCCCCTGCGGAGGGGGCGGGCTTGCCTGCCTGTGTCTGTTGGGAACCTGACCCCCACGGCGATGCGAGCTGCAGTCGTCCGGGGTCTCCATGGCCTCGACCCTTCCCCCTCGTGGCCTCGACCCCCCACCCCACCTCTGGCAAGAGGTTCTGACAAACTTACTGCTGAGGTAAATTGCAAGGACCAAACAACACAGTTGGAAGGAGCCATTCTGTACCCTAGCCACAGCCTTGCTTCACAGCACATGTTCCAAGCCTCACACCTACCATTAACTTACATGCATGTTCTGGAATGACTGATTGCGCAGGCTCATTTCCATCAATGCAGATGGACAGAGCCACCCAAAGAAGAGCCATCTGATACTTGGAACCAAAATCCACTCTCAGGTAATAAGCCACAATGAGAATTAGGTGCATTTTTCTGCAAGCAAAATTTGGCCCTATACATTTTTAGGATTTTTCCCATTTCATTCCTATCACTTAATAAATCTGTACTTATTACTTTCATGGCAACATATGGGCATTTTCCCCCAGGTTTCTTTTAGAATTAAACATAGCTGGAATCCTGGCAAGTAAGAGTGGCATTTATTTTATTGTCAGCCACGCAAGTTGACTATTTTTGTTACTTCACTATTGCTCTTAAATAGCATCCCAGATAACTTCTTTATTTTTATTTTTTTTAAAAACACACAACAAAGCACATACGCAGCAGAGACAGCCATTCATGTCATTGTAATGAGAGGACATTCAACGTTCTTTCCAGCATTAAATGCCACCCTCTCCTTTAAGCCAGCTGACTTTCAATTCATGAGACACCAGCAAGAATTACACTTGGAGTTCACCTCAGTCTCCCCTTTCTCTTCCATGAGAATAGCCTAAACAAACACTCTCCTCTTTAACAGTATTGAAAGTGGCAACCTTAGGAAAGTAAGACATTCTAAACATATCCAGTACACAAAGAGAAGTTGCACTTCGAGCCAACCTCACATGGCAGGCTCCTCTAGTTCTTAAAAGTTAAATACACGTGAAGCTTACATACAGGCATCAACTCAATAAAGCATTTAAGTATGTGCTTTGCTTTAAACAAGTAATCCCAATGAAGTCAATAAGGCAATTCCCCTAATTAAAATTAAGCATTTGTTTAAGTGTTTTGCTGAAATGAGGCCTTACTGCACACTCATTGCCTTGAAGTGATACAACAGGACCCCAGGCAGTGCTGTGCTGGTGAACTGGCAGTTAGATACCACCAGCAGTAGCTGTTCATGGAAAGTTGGAGGGGGCGGGACCAGGGCGCACAGCCAGGACTTCCAGGTCCGACGCGGCCAAAAGCGGCCTACCACGCGGCGGTGCCATAGGCACATGCCTAAGGGCCACACCAAAGGAGCCTTAGGCGTGACCCTTAGTGAGACGGGGGGGGGGGGGGGGGGGGNTTTCATTGTTTTAAGGGGGAATTGGGGTGGGGATGGGGTGTTTTCTTTATGAGGGAGGGGGACAAGGGGACTGAGTTAGGGAGGGAAGGGCTGACCCCCCTCAGTGTGAGGGAGGGGTGCAACCCTTTGAGAGGGAGGGATCCTCCGGTGGCAGAGGAGGAGGAGGAGGATGGGGGGTGCAGATCTCCCTTGGGGGGGCTGGCGAGGCAGCCTTCGGGGGGGTGTTGGTGGAGCAGATCGGGGGGGTTGTCTTCAGTCATAGGGGTTGTTCTGGGCCGGGGGAACTGTGGTCCTTCTGAGAGATGGGTTCGACCTGTGAGATGGGACAAATGGTGTGTTTCTGTCCCACTCACCGGTCCCCAGGCAGGTGGTGAGGTGACCGGGGTTCAGAGGGCCCCTGGCCTTGGCTTGATGCTGATAAATGCGAGGTTGGTGGCCAATAAGTCAACTGCGGTCTGGGAGTTGATCCTGGACCAGGCGGCCGACCTCGTATGTGTCACGGAGACCTGGCTGGACACTGAATCAGGGCCTATATTGGCTGATCTTGTTCCAGCTGGGTACTCTGTGCAGCATCAGCCATGGCTGGGGGGGCAGTGTAGCCATTATTTTAAAGGATGCCTGGTCTGTGAGGAGATTTCCTGTGCGACCTATCACGGGTATAGAGGGTCTCCATCTGGGGTTGGATTTGGCCGGAGACAGAGTGGGGATACTGCTGATATACCATGCACCCACCCGTATAGAAGCCTCCCTGCACACACTGACCAAGCTGGTGTCGGAGGTAGTCTTGTGGTCCGCCAGGACAATAGTTCTGGGGGACTTCAATATCCACGCCGATGCCAGTCTTGGAGGGGCGGAGCATGAGTTCATGGCTGCCATGGCAACCATGAGCCTGTTTCAGAGAGTAGTGGGCCCCACACATGTTGGAGGATATACCCTGGATATGATATTTTGCACAGGCCTTGAAGCGGGGGATCCGTTGGTGGCGGAAGTCTCAACAATGATCCGTCCATGACAAGGGCACTATCTCCTCCGGGTGGATATCCTGGCACATGTTGGCCCCCAGGAGGGTGTGGAACCAGTTAGGTTGGTTCGCCCCCAAAGGCTTATGAAACCTGGAAGGTTCCAGATAGCTCTAGGGGATGTTTCCTCTGACCTCAATGGCCCCTCACTCGATGACCTCATGTTCAGGTGGAATATCGTGTTAACTGAGACCATTGACTGTCTGGCTCCCAGGCGTCCACTCCCGAATTGCCGACAATGCAGCTCCCCGTGGTATACCGGGGAACTGCGGTGGACGAAGCAGGAAGGGCGGCAGTTAGAGAGATGGTGGCGTCATTCGTGTACGGAAGTTGACCGATTGCGGCATAGAGTCTGGTCGCGTACCTATGCCGTCGTGGACAGCAAAGAAGGTTTTCTTTGCTGCCCTCATTCCATCCGCTAAATTCCGCCCGGCTGAGCTGTTCCGGGTGGTGAGGGGACTGGTGAGTCCGGCCTCCCTCCGCCTGGATGCAGAACCATCAAATGCTCGCTGAGATTTGTTTGTGGAGGTTTTTGCGGATAAAAATCGCTTAAATTCACCACAATTTTGATGCAACTTTTTTTTTAAGCAGAGAACGAGTCAGAGACAGTAGAAGCCCCTTGGATGCGGGGGATGCTCTTGGGACTGTTTGAGTCACCTATTGTGAACGAGACCCATGCCTGTCCTGGCTGGTTAAGGCTAGCCAGGAGACATTGGGGCCGTTGCTGGTGGGGATAGTCAACACCCCCCTTGGGGAGGGCAGGGTGCCAGACTGTCTCAAGGAGGCAGTGGTGCAGCCCCTGCTCAAGAAACCATCTTTGGACGTTGACGTCCTTGCCAGTTATTGGCCAATCTCTAACCTTCCCTTTTTAGGGAAGGTTATTGAACGGGTGGTGGCTTGGCAGCTTCAGGGGCATTTGGACCGGGTTAACTTTCTAGATCCCTCGCAATCGGGCTTTCGTCTGGGACATGGCGTGGAGACTGTGCTTGTGGCCTTGGTCGACGACCTCTCCCGTGAGTTGGACCGGGGTCGTTCGACCCTGTTAGATTTCTCGGCTGCATTTGATACCGTTGATCATGAGTTGTTGGTAACTTGGCTGTGGGACCGGACAGGAATTGGCGGGACTGTTCTTGAATGGTTCCACTCTTTCCTGGCTGTGAGAACCCAACGTGTGGTGCTGGGGGAGTTTTCATCTTCCCCATGGGGCCTCACGTGTGGAGTACCACAGGGTTCCATCTTATCCCCTCTCTTGTTCAATGTGTACATGCAGCCTTTGGGGGAGATTGTTACAGTGTATGGAGTGAGATGCCATCAATATGCTGATGACACCCAGCTATATCTCTCATTTTCCTCTGACTCAGGCCCGGGAGCCTCGGTGCTTACCCGGTGTGAGGGATTGGATGAGGGCGAGCCGCCTGAGACGAAATCCTGACAAGAAGGAGATGATGGTTGTGGGGAAGGCCGAGGGAGTGGTGGCCCCCATCATTGATGGGGTCCGGCCTCCCCTGGTTTCTCAGGTCCGGAGTCTGGGGGTGCTCCTGGACCCACAGCTCTGCCTGGATGCCCAGGTGTCAGCTGTGGCGAAGGGAGCATTTCACCAATTACATCTGGTGCGTTGGTTTAGGCCATATATCTCGGACTCGGACCTGGTCACAGTCATCCATGCTTTTATTACCCCGAGACTGGATTACTGCAACACGCTCTATGCAGGGCTACCCTTGGTGCTGGTTTGGAAGCTGCAGCTGGTGCAGAATGCGGTGGCCCGTCTCTTGACTGGGATGGGCCAACGCGAGCATATTACACCGGTGCTTCGCTCTCTGCACTGGCTGCTGATAGATTTACGGGCCCAATTCAAGGTGTTGGTGTTGACCTTTAAAGTCCTAAACAGCTTGGGCCCCGCCTATCTGCAGGACCGCCTCACCCTCCGGGTCCTGGATCGACCTCTGCGGTCGGCTGGGGGCGCCCTCCTCGGGGTTTCCCGGGAGCCTACTACGAGGAGGGTGTTCTCCGTGGCTGCAGAACTCCTTCCTGTCAGAGATCCGCTTGGCTGCTGACCTCCCCTCTTTTCGCAGACAATGTAAGACCTGGCTGTTCTGCTAGGCCTTTCCTGAGGGAGACAGGTGGGTAGGTTGGGTTAGGGTAGGGGGGAAATGGGGTTTTATATTGTTTTTAATTGTAATCATTATTGTTTGTTTGAAATGTTTTTTAAATGTGAGCCGCCCCAAGTTGCCTGTGGCAGGAGGGGTGACAGAAATTTTATCATAAATACCCTACACCTGGATTCAGGAATCGGTAACCCCCACCTCCAGCTCCCAAACTAGGGGAAGTGGGAGAACCTGTCAATGTTGCCACGCTTCACCAGCCCAGAGCCTACCTCCATCCTGCTGGACCCTGGCTTCCACACACCAGCACACAATTTTGCCTAGTCCAACCATCCTGTTAGACCTTTCAGCAGCCTTTGATACAGCTAATCATAGGTGTTGACACGACTGTGGGACCTGGCAGCGGTTCCACTCATTTCTGCTGGGTAGGTTCCAGCAGGTGGTGATAGATAATTGTTCGTCGTCGTCCTATCCTTTCCTGTGATGTCCCACAGGGTCCCATCCCATCTCCCCTCCTGGTTCAGTATGTATCAAAGGCTGCTGGGTGAGAATGTGTAGATTTGAGGTGTACTGCTATCAATGTGCAGACACCCCCCAAATATATTTATCTTTTTCATCCAACCCAGATCCTGCAGTCTCAGTGTTTATTCAGTGCCTGGATGCCATTGGGGACTAGATGTGGGTGAGTCAACTGAAGTAGAGTCCAGATAAGACTGAAGTGATGTTGGTTTGCCAGACCCGTGACCTGGGGGGATTAGGACACCTATCATTGATGGGGTACATCCTCTCCAGGCTACCCAGGCATGCGGCCTGAAGATGCTACTGGATCCTGAGCGGTGTCTGGAACATCAGTTTGCGGCAGTGGCCAGGAATGTCTTTCACCAACTCCATCTGGTGAGAAGGCTGCATCCCTTTCTCTCAGATAGGGATCTGGCTACCATCATCCATGCTTTTATTACCTCAAGGCTAGACTACTGCAATATACTCCATATGGGGCTGCCCTTGAAGACTGTTCAAAGGCTGCAGCTTGTGCAGAATACGGAAGCCCACCTTTTGAAGGGGGTGGGTCACTGGGAACATACAAAACTGGTGCTGCAGAGTCTATACTGGCTGTCAATAGCATTCCGGACACAATTCAAGGTGCTGGTTTTGAACTATAAAGCTCTAAACTGCCCGGGCTCTACAAATTTAAAGGACCACTCTTCCTCCTTATGTCCCTCCACGCCCTTTAAGATCAGCTGAGAGTGCCATCTTGCAAGTTTTATCATTGGCCCTGGTCAATGCATCCCGGGCACTGAGGTAGAATTGTTTTAACCACTGTGTGAACTCACATAACCCCCTCTGCATGGCCAGCGTGTGTCCTTCCTATATTAACCAATTGCTGCCCGCCCCCATTATCTCATGCTCTAAACTGCAGAGTCTCCAGGAGTAGGGCTGTAGCGGAATATCGCAGCGGTAGCTATTTCCGGCAGAAACAGTGTTTCCGCAATTAGTGGAACGGCATGGCAGAGGCTTTCATTCCGCGGTTTCATTCCGCGGTTCTGCTTATTTAATTCCGCAACTTAGTGGAATCGTGGAAACATGACATTTTCGCTATTTCCGCAATTCCGCCAGCGCCAAAAAATAGCGGAATAGCGGTTTTCCGCAATTTTTCCGCAATTCGCAGAATTCCGGCAGAATTAGCGGAATATCTGCAGAAAAGTCGTGGTGTGGCGCGGGCAGTTCCGAAATGGCGGAACGGAATCACGGCGCGGTAAAAGCTGCTGCCGCATCAGCCCTATCCAGGAGCTAATCAGCAGGGGTCAAGTAACTTGTGTATACAAATCTGCCAAGAAAAACAAATTATGTAATTGTATGCAATACGCAGAAGCGACAAACTGTATTTGATACTTCCTTGTATGGAATATATGTAACGTGTGATTGGTTGCCTGCAAATCCTGTGTCTCAACTTGTATAAAATAGCTTCTTCTTTAAGTTCTCTGGGTCTGCCAGCACTGGATGCTAGGCAGCCCCACAGCTACGTACTTGAATAAATTTTGGGAGCGTTCCAAGTAATGGCCTCCTCTCATTCCTTGTGGATAGAAAAATCCACCACAGCACACAGAGAGTCACTCTCAGTGGCTACTCCACAGCTTTGGAACCCCCTTCCCTTGGAAGTTCATCAAAACCCTAGTTTGAGCATCTTCCAGAGGCAGTACAAGGCATATTAATTCGACCAGGTTGTTGGTGGATGGGTGGAGAGATGTGAGCCTCCCTGAGCATTAGCGGATAGGGCGGGGTAAAAATATAAATAAACGTAATAAAGAAACCAGGAGTGCGGAAGGCAGCTGTGGGAGTCATGCAGAGAGGACTTCCTCCACACGCATGGAATAGAGCCAGAAGGGGGGCACAGGGATAAGATATAGGGGCTGAAATCCAACAGTGCAGAAAGACAAAAATGCAGAAATATTTGGGTAAGAGCCCAATCCCCACTGACACAGGTGCTGCCACACTATCACCACCACAAGCAGGGGCACCAAATCATTGCTGTACTGTCAGAGGTACACACAAGAAGAGATTTCACGTCCCTTCCATTCCAGCCCAGTCCAGTCCAAAGCTATGGAGGCATACCACTGCACTGCACTGGGGAAGGGATCCAATCAATGAAGCTCCCCATACTGTCACTGAGAACAATAGGGATTGAGCACACATGCACCCCTATTCAGGTGTAGTAGGATACGAGATCTCTATGGGAGCCCATCAGCACAAGGAGATTTCTGGGCTTACTCGCCTCTGTGGGCTGCCTGAAGCTTATCCATATCACTGGAGTGCCAGTCTGCAGGGACTAAAGTCACAAGTAAAACCCACCCCCATTGTGGGTCTCAGTTCAGTTCAGTTTGTTTATTTATAGCGTGACACATGGTCACTGCCAAATAATATAGGTAAAACATAAAACAAAATATAATCTAAATTTCTATTCACACAAAAAATTCTATACAGTTCATTAAACCAATACCGTCACAAGTATCAGCTCTTAATAGACAAATAATAGCATAGAGCTTATAACAAATCCAATGAAGTCACACCAGGCCTCCTCAAAGTTAAGATTTAAATTCCCAAAACGCTTTCCTTTTAGCAAGAGCTTTAACTAGGAAAACCATGACCTTGCATGTAAGCTCCTGGTGTACATCAGAGAGAAAAATAAAAAGCAACTCAGAGGTTGATCTCCCAGGAAATTTGTCTAACCAAGGGGCAAGATGGAGTGCTCTTAGGGGCTGGTAGAGCTGGCAGTAAAAAAAAATATGGGCAACCGTCTCCGCAAAGCCTAGAGGCAAAAGGTATATAGCCTGTTGAAGCCCTTCCAAAATCTTGGTCGGCAACGCATTCAACCTAGCCAGGCAGAAGAATTTAGCCTGGACAGGTGAGAATTGATAATGCCAATATTTGGCCTTTGTACCTTAGGGTGGAACCAGAGCATAAAAAAGACCCATCAATGGTGTGGCAGCTACCATTGTGCGGGCTGAGCTGTACCTCCAAGGAGCACAGAACTCACTCTTCCATCCTCCCAGCACACATCCATTCCAGCCCAAGGTCCCCTCAACAGCTTCAAGTCTAGGGTTACAGGAAAGGGTCTGTACTAGGGCTGTAACGAGATTTTGCCAAAATGGGAAAACTCATTGAAATCCCAGTTCCCAATCTCAGTCAAATCAAGAACCTCTTGGTACTTGGTAATGTCTCGACCAACATTTCATTTCTCAATTAACCAACTTTCTGCTTACTGAGATCCTATTTACTGTTTTGCTGCTTACCGGTCTGCCATCCATTTCAAATTCCGAGAGGTAATACTGCATTTCTTGCACTCCATTTTCCCTTGAACTTTCTTGTCACTCATTGGCTGGTAAGCAAATTACTCTACTAATCTGCAATTGAGCTGCAGATTGGTCAAAACAAAGGGAACAACAATTATGATTGGAGCACTGGAGGGGAGGTTAAGGGGCGGGCTATTTGTACAGCAATTGGCTCAAATGCATAAACAGCAACAAACCCAGAAGTAAAACAATGCTCTCAGCAACGCAGTAAGCAATAAATTAATAGTACATGGTAAGCAGAAAGTCGATCAATTGGGATGGTATATTGGGATATTGCAAGAATCAAGAAATCTCATTAGTATCAGGAAACAGTCAGGAAATCAATTCCGGTAATACTGCATTTCTTGGTGAAATATTGTGAAATTTCTCACAAGCAGCAATTTATCTGCTTGTTTCAGCCTTAGTCTGTACTCTCCTCCCCCACAACCCAGGCAAGGAGCATTACAAACCTAGTCAAACCTGACTGATTGAAAATAATGAATCACGTACTTGAAGGGAGCGTAAGAAGTAGAAAAGGGTTTGGCAGTGTTTTGGGGCTGTTTCCTCTCCCAGAAGCAAGGAGCCTGGTTGACTGAGGATTGGCACCATCTGCTTTCCCCTAAGATGCCTGCTACATAAGGGAATCAAGCTGTCTGGAGCCTTGGGTGGGAAACAGTTTGGACATTTCTGTGGGCTGTTTCTTCTCTCAGAAGCGAGAAACCTGGTTGACTGAGGGCGCTTGTAGACGAGACAAAAAAGGCGGCTGATCCTTTGATCAGCCGCCTTTCTTTGCGCTCATCTAAAGATCGAGGCAGGATCTTACCCCGCGTCTGAGGGGGCAGGCGATTCTGCCCCCTCAGACGCAGATCCCCGAAGTGCCGGCTTCACGCCGCACTTCCGGGTTCCCTGGGCTTGTGCGCATACGCGGAAGGGCGCACATGCGCCCAAAGACTCTGCGCCATGTCTGGACAGCAGACACGGCATACAGAGAAAAGCGGCGGGGGAATGCCGGCATTTAACGATCCCGCTTGTAAGCGGGATCATCTATAAATGCCCTGAGGATTGGTGTCATATGCTTCCCCCTCAGGTACTTGCTACATAAGGGTATAAAGCTGCCTGGAGCTGGCAGCCATCAGCTGGCAGTCAAAGGGCCATGCTAAAGGGCACCAACTGTTCTTGAGCCATTTATGGGCTGTGCAGCAATGGCCACAAAGCTTGTTGGTGGAAATAAGTAAGCTTTTGGGCCACACAGGGCCCTTCCTCAGGCATGTAGAATAGCCAGTAGACTGGAATCAAGCTGTCTGGAGCCTTGGGTGGGAAACAGTTTGGCTGTTTCTCACCCAACAATAGACTGGCTACGCTACATGCCAGAGGAAGGGTGCTGTGCCGCCCGAAAGCTTGCTTATTTCCACCAACAGTTGGTCCAATAAAAGATATCATTCAAACCACTTTCTCTCTTTTGCATTTTATGGGGATGTGTTGCGGGCAGAGAGAGTGGAAGGGATCGGTGTGCAGGTTAGTTTAAGCTGACTCCCCCAGGTGGGAGACAGGTGGGGTTGGGGCGAGTTGGGTAACTCAGTTTAGCCATGACCCTCTCTCTGTGAAAGATGGGGGCCCTAAGCTGAGAAGGAATTCCTCCAAGTGAGAATTGGAGGAATGGGTCAGTGGTATAATGGGAGGCGAGAGATGTATTTTATATGTATTTTGTGTTTATGTTTTTATATATATATTAAATGTATACATATATATTTGGGATATAATCCCTGTCTCTCCCATTGCTCCTTCTGCTAGATTTTGTCTAGATTGTAAGCTCCTTAGAGTAGGCACTGTCTTTTATGTTGCGTGTATTTGTACAGCACTGCATATGACTAGTAGTGCTTTAGAAATGATAAGTAGAGTATTGAAAAATCTACACCATGCACTTTGAGCCCACTGCCCTGTGGCGTAATGGTGGATGCACACACTGCGAGCATGTGTAGGAGGAGAATGGAGCACCTGGTACTGCTTTGCAGGCATTTGGGAGAAGAGTGAAGCCTGCGCCGGTAGCTGAACTTGGCACATGGCCATGCCTGGCACAATTCTCTGTGATGCGACTAGTGCTAACACACATGTGCTGTGAAACTTCATTTAGGTAGATCACGCACCAAGTTGGTAGTTTCCAAACATTTTGTGCCATGAGACTAATGTCAACCCTCAAAATAACTTGCAGACCACTATGAAAAGGTCTGCCATGCAGTGGTCCTACACAAGTTGGGCAGGGAAGGAAAGGGGAATTACTATAATGGTTCCATGGAACACTTACCCTGACCTTGCAGACCAGACCACAATTTGAGAACTACTGGCCTAAATCAGTTGGATCCCAAATTTTTGCCTAGGTGACTGCATTTTCAGACTTGAGTACAATCCCATGACTCCAGAGAGGAACACCAACTTGCAAAAACACATCAAATATGAATCCCCATTCTCAGACATTGTGACCCCCACTTGGGCTCCCAGCCTACATTTTTGGAATCACTGAGTTAAGCGACACTTCAGGTATTTTCCTAGTGGGTGCAGGTTTTCAAAGCTACGGACAGTATAGATTATGCAGAACTATCCATGCATCTCTTTTGGTAAAAAATAAAATAATAGCACTCGATAAATAGAGCAATTCTGCGTTCAAGCATTTTATAACAAAGACAGACTCAAACAAAAATGGCTTCTCTTGGTTATTTACTTGCGTGTTCCCAGAAGCTCTAGACTTTAAAGTTTGGATTTTTTCAAAAACCAAGTTGACCTTCCTCTTTGTGGCATCATCATTTTCAGTGCTTCTGGAAAAAGAACACAAGGTTAGTGAGTGGTGCAATAACCCAGGACACCATAGATTTAAAATTTACACAGCTCCAATTGCTCTGCCTAAAATCTGCCACTGCTGCTTCAGCTATTTGAGGGAATCACCAATACCCCTTTCTGACTGGGTGACCTGCACTAAAACACACTACAGCAGATGAGTGCATGGTACAGGAGTGACAGAATCACAACCAGGAGTTGAGGGACAGGAGAACAGGCAAGAACAGGATCCAGCACTGTAGCTGGATCATCCTGCGTATGACACAGTGGGCTGTTGTAGGAAGTTGCTGAAGTGTAGGCTGGGCATATGGCAGCCAAAGGGCACAGCTTGGATGGGCAGACCTGGGGCTCTGCAGATGCGAGAAAGGTATGGCTTTGCAGACTAGGAAGAGGGTTCTCTCTGAAACCTATATTTCCACTCAGCTGGAGGATTCCTACAGAAAGCAAAGCACTGGTTTCCAATCCCAGACTGTCCCCATCTGCCCTGAGAGCCAGACTGAGCAGCAGCACATTCTGCTGCCAGCTGAGCTAGACTGCCTTTTCCCTATGCCTTGTGAAAGCACCAGTAGGAGCAGCAAAACCCCAGTGCACACAAATAGAAACCAGGCTATGCAATGGCTGGGGTGTCCTGCTCCCAGGGAAGGGAAGACTGCCTGGGAAGAGGGAGCCTTGAAATAAAGATGCTTTGTGGAATATGAATTCCTAAACTCTTGCACCTGTAGATTTACATTTTTAACCACCATGTTCTGCCCCAAGGTGTCTGTCAAAATCAGGCATCATCCACCCAGGATGGGGTGACACACAGTGTTTGGAGTTTGTTCCCCTCTGTCACTTGTGCAGCACAGATAATTCATAATCTGGTTGCAGCATAGCACAGTGCCACCTCGAACATATTTCTTCTTTTCCCCAGAATCAGAGAGTTTCTTCTTATTGCTTTTTGATGTGAAGTTATGTGCAAACCTTGAAAATTTGAGGCACTCTCTCTCCTGCCTTTCAGTCACTCCTCTCCAGGTTAGGAGTGTGACTTGCACCTCCCTGTTTCTTCCCCTCATTTGCAACCACTGACTCTATACACAGTGAAAGTTTGCCTTTGGTTTAAACATAAGAAACTAAGGTTACGTACCGGTAACCTGGTTCTTCAAGAGGGCTCTGTGGATTCTCATTTATGGGATCACGTTCTGCTCACAGGCACACTGGGAGAAGCTCGTCTCTGAACACAGTTGAAGAGTTTCTCGTAGAAGTCTCTGGAAGCTGTGGCTCTGCTTTTCCTCCATCCCCTCCTTCTCCAGCCCTTTTGAAAGTCTGGGTATAAAGGGGAGGGGTAGAGCCTTCGCACCTCAGTTCCTTCCAACTCCCCAGCTGGAGACCCAGGACTATTTCATATGGACCCCCATACCATAACCCTCATATGGGTTATGGTACCAGTGCTCCCTGCGTGGACACAGCTGGTCATCACTGATCAGAAAGTGGTCTGGGGAATGTTGCTGAGGGATTTGCGGTGTAGGCGGTTAGTACTGATCGCACTTGTCTCCATGTAGAGAGAGGCCTGTAACAGTGGCCACTAGAGCTGGCTGTGGTGTTGAATAGGCTCATTAGTTGTTAGAGACAGTGATTTGATGGGAGGAAGCATGCCCTCTGAGGAGGGGGAGGGTAGTTTCTTCCTCTCATGAGTCTCCCTTCTCTTATTTGGGGGGGGGGGGAACCCCTCCACAGGTTGGTTTTGCTCTTCTATAAGAGCTGGCTCTCTTGGTGCCTCCTCCTCAGTTTCTGCTATCTGCACTGTCTCAAGGGGTGATTTCAGACGTTACGGGCGGCCGGTTCACCACAGCGAACCACCAGGGGGGGCGAACAGCGCAACCACGCCCGGGGGTTGGAAAACGACCCAAACAGACGTGCCGGGAACGGCACCACGGCCCGGAACCGGGCCGCACCATCACGGCCCGTGGCAGCACAACAGACGTGCAGCCGAACCCCCGGCGGGCGCTAAACCCCCACAAGGCACCGGGCAGGGGCGGGACACAGACATGGCCGACTGAGGGCAAACGAAGCCACAAGGCACACAAGGGAACGCCCACACAAGGGAAACGGGAAGGGAGGGGGGAAGAGCGAGAACAGGCTGACAGCCGGCTCACACAGCGGTCCCGCAGCGGGGCACAATGCACGGCCACACGCCCGGGCACACACACACACACACACACACACACACACCAGGGAAAGGCCGGGAAGGGGGGAAGGGGCGCCCGGAACGCCCCACCCGGAACACCGGCAGGGAGGGGGGGGGCACCACCACGGGGCAAGGCACGGACAGCAGCAACCCCCACACCACCCCAGTCCAGTCCAGTCCAAGGAGGTGCCCCCACAGGAACAGAGGCAGTCTCGGAGGGGGGGGCGGACCCCCGGAGCAAGGCACGTTGGGGGCCCCCAAAGCACAGCGAGGCCGGCGGAGGGGCGCCAGGAGGAGGAGGAAGGGGGCCCCACAGTCAAAGGCTGGCACAGGCAGGGCAGCCGGGTCCAGCGGTGCTCCTCCGCAGCACCAGCGACGCTCAGGCAGCACCCACGGAGTCACGGGGATGGAGGGGGCCCAGGACCACGGCCAGGGGCAGCAGCAAGCAGCGAGGCGGGCGGGAGCTCACCGAGGTGGGGTCCGCAGGTCGGGAGCGGCCAGCGGGGACCAGGCCCCCCCCCGGGCCGGGGCGGGAGCCCACACGGGGGCACCACGCCGGGGGGGGGGCAGCCCAGGGACGCGGGGCTCACGGCCCGCTGCCGGGGGCCCCGCTGGCCCGAGGGCCCGGGTGGCCCGCCCGGTGGACCAGGTGGGGCCAGTGCAGCATGCCCCGGCGGTACCCCTGCAAGGACATGTAGTGGGCGATCAGGTAGTAGGCCTCGAAGGGATCGGGCATGGTGAGGGCCAGCTGCACATCCACACGCGCCCACACCGCCAACAGGGATGACATCTCCACCGCGGAGGGCTCCGGCACACAGCAGGCAGCAGAAGGGGGCCACGGAAGATGCCCCAGCTCCAGAAGCCGCTGGAACGCCGCCCCACGGGTGCGCTGGTACCCACGGGCCCCGTGAACACAGGAGAAGTAGGTCACGGCCAAGGCAGGGCCACCCTCGGCCAGGCACTCCGAGTAGGCGCCCAGACCACACACCACCAGCGCTGACACGGTCTCCGAGGCGCTCCAGGGCACATGGGCGCACAGCACCTCCGGGATGCGCCCCTCGGGGAAACGAGCCAGCCCCAGGGCCTCCGCATGCAGCCGGCAATCACGGGCGCTCACCACATGGCCAAAGTAACGGAGCCCGGAGCTCAGGCTCTCGTAGGCACCTGCACGGCTCCCCGGCCCGGCCAGGAGCAGCTGCACGGCAGGGGTGTGCCACAGGTCGCACAGAGACATGGTCTCGCGGAAGGCCCAGATATGGGGGGCCCCTTGGGGGCCGGACAGCGGGAGCCCCATGGATGGGCAGCCAGCCATGGTCCAGCACAACAGGGAATGGGACACGGAGCCCGGAGGGCACACAGACTGCCCAGGGCCGGGAGAGGCTCGGCCCGGCCCCCGGGACAGGGAACACGGGCCCGCACCGCAACATTGTAGCACAACAGAGCGAGGCGTGGGGTGCGGGCCCGGCACAGCTGCAGAGAACAACAGCGAGCTCTCTGTCTGCCTAATCGCACCTTCAAGGCCATCCCGCTACAAACAGCGAGGGGAGGGGGCCCGGGGTGCTGGGGGCGGGAGCAGCCGGAACGCACCGGCACAGGGCGCGCGCAGGCCCGCGAGGCCGACCCCCGGGCGGAGCCACCAGCACCGGGCCGCCATAAGCGCTCCCAGCCCCCACCGGGGCCCCAGCACCATGGAGCGCGATAGGGCAGGTGGGAACTGGATGTTCCTCGCGCTCGCGGCTGAGTGGCACCGTGACCACACTGAGCAGCTGTGCCTCCTGACCGAGAGGGTGCACCTGGCCGTCCGCCTGCGCTATGTCCTGGCCCTGCGGGCTGGCGTGCGCCTCCGGGGCCAGCAGGCCCGCAGGAGAGTCCGTGGCCGGCTCAGGGCTCGGCGCCGGGCCTGGGGGGCGTGGCTGGCCGCCTGCCGGAGCCTCACCCGGCCCGCTGCGCTCCGAGGGGCCGCGAGGCGGTTCCGCTGGGCAACGCAGACCCTCCGCCGGGCAGCGCTGCTGGCTATGCCCATAGCGCGGAGCCTATGGGTCACGGAGCGGCCCCAGGCCTGGTGGGAGCGGGCCCAGGCCCACTGGGGGGAGGCCGAGTGGGGGTCCCACTTCCGGATGGGCAAGGCCACCCTGCTGCGCCTAGCGGAGCTCCTCACGCCCTGGCTGGAGCGGCAGCACACCTCCATGCGGGAGCCCATCCCCATGGTCCAGCGGGTGGCCATAGGGGTCTGGGCCCTCGCAACGCCCGACTCCTGCCGCTCCGTGTCCCAGCACTTCGGGGTGGGGCTCAGCACGGTCGCCTGCATCGTGCGGGATGTGTGCGAGGCTGTGGAGGGCGTGCTCCTCGACAGGACCATCCAGCTCCTGGACCAGGGCGCTGTGATGGCTGGCTTCGCGGCCGGGGGCTTCCCGAACTGCATCGGAGCCGTGGACGGCACACACATCGAGATCCTGCGCCCGGCCGCGGGGGAGGCCCTGGAGTATGTGAACCGGCACGGATACTACTCCCTGCACCTGCAGGGGGTGGTGGACCACCGGGCCCGCTTCATAGACATCTACACGGGCAACTCCGGCCGGAGTCACGACGCCAGGATCATGACCATCTCCCCCTTCTATGCCCGCATGTACCGGGGGGACTTCGCGGACATGGGCATGAGGTGGATCGAGGGTGTTCCCATGCCCCCCTGCATCCTGGGGGACCCCGCCTACCCCCTGACCCGCTGGCTGATGAAGGTCTACCCTGTCCCGAGCACCCCTGCGGAGCAGGTATACAATACCCGCCTGTGTGCGAGCCGGACCGTGGTGGAGCGTGCCTTCGGGGCCCTGAAGCAGCGCTGGAGGAGTCTAGCTGGCCGCCTGGACTTCACCGTCCCCACCTCCGCCCTGGTGATCGGTGCCTGCTGCGTTCTGCACAATGTGTGCGAGACCGAGGGGGCGGCCCTGGAGTACCCCGAGCCCCACCGGCCCCCCGGTCCTGTTCCCCTGTACGTGAACGCAGGGAACCCCCGGGAGTACCGGTATGCCAAAAGGATCCGGAACGCCCTTGCAACCCACATCGCCCGGGGGGGCCCGCTGTGAGGGCCTTCCCGCCCCTGGGGGCCCCACCCCCCGTTCCGTGCCCATGCCCCTGTACACGCGGTCCCACAGCCCTGTCCCCCCCACAAACGGGCCGGGGACAACTGTCTCTTTACAACACTTTATTGCCCACACAGTGCACACAATCACCCTGTGCCCCCTCCCCACCCCCGTCCCCGTGACCCCGTCCACCACCCGCCCTCATGTGGCCCTCCCCCTCCCCCCCCTTCCCACCATCCCCCCGCGTTTCCTGGGCCGACCCCTCGTGCGGCCGCTTGGGCCCACCGAGCTCTGGGAGCTCCCCTCCCCCCCACTGTCCGTGTCCCCTGCCGTGTCCTGGGCCGGTCCCGGCCCCGGCAGGGGGCCGGGCGGCGGATGGGCAGCTGTGCCCGGTGCCCCGGTCGCGCCCCGGGGGGGCTGGACCCTCCGGAGGCCCGGGGGCACTGGGAGGCGCATGCGAGGGCCCTGGGGCCGGGGGGGCGCCAGGGGCGGCAGGGCTGGGCCCGGGGGCGCCGAGGGGCCCGGCATGGGGACCTGGGCGGGCAGGGCGCCCGGAGGTGCGCCGGCCATCACGTAGGCACACATGGTGCCCGCATGCAGGAGCAGGGAGGTCCCAATGTCGTGGGACCTGTCCATCTTTGCGCTGTGCTCCCGCACCATGCCCTGTATGTCCTGCCGGAGGCCCCTGAGCAGCCCCTGCTGCCGCTGGTGCTCCCGGCGCTCCCGCCTCCGCTCCAGGCGCACCTCCGCCTCCAGCCGGCGGTCTGTCTCCAGGGCCTTCTCCATGGACCGCTCTATGGCCGCCTCCATGCGGTCCACGGAGGCGATCATGCGCTCCCCCTGTTCCTCCGCCCTGCGGACGATGTCCTCCGCTTGCTCCTCCCTGCGCCTGCGGACCCGCGCCCGGTACTCCCGCATCCGCTGGGCTGGGGCCGCGGCCGGCGGAGGCGCCGCGCGCGGGGGCTGCCCTGTGGAAATGGGCGGGTGGGTCAGTGCAGGGCCCTGTCCCCTAGCGGGGTCGGGTCCCGGGGCCCCCTGCCCCCCCTCCCCCACTGAGGCCAGAGGCCCCCCTGGGCTGGCGCCCGGGGGGCCCTCCCGCAATCCCAGCCCTCCCGCCTTACCTGGGTCCGGCACCTGCTCTCCTGTGCCCTCCGCGGGGGCCTGCACCGTCTCGCTGGCCCGGTCCTGGGGCTCCCCATGTCCTGCGGGCGGGAGAGGGGGGAGCGGGTGAAGGGGGCTGGTTGTGGCCCCTGCAGCAGGGCCCCCACCCCCGCCCCTGCCACCGGCCCCCTGGTCGTGCCCCCCCTTGCCCTGGGGGCCCGCTTACCCTCTATGTCCGTCTCCGAGCCTTCGGAGGCCGGCGCCTCACCCTGGGAGTGCTCCCCCTGGGACCACTGGCTGAGGGTGGTGAAGGTGCCGACCTCCGACTCCGCCTGGCCGGCCCGGCGTTGGGATGTCTCCGGGCTGCTGCTGGGGGGGGGCCTTGGGGCTTCTGCGGGTCCCGGGTGGTCCTCCTGGGGGTGGGGGTCCCCTGAGCTCGTGTCTACCGGGCGGGCGGCGAGGGGAGGGGGTACCTCGGCCCGCTCCCTGCCCTGGACCACAGCGCTGCCCACCAGGCGTGGGGCAACTATGGAGCCCTTCATGTGAAGGATGCGGTCCAGGGCATCGTAGTAGGGGGCGGTGCGGGCCCCGTGGCCGGAGCGGCTGTTATTGTCCTTGAGGGCCTTGTACCCCCTCTTGAGCTCCTTGGCCTTCGAGCGACACTGGTTGACAGTGCGCTCGTGCCCCGCCGCCTCCATGTCGCGCACGATGTCCCGGTAGACATGCTCGTTGCGCTGGTTTATTGCGAGCTCCACCTGGTACTCGAGGGTCCCCCAGATCCGTATGAAGTCCCGGGTCTCCTGGAGGCCCCACTGTCCCCCTCTGTGATAGGCCTTCCTCCGGCTGGGCCCCTGCTGTTCCTCCTCCCGGTGCAGCTCCTGCTGCACCTGCCTCTGCTCCTCCTCCACCTCCTCCTGGGGGTGCGCCTCCGGGGGCCGGGGGCCGGGCTCCTCCTGGGGCTCGTCCGCCCGGGCCGACTTTCGTGTCTGGGGGGGGGAAGGGGGGTGGTTGGTTGCTGGGTGAGGGTGTGGGCCCTCTCGGGGGCCCCCTGCCCCCCTGCCCTCCGCCCGGGGTCCCCCTGCCCCCCTGCCTTCCGCCCGGGGTCCCCCCGGCCCCCTCCACAGGGGGTTCCCCTGTGCCCCCTGTTCCCCTCCCAGTGGGTGCCCTTACCCGTTTCCTGGGTGCCTCCTGTGGGCCTGTTCCGGCCGCTGTCCCCGGGGCGGCGCGACCCGGCTGCAGCTGTGGTTGGTGTTCCCGGGGCGCCTCCCTGGTCGGGTGCTCCCGTGTGCCCCCTTCCTGCACCTGTGCCCCCTCCGCCTGCATCGCTGGGCCTGGCTGCACGTCCTCCGCCTCCTGTGCCGCCGCTGTCGCTGTTCGTGCCTCCGGTCTCTTCCGCTTCCCTCCTCGCTCCATCCCGCCACGCTTGCTTGCTGCTGCTCTCGCTTTAAATCTCCCTCCGGTGTTTGTGTTGGTGCTGGTTGCCTGGCAGCGACGCTGCGTGCCTCGTCCCCGGCCGGGGCTCCATTTTTTTGGTTCCGCTGGGGGATTGGCGTCCAGACGTTACTTTTGCTTGGTTCCCTGTGGGGGTTGGTTTGACCACGCTTCCCGAGACCTTCCCCCGGCTAGCCCGGGAAGCGTGGTTCAAACTGACCCCATGTGGGTATTGAGCGTGATGAACATCTGGCGCACGCCGTTCAGACGTTCCGGGCCCTTTGGCCCCGCGGGGGGGTTCAGCGTGGTTCAGTGTGGTTCACCGTGATCTCGTAACGTCTGAAATCACCCAAGGTTGGAGGAGGTAGCCCTGCCCAGTGTGTGGGGCACCTGCAGATCACCATGAGTGAGCCAAGGAGGTTGGGTGGTGGGAAGGGGGAACAGGTGCTCCTGCAGTTGAATAGGGTCTGAATGGCCCTTCCTCAACTCTTGGCAGCACTGAGGGGTAGCCTGAGCAGCGAGAAGGCTTTGCAGCTGCATCTTCCTGTCTTTGAAGGCCCGAGAGGAGAGTGCCTCACACCCTTTTCTTACGTGCCCCTCGCCCAGACAAAGGAGACAATCATGTTGATCTGATAATGGCACAACAGAGGACCAAGTCCAGGATTGCTTGAAGCCCAGCTTCTTTCCCGTAGGGGTGGCCATGTCATGTGGCACTGAATGCCACAGGCGGGAAGATAAACTCTAAAGACTAAGAGATAGCTAACAACTAAACTAAGCACCTACAAAACTAGCCTAAGTAGCTAACTAACTCACTATATTAATTATTATTATTATTAGGTATGGACAAACTAATGGATGTTCCTCCGAATGTAGCTTGTGGTGAATGGAAGGAATCGAGGCATGAAGAATCTGCTCCTCCCCTTTATACCCTGGAGTCTCATGAGGGTTCTGGGGAGAGTCCAGGGGGGAAGAGAGGGAGGAAAAGCGGAACCACAGCTTCCAAAGTCTTCTACAGAAATCCGGTTCAACTGCATTCAGACACAAGCTCCTCCTGGTGCACCTGCGAGCAGGACGTAATCCCTTAAGTGTGTATCCACCGAGCCACTCAAAGAACACCAAGAGTTCTGTGCAGGGATCCACAGCATCCCATCTTGTGATGTGTTTTAGTTTTTTCCCCAGTAGTTTGTCCATCACATGCCAGCAGTTCAAACACGTGCAAGCCCCATTCACTTCAGATGGACTTGTGCCCTGGGGCTGGCATGATTCACCCTCTATAAAAGCGTAGAACTTTAAGGGACACTGCCTAGGATTGCCTAGTTCAGCCCCCTGCCTGGTTCAAGAGTTGCCACACCCAAACCATTACAGACATCCTGTCTCCTCTTAAAATCCTGCTATGATAGAGATTCCACAACTTCTCTAGTTAGCCTGTTACATTGCTTGACTGTGGGAAGAACATGTCTTCACAGATCTCTCTGAGTGGATTAAGTGGCTGGTTGGGCTTTACCAGGCGCGGCTCCTCCTGCAGGGTGTTATGGGCGTTGCCCCCCAAAGCCCTACAGGGGCACCGCTGCGGCTTTAGTTCTTTTTTTTAAAAAAAACAACAACCGCGCTGCCGTTTATGACAGCTACAGCAGCCTCTGAGCTGCTGCAGAGACTGCTGTAGCTGTCACACTGAACTCTTTTTCCCTGGGGACCCACCCACTCCGCTGGGAGAGGGAGGGGTCCCAAAAGGGCCAAAAAGGTTCAGCAGCTCAGCCGCCCAAAGCGTTTTCCTATGGAAAACGCGATTGGGGCGGCTGAACTCCTCCGTCCACAGCCTTCCATTGCACTCAATGGACGCAATGGAAGATCTCGCCAGGGCGGTCAGGCTGACAGCCCTGGCGAGATAGCTTGGTCGGGGGACTGGGTAGGGAGCAGCGCGCGCGCGCGTTCCTCCCTGCTTAGTGAAAGCCCACGCGCCTTCCTGTTAGTTCCCCGCGCTGCCGCTTCTCCCTGCGCTGCTGGGAGGGGAGCAGCAAGGCTGCAGCATGCTCTTCAAGCCTTGAAGAGCATGCTGCTGCCTTGCTGCTCCCCCCCCCCAGAAGCGCAGCGGGAAGCGGCAGCGCGGGGAACTAAGGGCTGTTTTGGGTTTTTTTAAAATTGCCCGCGCGTCCTCCTGGCTCACTGGGGACACGTGGGCAATTTAAAAGAAAAAAAAATCTTCCCTCTCCGCCTAGCCTTGATGGATCCTGGAAGCGGCAGGTGAGCGCCGGAGACAGCGGACTCAGCCCGCAAGGTGAGGAGATTGCATGTAGTCTGTGTTTTCTGATGTTAACCCTGGGAACTTGTTGCTGCTGTATTTTGCCAGTGTGTTTCCCTGTGTTTTGGGTTTATACATTATTTATTCTAAGCTTCATGTGCCCTTGATGTGCATGTAGACTGTGTTTTCTGATGTTAACCCTGGGAACTCGTTGCTGCTGTGTTTTGCCAGCGTGTTCTGTGTTTCCCTGTGTTTTGGATTTATACATTATTTTAAGCTTGATGTGCATGTAGACTGTGTTTTCTTCCATCCAATGTTAACCCTGGGAGCTCCTGGGTTGTGCCAGGGTTTTGCCACTGTTTCCCTTTTAAGCTTGAAGTGCATTTTAGACTGGGTTTTCTTCCATCTGATGTTAACCCTGGGAACTCCTGGCTGCTGGGATATGCCCTGGCTCCGCCTACCGTTGCCCTGGCTCCGCCCACCAGCTCGCCCGCCGGCCGGCCTTACTGCCCCTCCAAACTAAAAAGCCACCAGCCGCCCCTGGGCTTTACTGCAACATGGTAGCGGGATGTCTGGGGAAGCGGCGGACACCACCCTCAGAGATTACCTAAACTCTGCCCCAAATGCCCTGCCTTGTTCTCTAAGCACTGCTCCCTTTCCAGGGATGGTTTCAGCAAAAGATGGCAACCCTACTTGTTAAACATTTCCTTGCTATGGCTCAATTATTGAAATACCCTTCCTGCACACTATTTTGGAATGGCACAGCTATCAAAAATTCCACCAACCCTCTGCAGAAGAATCACACAGAATTGTATTTACAGGGCTTTTTTAAAAAGTATTCATTTTAAGTGGGAGATCTTGCTTGTAATTTTGAGCCAATATTAAATATCCGCTTCAAAGTTGAGCATCAAAATAGACACAGCAGTTGAGTTACAGACTACTCTCAGCAACCTCTCACAGTAGTTGAGCTACAGTAGTTGTGCAACACCCCTGCCCCTATCACTCAAATTTAAAAACCAAAATCCTGAAGTTAACACCATTTTCCATTACAAAAATTAGTGAGGTTTACTAACCCTTCCTTAAGGTAACTGTAAAGAATTTGCTTAGCGGTTTCTTCATTTGTTTGCTGTGCAAGCTCTTCTTGGCCCTTTAGCAGATCAGGAGTTGCCTAGAAACACAAGGCTGGTTATCAAACAAAATATAGAATCTCGGCAGGATTTGTAAAGAAAATCTTTTGCTTCCAAACACACCATGCCACACCGAAACTGTATTTCCAGGAGGTATTCACAGTGGCAGTGATCCAATCCCTATCCATTCCCTTACTGGAGTCAATAGGAGTTTTTCCACTGGGAAAAAACAAAATGTTGTTTTCCACTGGTCAACACAAAGTTGAACAAGCCCTAACAACTGAAAGATGGGACCCTCATTCTTATTCTGTCAAAAATAGCCACCACCACCAAGGATCTTACTGTAATATAAAACTATACTTTTGTGATCATTGCAAGCAGGAACCATTCCGTTCAGGAACCATGCCATTCAACATGGAAAAGTTACATGCTATAAAAATACGTATGCACAGACTTTTCCCAATAAAAGCTTTTGTGTACTGTTACAATACTAATATTTTAGGCATCAATAAATACATTATTGTACAATACAACTCATACACCCCACCCTTACACAGGAATTTAACACTGTTCTCTACAACTATGCTTTCTATAGCTTCACCCAGAGAACAACTGCTCACGTAAAAGTTATTAACCAAGACCTTGCTGCTATTGTACACAATGGATATTATGCCCAACTGAGAACTCCAGATTCAAATCAACAAAAAGCATATATTATGAATAGTACATGAGAGAACTTCCTTTCCTATGAGTTATATCTCACATTACTTTGCATTTTGTGAATTACCTGTGCATTGGAAGCAGAAGGAAATGTTTTCACCAAAATCTTCTTTGTTCTCGGGTCAGGTGGGGTTGTAATACGGTTTGGTAACAACAGAGTGGAAGTTACTATTTTCCCTTCATCTTTTTTATTCTGCACTGGAAGTGTGGATGACTTAAATACCAAACTCTCTCCATTAACTTTGTTTTGTTTATTATATTGCAAAGAATTGAAATAGCTGCTCTGAGTGTCTTTAGTCACTGCTTGCAATTTGCCAACATTCCTAGCAGCAATTTGTTTCTCGGTGGAAGGTAACTTTTGATCTGGAGATAACTGTTTCCGAAGGCAAACCATAGATGGTCTTGGCAAGTGCTCAGATGACTTACCTAAGATTTTACTGCACTCAAAGTACTCAGAATTCCCCTCAAGGCTTAAGGGCAGCCCACTGTCAACGCTTCTTGATCTTTTACGATCATCTGGGTGAATTCTATTTCTTTTCCCTGACCTGCCTCTTCTTTGAGGACCAACTTTCCTATCAAATTTTTCAATGAGCTGATCCACTGCAGGGATTGAGCCTGTGTCAATATCACGACCAGTACCAGGCAAAAATGGAATTTACCTTCTATTTTCATGCCGGTTAACATTGTCAGCATAAATAGCATATTCTTGATCATCGAGCAAAAATTTATACAAAGAAGATGCAGAAGTTGGAGTGGTTGATGAAGATGACGACTTCCGTGATCCATCCAATAATGGTCCAGCTGAATCTTGTCTTCGGAAAGGAAGAACATCTGGTCTATTTTTCCTCGTTTCCTGATGGGCAGATGGGCTTGCATATGGGGATCCTCCACTAGATGAAGATGACTCTGTTATGTGCATTTCACTGGGACTATTAGCAACACTAAGATGATCTGTTAGCTGCTTGTTTGGGTCTTCTACTGCTATGGGCTTGTTCAAATGTATCATTTTCACATTTGATTTGGTTACCTCCACGACCAATGGGTTTGTTTTTTGTAAGGACACTATTTTAGATGAGGCGGCCCAAGACTTTGTTTCAGTCTTACTTTCCCCAGCAAGACATTTAGGCTTATTGCACACAGAAGACTGGTTGCTATCCAAGTTCAAGTTACTTTTTTCAGGATCATAGGGCTGTAAAAGCTCAGGATGCTTCTGAAAGTTCAACAGATTGGATGATTTTGTTGGTCCTTCTGGGGCACCATTCTGTCCTTCATTCATATTGGCTTGCTTTAAGCTTTTAAGCATACTTGGCTGTGCATAACGGGTTCCAAGAAAATGCATTTCTTCACTGATTTTCTCCCCTATTTTAGGAGCAGTACTGGAGTTTGGAGCTGATCTACTAATTGTCCGAGATGCAACTTGCCCATTTTCAGGTAAAGATGGATTTTCTGGCAAACATTCCTCTGTATTGTTGAGTACTATGTATGGATGCCCATCAATTCCTTGGACTCTAATACTGACACCATAAGATCCTGCCTTTGGGTTTTGTGCATTTCTTGCTTTCTGTGTGTCTTCATTCGCAAGCTTGAGGTGAACATTATAATCCTGATGCACATGCTTGAAACCAGCAAAGTACGGCTCCATCCTTAACACAGATTTCCACCTGTAGGAGGGGGGGAAAAGGACAAGTTCTCATTATTTCAAATTTTGGTTGTTTGCTGACTGAAAAAATATCACAACACATAATAATAGGAGATTATTAGTACTGACAGTATTACAGTGACTAAGGGTGAAAACAGACATGACGCTAACCACCCTTGGTAGTTATTTATGCATGTTGCAGGGCTGTATTGGTGCCCTATGCAGCCCTGAAACATGCATAAATGACAACCAAGGGTGGTTAAAGGGTGGTTAGTGTCATGTCTGTTTTCACCCTAACTCGAAATGCTTTACAGGAGTAATTGGGGGGGATACAATTTTTATAGGATGAAAGCAAACCACAGAAACATTACTTATACGAGGTCAATGGTAGAGTCAGAAATATAACACCAATCCCTTGACTTCTAGCCCTGTCCTTCATATGTTAAATCACATGACCTCCCAGTTCTTAGCGTGTGCATTTTCTTGCATTTTTAAATTATTGAAACATACCATGACAAATCTCACCAGAAATTTTGGGACCCCTAAAATAAGATCTTAAGGTGTTGAGAAGCCCAGATGTGTGAAGAGGAAGAAGACAGGATTTATTATTTTCCTTGGCCTAAGCCCAATAAGAACTGGGATTTGTATAAATTTAAGTAAAATGACAATTACTGGCCCAGGAGCCAAATTTTGCCATTTTGCCAAGAACAGCTCTGCTGGCTAGAGAACACAATCACACTGGAGACAACTGTTAATGATGCAAATATGGGGATTGCTCACACCGACAGGATCAACAAATCTGCTAGGAAATGTAAGCCTAAGCCAACTGGAGGAATTTAACGGCAGAAATCTCTCTAATTTTCCTAGAAAAGAGTACCAACGTGCTTATAGCTATGGACAGATTAGAACAGTGCACAGGATGTAACATGGCATTTGTATAGATTACTTAAAAGTTAAAGTTATAATTTAAAGCAAAAAATGTGCAAACCCAGGTGGTATTTTTTTTAAAAAAATAATGAGAATGTACAAGTATTTGTCCAACCACAATGAATTTACAGCAGTGTCTGTACCTTGTATATGCCTTTATGGAGACAAATATACTACCCAATCATAATATTAAAAAAGGAATTTTAGTTACTTATTTTATTTGCATTGGCTGCCCTGATATTAGTTTGACATATCAATAGTTCATAACCTGAAATCTGAAAATCAAACACCAGTTAGGTTGGTCCGCCCTTGGAGACTGATGGAACCTCAGCGGTTCCAGGAGGCTTTGAAGGAGTTATTATTATAAACATTTATATAGCGCCTGGCGCTGTACAGAACAGAGAAATAGACGCGGTCCCTGCCTGTGGCTTACAATCTAAAAGACAAGGAGGGGGAGACAGGGAGAGGGGACAGTGGGAGAGACCGGGGAGAAGACTAACAAACATTCAAGCGGGTGCGAAGACTTAGGTGCATGTGCTTGGCTTGGTTACAATCAGGTTGCAGCAGTCTGCAGAGGAGGGCAGACAGTAGGTATTTGGGAATGTCTAGCAGGGATTGGGAAAGGCGGCGAGGAAAAGGTGGGTCTTGAGGGATTGGAAGGAGCGGAGGGAGGGAGTTCCAGGCATGGGGGGCAGCGAGGGAGAAGGGTCGAAGGCGGTTAGGTGAGCAGGAGTGCGTAGGGAGAGTGAGGGTGGGGGCAGAGGAAGAGCGGAGAGCGCGTGCAGGAGTGCGTAGGGAGATTAGGTCCGAAAGGTAAGGGGGAGCTTGGTCGTGGAGTGTTTTGAACGTGAGTACCAGGAGTTTAAACTGGATACGTTCAGGAAGGGGGAGCCAGTGAGGAGAGAAGAGGAGAGGCTGCACATGGTTGAAGCGACGCGCAGAGTGAATGACCTTGGCAGCAGAGTTTTGGATTGAGATAAGGGGGGACAGGTGAGAGCAAGGGAGGCCAGCAAGGAGGAGGTTGCAGTAATCGAGGCGAGAGATAATCATGGCACGAACAAGGGTTTTGGCCGAGGAGGTAGAGAGAAAGGGGCGGATCCGAGCAACGTTATGGAGGACGAATCGGCAGGATTTGGCAACAGAGTCAATGTAAGGTTTAAAAGAGAGGTGC
>QEPC01011441.1:1019024-1109097 GCA_003113815.1 Sphenodon punctatus
GTGCTGCGCCCCCTGCTGAAGAAGCCACCTTTGGATGTGGACACTCTCGCCAGCTACCGACCCATCTCTAATCTTCCCTTTTTAGGGAAGGTTATTAAACGGGCAGTGGCACTGCAACTCCAGGTGCATTTGGACAACATTGCTTTTCTGGACCCTTTTCAATCTGGGTTCCGCCCTGGCTACGGTACGGAGATGGCGTTGGTGGCCTTGGTGGATGATCTCCGCTGGGAGATGGACGCAGGATGTTCAACATTCTTGATCCTGCTAGATCTCTTGGCCGCATCTGACACCATGACCATGGGCTGCTGCTGAGACGGCTGCAAGACCTAGGGGGTCTGGATGGGACTGTCCTAGGGTGGTTCCGCTCATTCCTCTCGGGGAGAAGCCAGCGGGTGGTGCTGGGGGCTGAAACATCAAGCCCTCGGGCCTTGACCTGTGGCGTTCCGCAGGGTTCGATCTTTTCTCCACTATTATCCCCACCCCGATATCTCCCCACACACACACACTCATCCCCCAACAGACCCCCCCACAGACACACGCCACACCAATACCCACAGACAGTCCCCCCAACAGACGTCCACACTAACACCACACACACAGACACCAACACCCCACACCTGTCCCCCAACGCCTGCCCATAGCTCCCACCACCACTCGCAACATCCCGAGCACTGACCTGCCCCACAACACCTGCCCCTAGCTCCTGCTCCCCACAATATCCCAAGCCCCCACCTCCCACAAAACCAAGAAATTAACCAAAGCAAAAAACTACAGTTTTAAAAAAAAACTTAAATGTGCAAGATTTTTCTTAAAATACACACAAAAAAAACAATTCAGTACAATTACAATTCAAAACACTCCATACATTGCAACAAAACTTAAATGCCAAAAAACATAGAAATTAATTCACAGTTAGAGCAATATTTAATATTTTATCAACAACATACATGTAATATATGTACTAAATTCCTTACCATACATACTTCATTTTTATCAATAACTACACTTGCACATTTTACAATTATGAAACTAATTATCATAATTTGACAAGGAACAATTTTGTCAGAGCAATTTAAGTCTGTTATTTACATGTATACAAATCGTGTACAGTTCATACAATGAATTAAAGAATGTGATTGTAGACATTATACAATTTGTTGTACACAATGAAGTTATGTAGAAACAGACTTACATTACTCTGACAAAATTGTTCCTTGTCAAATTATGATAATAAATTAGTTTCTATGTTTTTTGGCGTTTATGTTTTGTTGCAATGAATGGAGTGGAAGGTGTTTTGAATTGTAATTGTACTGAATTTTTTTTTGTGTGTATTTTTGAAAACTCTTGTACATTAAAGTTTTTTTTAAAACGGTTAAGTTTTTTGTTTTGGTTTATTTAATGTATATATGCAGCCCCTGGGGGAGATCGTGAGAGGGTTCAGGGGTGTGATGTCACCAATATGCTGAAGATACTCAGCTGTACCTCTCGTTTTCAAGTGATCCAGGTCCTGCTGTCTCATTAGTTTCCCAATGTTTGGAGGCTGTGGCGGATTGGATGCGGCAGAACAGACTGAAGTTCAATCTTGATAAGACGGAGGTGATGGTGGTGGGTAGGGTGAGGGAGGTACTGGCTCCCCTTGTGGGGGGGGGGGTCTGTCCCTGTCTCTTATACACATCTAGATGTGTATAAGAGACAGGCTCCATACTCTGCACTGGCTGCCTATAGCGTACCGAGCCCGATTCAAGGTGCTAGTGTTGAGCTATAAAGCCCTACACGGTCTGGGCCCCTCATATCTTGGGGACCGCCTCGCCCTCCGTGCCTCAGAGCGATCCCTGCGGTCCACTGGGGACACCTTTTTGGAGGTCCTCCGTGTAAAATGGGGGACCACAGTGGAGAGGGCGTTCTCGGTGGCCGGGCCGAGACTCTGGAATTCCCTCCCGGAGGAAGTCCGTCTGGCCCCAGGTCTGTTGGCGTTTCGGCGAGCCTGCAAGACTTGGCTGTTCGCCCAGGCCTTCGGAGGGAAGGGTGGGTGGGGGGACTGTATTTTTAAAACATTGTTTTAATTAATTTTATTGTGTGTTTTTATGCTGTAAGCCGCCCCGAGATACCATAGGCATGAGGGGGTGGCTAACAAATATTTATAAATAAATACATAAATAAATATTATTGTCATATATATTGTTTATAGTGGCTTAAATGTCCAGGTGTTTTCTCCTTTTTATTCTGGCATTCATTGCATGTGCAACTGAATACCTGGAAGTTCAGAGTCAGGATGGAAATGAAACAAATGTCTGATAACTTACTTGACAACTGACAATTAACTTGTGGAATCTTTTGCCAGAGGATGTGGTCAAGACCAGTAGTACGGCTGAGTTTAAAAAAAGGATTGGATAAGTTCTTGGAAAGTAGGTCCATTAATAACTATTATTAACCAAGTACGTTCAGGGGATGTAACTTCTTACTACTGGGAGCAAATAATGGGGAATGAATTGCCCATTGGGACTGCTGGGTACTTCTCCCAAGTAACAGAGTTTGACCACTGTTGGAGACAGGATGCTGGGCTCAATGGACCGTTTGACCCAGCATGAATGACACTGCTTATGACATGCGTGAGGGATATAATGCTGAGGGAGTGAATACTGGTGTGCCTCTTTAAACAGCCTCTTGTCAGCAGCTCTGCAGACATTAGAATCTTTATAAAATAATCCATGTACCAGGAGCAACTGTTGGGACTCTGGTATCTCTTGATTTAATACTCTCAACGATTTAATGCTTTAATGCTTTACTGTCAATATGAATTTCATCAGCTTGCTACTGGATCCAAAAGCTCCTTCTCACGATTGGTCATACTGCTGGCAAGAGTTAGAATCAGCTCTGCATACACAAATACATTAGCGAGCCCCCTGAGAGGAAACATATGGCCCATCCCTATTGGCATCTACGGAGCGAGGCACTGAAAAAAGCTCCAATGTTCTAATGCTTCCAAATCCTGCTTGCCTCAGCTTGGCTTCTCACATTTGTTTTCAGAAAAGGAAATGAGTTTCTGTTTCCCACAGCTTCGCTATCCCATGTGCCACAAAAGTTTTTCTGACATTCAGCAACAATTTATAGTCAAAAATTGTGTCAGATCTTCCGAAAGTAAATCCCTTAGTTCGGTCATCTTGTCTTTGTAGTCCACTTTGCCATAAATACTGCTTCAAGTATTCTTCAAAATAATTAGCTTGTCAGCAATACTGGCTGCTGCAACATTATTGTTTTGAGCTTACTCCCCAAAACTCATCAAGACCTTCCGTTTGTTAGTTAGTTAGATTTATTGCGTAACGTAAGTCATTGCAAGAGACATACAAAACATAAAACAGTCATATTAAAACCATAAAAAAACCATTAATACAGAGTAGTAAGGAATAATACAGTGCTAATCCCACTACCCTAATCCCCCTAAGGGGTCCTATTTTATTTAAAAGTCTCCCACACAAAAAATAATAAAAAATAATCGGTCAGCCCTATCTAGTTCTCTTAGAATTTATGACATTAAGCAGAAACCTTGCCACCCTCTTAGTATTATCTTTGTCATTGCCAGTCATTAGAAGTGCCACCAAACTAGTGCTAGGCCTGCCTGGAAATTCTTCTAATAATGGGGCTATCAGCTTCTCGCAGGCTTCCAAATAGCGCTCACATTCTAAAAGAATATGGTCTATGGTTTCCACACAGGCTAGCGAACAACTGCAAAGCCGGTGGGCAAAAGGAATACCTTGGAGTCACCCCTCAGATAGTGCAGATGGAAAAAATATTAATCCTAGCCATTGTTAGAGATATTCTGGCCAACAGTCCCAAGTCATATTCCAGATAAGGCATAATATCCAAGGAATTATTTAGCAAACCCAAAAAACACCCAAAGGTCTTTTTTCCTCTCACTGCAGCAATGTCCTCCTGATAAGCTATATCTGTGATTTGCTGTTTAACCAATCTTCTGGCTCCGGCATATCCCAAGATGGTCAACATGGCAGGGGAAAGGCCTATCATACATATTTTTTGGATCACCATTTCAACCCAAGGGTTATCAAACCGATTCACTAATACCAATACGGAAAGAGGGGCAGCCAGTCCAAAGTGAAGTCTCAACAATTATCCTAAAATCTGCATCCAGATCTGAGCTTCTAAAGTTAACATTCCACACTCTAGCCTGACTGCACAGTTTGAAGCACTATTGGGTATCACCAGAATAGATCTAAGAAATCTAGTCAATAAGTGCTCCAGGTTTTTGATTTCCTTAACTGCCCCCAAACTGGGCTCCATAAAACAGCTGTGACAGACCATTCATTTTATATACTTGAATTGCAGGAGTTACCAGGTGTCCCCCTCTAGATCTAAAGTAGTGGCATATTGACCTCCCTACAGAGCCAGCCTGCCTTATCGCCATATCTGCATGTGCTGTCCAGGCACCATTGCATTGAAAAACAAGCCCCAGGTATTTATACAGCCTGACTTGCTCAAGTTGATGTCCATCTAAAAGCCAATTATAAATTCTCCTCTTAAGCCTTCCGTTTGTTAATGAGCAGTGGCAAACCAAAGTGACTATTTTGATTTAATTAAATTGAAGTAACTACTCCTCTTCAGGAGTATTCAGACGAACAGTGTGAACCAAAGTAGCACTGTTTCAATTTTCAGTTTAGCAGAGATATACTAATCACTGAACTGTGATCACCATCCTCACACTGAGAAGAATTCTCACGAAGAGTTACTTTAAACTACATACCAAAGGGAAGTACGTATTTCTGGAGTACATACTTCTCTTCATATGGTCCCGCCTTGTCCGATTTTGTGGGATCAATTTCAGCGGGTGACACCCGACAACGCAGAGGATGTTCTTGGGGAAGTCAGGGCCACCTCTTGCGAACTGGACCCATGCCCGACCTGGCTGGTTAAGGCCAGTCGGGAGACGTTGGGGCCGTTGCTGGCTGGGGTGGTCAATGTCTTCCTTCAGGAGGGCAGAGTGCCGAGCTGTCTGAAGGAGGCAGTGGTGTGGTCTCTGCTCAAGAAACTATCACTTGACATTTACTCCCTTGCCAGCTATCGGTCTGCCTCTAACCTTCCCTTTCAATATGCTGATGACACCCAGCTTTACCTGATGGGGTTTGCCACCCACTGGTTCCCCAGCCTAGGGGTGCTCCTCAATTCACAGCTCCGGGCTGTGGTGAGGACTGCATTTTGCCAATTACATCTGGTACAGTGGCTTCGGTCATATGTCTCAGACTCCGATCTGGCCACTATCATCCATGCTCTCATCACCTCTAGGCTGAACTCTTGTAACGCACTCCATGTGGGGCTACCCATGGTGATGGCTTGGAGACTGCAGCTGATGCAGAATGCGGTGGCCTGCCTCCTAACAGGGTTTGGCCACTGGGAGCATATTACACCAGTGCTCCGATCTCTGCACTGGCTGCCTATAGTCTTCTGGGCCCAATTCAAGGTGTTGGTGCTTGCCTATAAAGCCCTAAATGGCCTAAGCCCTGCCTACTTGCAGGACCGCCTCAGCTCCCAGGTCCTGGATCATCCCCTGCGGTCATCCGGGGGCACCTTCCTTGAGGTCTACAGAGTCTTCCGAGGGGCCACGATGGAGAGGGCGTTCTCGGTGGCTGCACCAAGGCTGTGGGACTCCCTCCCAGCTGGCTCCAGACCTCTCCTTTTTTGATGAAGTTGTAAGACCTGGCTATTCTGCCAGGCGTTTGGAGGGGGGGACACGTGAAAGGGTGGGGGGAGTGGGTTAGGGTGATGGTGGTGGGGACTTTTAACCACCTCTTATTTGGATTTGTTTTATTCAGTTTTAAAGTTTATTATTATTGTTTTGTAAGTTGCCCTGAGCTGCTGTGTCAGGAGGGGCAGGGTATTACGTTTTTATAAATAAAATATATCTTGAGTAACACTGGCTTAGTGCTGTGTTCGTGAAAATGCTTCAGGATTAAAACAGAAGATCCAACTACATTGGATGAACTGATTTTTGAAACCTGGTCTCAGGGACTGGATTCAGAGACAAGATCCAGGATTCGAAAAGAGGCAAATAAAACCAGCCACAACCACCCCTGAATTACAGGCTTCCCAAGAGCTAAGACAGTCAGAACATGACCCGCTCAACAAGTGTTGCTCAGTACAGTCAGGCTCCAAGGGTCAAATCAATGATACAAGTCAGGACACAAAATGTCCTGGGAGCTACTGGTGCCCAGAAAACGGAGGCTGGCAACATGTCAGTGGGGCAAGAATGGTTTAATATTAGAATAAAGACTGGCAACTGAAAAAAAAAATTAAAAAATTGTTCCCCGAGTTCGATTTGAAATTTTATGCCTGATACAAGTGGTAAAAGCCCCAAAGCATCCTCCTTGACAAAAATGTTCCCTGGCTGTAAAAATGTATTACACAAGCTACAGTTCCTCCAAACTCAGCCTGGAGAAGAGTTAGTTTCAATAAAAGGAGGTGAAGACGACGACATGGGACTATGAAGTCCTTGAGTAGGAAGAGATGCTAACAAGAGAGAATGTCAGAATGAAACTGAGAAAGCTGAGGGAAAGAAAAAATGCAGCAGGATGTACAATGACAGGAAATGACATTTACTCATAAGTTTCAGTTTTTACATCTCCCTTTGATACGGTGTATGATAAAACTCGCATCTCACATTAGAGAGACTACATCCATGTATTATGACAGTAGAGATACAATGTCCACTCCAAAACATTACAAAAAGTCTGCCTCTTTGTACTGGGTCATGAAGCCAAGTTTGATGGGTTTTGGACCAGGACTTTCCAAAGAAACATTATTACTTTTATACAGTGCCAGCAGTGTACCTGGCACTGCACAATCAATAGTTATAGACAGGTCCCTGTCCCTATCCCAGGGGGCTTACAATCTAAGAGAGACAAGGGAAGGGTAGAAAACTAGAGAGGTGAAGATTGGGAAAGGCAAGGATACATTCATGAGGTTGAAAAATTGCAGGTGCACATGCTTAGATTAGTTACAGGGAACTTAGTAACTAAGGCCGCATTCACACCTGACGGCAGCGTGGCAGCAGCGCACCTGCAAGTCAAAGACATGGCGTGGGAAAGGAGGCGGAAGTCAGAAGTACCACTGCTGCAAATGGGGTTCTGCTGCAACTTTACTCGTGAATGACAGGGTTGGATTTTGAGCCCTGTCATTTGCGAGTAATGTTGCGGCAGAACCACATTCTCACCAGCAGTAATTCCAGCTTCTGCCTCCTTTCCCCTGTTGCGACTTTGGTTTGTGGGTGCACTGCCAGCACGCTGCAGTCAGGTGTGAATGCAGCCTTAGTTACAGAGAAGAAATTCTGAGGTTGGGGGGTGGGGAAGACGACACAATTTCACTCATGATGAGCTAGGGAAAGGACGAGGGAAGAGGTAGGTTTTCAGGAGGATGGGAGCAGAATGAATGTATCCAGAGAGGGAGTTCCAGGCATGGATGGCAGCAAGAGAGAACAGGCGAAGAAACAAGAGGGTCGCAAGCAAGGGTGGGAGCAGCGGAGGAGCGACGTTCCCAGGCAGGAGTGTGGCAGGATACAAGAGTGGAACGATACGGGATAGCAGGGCCATGAAAAGTCTTGAAGGTGAAGACTAGAGGTGCTTTTAAACGAGACGGAAATGGTGGCTGAGCCCTTTAACAGCTGCCATTGAGACCGTCCGTTTAAATGTCCAATGTGGAGCGTAGCCGAATCTCCTCCGCGTCAAGCCGGCCTGGCGATCCTGCTCCCTTCAAGGCGGATCGTCGATATTCCGGCTTTAACCTGCACTTCCGGGTTCCCTAGCAGAGTGTGCATGTGCAGAAGGACGTATATGCGCACATACTCTCTGTGACGTGTCTGATGCTCTTTGGAACATCAGACACGTCGTAGAGAGGAACGCGGGATTTAGATGCCAGGTTGAGCCCTCTCCCAAGCGGGGGAGGGCTCAACCTGGCGTCTAAACGCCGCGTTCCTCTCTACGACGTGTCTGATGTTCCAAGCGGGGGAGGGCTCGTTTAAAAGCGCCCTAGGAGCTTGTGCTGAATGTGTTCACATAGAAGGAGCCAGTATTTACGCCTCAGATCCAGGCGGTTGCTAAATCCTGCAGCTTCGTTCTGTATAATATTGCTAAAATCCAGCCCTGCCTTACTGTTTGCACCATAAAAACCCTAGTGCATGCTCTAGTCATCTCTCACCTTGACTACTGTAACTTCCTCCTTACTGGTCTCCCCTGCTGTGATCTCACCCCGGCCCCCCTCATCTCTGTTCAACACTCTGCAGCCAATATTAGGGGGAGATGACTCTGCACCCCTTCTTCAACTCTAGCAGAGTAGATCCCTAGCTTCAAATGGCGTCAACTGACCTGAATAGAAGACAACGATTAATGTTGGCTAAAGTAGTAGTGAATACAATACGTAAACATTGTGCAGCTAGGAAAATTTACTAAAAACATACAGAAAGAACTAGATGGCACAGGTATTAGAAAAGCAAGAAAGATAATCCAACAGTGACAGCTGTCCTTATGCCTAAACTGTAAAGAGTAAAAGTAGTCCACGTTTTTCACAAAGTCTATGCAAACTGTTTTCACCCGACCTGTGAACAAATGAGCTATCAAAATTCACTATCTGGGGAGAGAAATAGAAAAGAGAAGGAAGGAGAGGGGAAAAAAAATTAACTTCAAGTAAAGTTTGTAAAAACCTAACTACTACAGTCATCTCGTAATAATGCCTAGCATACTTGTATATTTATTTATTTAACAAATTTTGTTACCCCGCCCCTCCTGGTCCAGGCAGTTGGGGGCGGCTTACATATAAAAAAAACAATAAAACAACAAGCTAACACACCACAATAAAAAGAGAAGGCAAAAACAATAGATCTCCCTCCCCCTCCCTAACCCACAACCCTAAAGCCCATCTCCCCTGCCAAACACCTGGCGGAACGGTCAGGTTTTAGTCATACACCAGAAGGGAGGTCTGCCAGGGGGGAATTCCACAGCTGAGGTACAGCCACTGACAACGCCCTCTCCATAGTGACCCCGCAGGCCACACGGGGGACCTCAAGGCCGACCACAGGGGGCGCTCCGGAGCATGGAGTGAGGTGATCCTGTAGGTAAGTCAGGTCAAGGCCGTATAGGGCTTTATAGGTCAACACCAACACCTTGAATTGGGCCCTGAAGACTATAGGCAGACAGTGCAGAGCCTGGAGCACTGGTGTAACGTGCTCACGGCAGCCCGACCCTGTGAGGAGATGGGCTGCGGCATTCCGCACTAACTGCAGTCTCCAGACCGTCACCATGGGTAGCCCCATGTAGAGCATGTTACAACAGTCCAATCTTGGGCAAACTTAATTTCATCTGGAGCAAACACCACATCCGACTCCTTTCCTTGCTGAGGGGACTGAGATGACCCTATCTCATTAACCCCCAGTAACAAATCTTGCCAGTCTAAGTCCATCAGAAGACAAAACATGGGGGAGGCGGCCCACTTTCCACTACAATGGAGGTTACCTTGGAACCGTCATGAGGTGTCACGAATACATTTGTCTCAATATAAGAAGTGCCATACCGGTTCAGACCCATGTCTCCAACAGTGGCCAGCTACAGTAGCTTCAGACAAGCACAGGTCATGGAGGTGTGATCAATTTCCTGCTAATATGAGAGACTGTACAACATCTTTACTGCTTACATGATTTCCATGCTTTCTGGAGCCTGGCTGAATTTGTAGGAGTCTTAATTCATCTCTTAAACTGAAGGTTTTTTTCATCCAAGTATATGCTCTTGCTTCTGAATCAAATTAAACATTACCTTCAAAGCTATTAAAATCAATATCCAAAAATTCACAAGGGAAGAAATGCCCTTACAAATAAATTTAGACTTCTTCCCTAAGACCCTGCTGACTCCACCAGAATTGGTTTAAGACTTATAAAATTGCAGATCTTTAGTGGGTGTATTTTACAACTCCTGTTAAATGCCCCCACCCTGTGTAGCAGGAATACATGTACAGATCCTGTTCTATGTATGATCTCGGAACAAACATTTTAAATACTATCAGTAAAATTCATTTTTAAAAAAGTAATGTACGCATCTCCCCTTTATCTGTAATAAAACACACCCTATTACAAAGAATGTAGACTTGATTAGGTCATACCTTATCAGGCACACAAAAGTTATACCCAATACTATAGCTTTTACAGAATATACAAAGTATGGCCTGTGTATTTCTGGAATGTAAACATGGATAAGCACAACCAGTTTTCCTGCAATAATGAAACAAGAAGTGTGTACAGGGGGTATTTTAGGAGAACAGACATGTCCTTCAAAATTAACTAATATACACTTTAAAAGCCTTTTTAGGTTCTTTTTAGAACTCCTTCATAAAGAACTGCATACCTTAGTATAAAATAGCAACTACTATGTAAATAAACACATTTTTTTTCTTTGTGAAAAAATATTTCGCCAACTCCTGCGCACACGATATACACAAGTTGCACAAGCTTTTTCAGAGAGCAAACCGTAGGAGATATCATAGAATTTTTACTGAGAAAGAAATGCCACACAAGGTACGCTGTGCTCTGGAATAATCTCAAAAACAAAAGTAGAGATCTCTGTTGTTAGATAGTAGACTTGACGTAGTTATTCCATAGCTAAAATAACTTCATTTGGCAGTACACGTATCTAAAGGATTGGCCCCCTTGGTGAGAGAGAGGGGTGCAGTCCTTGGGGAAGGGGGGATTGCCCCTCTGTGGCAGAGGGGATAAGGGGTATGAGGGTGGGGGTGGTCTCCCCTGCCGCCAGGGTGGAACAGCCGGAGGGGGGCCAGGGGAGATATAGGTCTAAATGGGGTGGTGTAAGATCAGTGAAGCAGGACAGGTGTCTGTTGCAGGTCCCGCTCACTCACCCCTTAGCGGCTGGACATGGGAATTGAGATCAGAGGATCCCCGACCCTTCAACTGCTGCTGTTGAACACAAGGTCGGTGGTTAACAAAGCGACAACTATCCAGGAACCAGTTCTGGATTGTGTAGCTGATCTCGTGGGCATTACGGAAACCTGGCTGGACCTTGAGTCGGGGCCTGTCTTGGCTGACCTTGTTCCAGCTGGGTATTCCGTGCAGCATCCGCCATGGTCGGAGGGGCGGTGTAGCTATGATTTTTAGAGAGCGGTGGTCAGTTAGGAGATATCTGGTGCAACCATGGTGGGGATTGAGGCTCTTCACCTGGTGTTCAATTTGGCGTGGAACAGTCTGGGGGTGCTGCTCGTATACCGTGTACCTACCTGTATGACAGCTTCTCTACATGCTCTGAAAGAAGTGGTGGTGGTGTTGCTGTCCCCAAAGACATTAGTCTGGGGGGATCTCAACATCCACACAGATGCCGATCTCGNGGGGGGGGGGGGGAGCATGGAGAATGAGTTCATAGCCACCATGAGCGTGTTCCAGATGGTCAGCGGCTTGACACACTGGGGGGGGAGGCGGACGACATACTCTTGATCTCATGTTTTGCACTGGCCTTGAGGCAGGTGCTCCGCTATTGGGGGAATATATCAATGGTGCCCCTGTCATGGTCGCATCATTATCTCCAACATACCTCTCTCTTAGCGCATGTCTGCCCCCGGAAGGGTGTGGAGCCAATTAGAATGGCTCGCCCCTGGAGGCTAATGGAACCTGAACAGTTCCAGTTGGCCCCTGGGGAGTTAGCCTCTGACTTAGACGACCGTCTCATCGATGATCTTGTTGCACTATGGAACACTCTCGTTTAAGGGGGTCATTGACTGGATGGCTCCAAGACGACCACTGCCCAGGCGACAGCACCGCAGGCCTCTGTGGTTTTTGGAGGAACTGCGAGTGCTGAAGCGAGAAGGGCGGTGGTTGGAGTGACGGTGGCATTGCTATTGTACTGAAGCCGACAGATTGCGGCATAATCAGTTTACGAGCATATGCCGAGGCTATGAGGGCAGCGAAAAACGCACTCTACGTGGGACTACCCATGGTGACGGCCCAGAGGCTGCAGCTGGTGCAGAATGCGGCGGCCCGTCTCTTTGTGGGACTGGGCCGCCGGGAGCACATTACATCAGTGCTCCGTTCTCTGCACTGGCTGCCGATAGTCTTCTGAGCCCAATTCAAGGTGTTGGGTTTAACTTATAAAGCCCTAAACGGTCTAGGCCCTGCCTATCTGCGAGACCGCCTCACCCTCCGGGTACTGGACCGGCCCCTGCAATCATCGGGGGATGCCATCCTTGTGGTCCCCTGAGTTTTCCGGGGGGCCACACAGGGGAGGGAGTTCTCGGTGACCACGCCGAGGCTGTGGAACTCCCTTCCAGTGTGAGGGCGTCTGGCCCCGGACCTTCCCTCCTTTTGTAAAAGCTGTAAGACCTGGCTATTCCGCTATCTCCTCCGGGGAGGAGAGGGATGGGGGTATAATAGGTTTTATAGTTTTAGAATTTTAATTGTCAATGTATACTGTTGTGAGCCACCTCGAGATGCCTGTGGCAGGAGGGATGGGATACTAAATGCTTTTAATAAATAAATAAATGATGCATTTTCATGCAGGGGGAAACCCTTCAGCTTAAGGGAATAGTTAAGGCAGAGAGATAATATTTTGTACCCTTTTCAGAATGCTAATTACAATGAAACTTAAGTACTACAAACCACAGAAATGGGAAGTTATGGTTAGGCCACGTCTCGCATGAGAAGCAGCTCAGTTTCAGAACGCATATTGAGAAAAGCACCAGCTGTTTCATTTAGATGAAGTATGGGGAACTTATTGCTAGGGGCTGAGCTGGATGTGCCTGAGATGAAGGGAGTCAGCGCATCAGGAGACACTTGCCCCTCCAACCCCTCAAAAGACCCTATCTCCTGCTGAAGCCTCCTCGCTACAGCGTCACTCAGGCCAGGGAATCTCCAGCCACCTCAGGAGCCTCCTGCAAGACAGCCCAGCAACGCCTGCCTTCTGCACTGGGTCTGTGTTAGGGCTGAGATGAGAGCAAGTGTTCCCATTCCAAAAGGGAAACACAAACCTTTCGGGAGGGCTTGCAAGTGTCCGTTGGTACTTCAAAAGTTTCCAGTGATTCCATGCTTCTGCCATTTCCCCTGTCACTTTCCATTACTTTTTTGTCACTTTCCAGGAATTTTGCGACGGTTTTGTGGCAGTTTTACAGCAATTTTGGTAATTTCCAGCACTTCCACAGGTGCTTAGCAGGTTCAATGTGCAAGAAGTATTAGAAAAAGGCAAAAACAGCAGGAAAGTCGGTACGTTTCCATGCCATGCAAATCTTGACGAATGCCCTGCATCCGACAGAAGCAGCATTCACTGAGATTTTTCGTCTCGGGTCTAATCTGTGTGCCCATTCACCGAGATGACCTCCTGCTCTGCCACCCAGGGCTGTATCTGCATGTGTGGGGAGCTGGCAGGACTGGGCAGAGCCACGCTACAGTGGGAGACAGCATCTCTCTCAACCCATGGTGGCCTCTGAAATGAGGGGGCAGTGATGCTCAAAATGCAGGGCAATGCTGGATGTAATCCGTATAAACCTACATGTCAATACGTGGCCTGGCCCCAGACCTGCTGACTTTTCGTCGGGCTTGTAAAACCTGCATTTGGTGGAGGGGGATGGGTGAGGGAGGGCTGGGGAGGGGAGCAAGGTGGGGGAGATGGGACGATGGGGGAATTTTATATTATGTTGTATTTTAATTGAATTTTATTGTTATTTTGTTTTTATCATTTAAACCACCCTGAGCCACCTGTGGTCAGAGGGGGCGGGGTATAAGAGTTTTAAATAAACAAGCAAACATATAAACAAACAAATTCAAAGTAACCCTCTGTGTAACTGTGAGACTGGGCTGAAAATAAAATAAAATAAAATAAAGCACTTGCATAGCCATACAATAATTTCGCTCATAAGCCAGACTTGAAACCATGTCCTGTTAGTTCTTATTGCAAAGCCCTACCACAAAACTTTCTCTAACTATTTGGCCTCCACATCCCCCTGCCAAGTGAGCTTTACAATTTACACATCCCACCCTCTAAAAATAGACAGTTTTTCCCACACTCCTCCAATAGTCGGGATGCTGTGCTGATTCCCTCACAGCCATGTGTTCGGGGCAACAGACCATTGCTTAATAGAAAGGCTGGTGTGATTTATTTATTTATTTAAAATTGTTCTAAAAACAAAAATTTAACCAAAGAAATCACAACATCAGCCATTACAAGAGTCGGGTTTGAGCCCCATACCAGCTAATCAGTTCACCAGGGTGTGTGATGAGTTATTCAAGACCTGCCTTACTGGCTCTCTGTGCTCAAGACACCACCTGCTGTTTAGTGATCCCCCCAGCCATCATGCCTAAGGTCAGCAGGCTATTGGGCCTCCGTCTGCTGTGGCGAGTTCCTCTGTGTGGAATTTGTTCCCTCTAAATGTTCGTCTAAGTTCCTCCTTCCTCATCTTCAAAAAGCACCTAAGACTTTTCTGTGCTTTTAAAGGATCCACTGCTGGTTCTCCTTTAACAAAGTTTTCCTCTCCTTTTATCTTCCCCCTTTAAACTATTTTAAAATAGATTTTATACAGATTTTCAGTGGTTTTATGGCATTTTAATGTTGTGAAGAAGTGCCCCCAGTGTCATTTGGTGGTGGGGGCTATACACACAAAAAATATTATTAAGATCCCATGCGCTTTTTCCCCCCTGGAGAGCTTTTCTCCTCCCTGCCCCCCCCACCAAGGGACATCTGGAGGTAATTTTCCCAGATACCTCGCCACGTGTTTCTCTTTTTCTAGCCCCCGCCACTCCCATGTGAAATACGAGATTCAGCACACATTTTTTGTGTGTGTGTGGGGAGTGGGGAAGTAGAGGAAGCTGGAAGAAAAATACTTAGAAATTCTAACTCCAAATTGATGCTCGCTTCGAAACGGAGATTTTTTTCATTCCAAGCACTAGCAATTTTCTCGCAGATGCTGGAAGACCCCACTTGTCTCTGCAAGGAGAACCATTAGTTAGGGAATCAAAAGCGGTCATAGAGAATCCCTTACTTGCAATGGGAGAGGGGTTATGCTGAACTTGCTGCGGAAAACCTGCTTGCGGGGGGGGAGCTGGCTGTGTCAGGCGGAAGAACTCAATTTATTGTCCCCAAGGAGGATTTGTACATTTCTCCAGCAAGGTTTAAATGGCTTCCCCAGTAGCTCTCTTTCGCAGTCTTATAGAAATGGAAGAATTATAACTCTTAAATTAGAACTTACAGGGAAAAGTACTATTATGAAGTGAAAAACAGACACAAGAAACAGACCACATATGCTAATTTTCAGAAAAATATAAGCTGAAATGAGCATGCTAGTGTGAACACAATAGTAAAAAACCTGGGGACCCCTTCGTCAGTACCTTCTACTGTAATCGGACATTCACGCTTCCCACACAACAATTTTCAAAATGAGATCTTCAAGGGTTTAGTAGTTCTTAGTGTTAAATAAATATTTTGATGATTAGACAACTAGCGGTCTCTCTCTTAACCATACTGTGTATAATAATGAATGCGTATGCAAGCACAAAAGCTGTCTTTGTCAACCAAAGACACAAAAGACACTTCCAGAAGATTGTATTTTGTAGGTTGGTATCTGCCAAAACTAAAAAAGAAAATGAAATACACAAGCATAATGAAGTGTCATTAAAAATGTGAAAAAAACATATTGTACTACTGCAAAAGACTTATGAAGATCTGTTTCTTGCTACTTTTTGAGCCAGTGAGTTTCAATGAGTTTCATGCATGCTAATTTTTTGAAAAAAAAGTATCATAAGTGTTGATAATGGCTCATTTATGACATTATATTGTCATGCAAGTTAGTGCATCAGAGGTTCTGGCATGTCAGCCCTTATTGTTTACGGTTTAGTTTATGAAGGGAGGTTTGAGACGATAAAGCAGTAACTAGAAGAATACTTACGTCTAAGTAGCTCATATATTGTTTTCTTCACAGTTATTTCTTTCAAAGATGGTGGCATTTATTTTATTTTAGAACAGTGGGAGAAATAAATTCAAGGTCTAGGGAACGTTACCCATACTAACTGTTTTTGGCCTGAAAACAACGTTCTTGCTTACAATGGACTCTTCGGTTAAAGAGAGGTAAAAGTAACCATTGCTCTGTGGGGAAGGTGTATTAAATCCCCTTCCAATACACAGGAGACATGATTTTCAAGCAAGATAAGAGCATCGTTTTTACATAAGTGTTTTAATGGAATGAGTTTCTCTCTCAGTATTTTCATTACAGTACAGAAACTTAACCTCTCTCCTGTTTGTGAAATAGAACCTGTCAAAGGGCACGCCCTGATTCAGCTATTTATGGGAAGTCATTAGTTACAACAAATTGTGCTCTTTTCTTTTCAAAAGCATTTTAACTTGTTTTAATAGAGATAGAAAATTTATATCCAAAAGCATGCACCCCCTGGCATCTTTTAGAGATTAAACATTCAACTGCAATCTAGGATGAAAAAACACAACAAACTTTTAATGTTCTCTGGCTGGTAACATTGTATCTGTTGCCTATGCCAAACTTGATTGAGCAACATTTTCACCTGGAAAATCTGAAAGCAGTCCAAGAAGAAATAGGTTGGGTTTCTGCAGCTCCATTGTATTCAACTGAGCAGCTGGATTTGCGAGTTCAACTTCAGAAGGAGAGTTAAGTAAAACTCCAGCAGACATATTTTGACGTAGGGCAAGCAAGATCCTGGATACTGTCAAACAAAGCTGTATACAAATAAAATCTTACTTCAGAAGATTTGCCATACTGAGCAGTCACCTGCTTCTGCTTGCAATTTCTGTGAAAGAATAACTAAATTACCATAATTTCTAATGAAGCTGGGAGAAAGGGGATGGACTTCAAAATAATTTTATTGCAAGTTCAGCAGCCATTATCCAGCAAAGAGATCCACAAACACAGGCCTTTCAACTTGGAAGGAATGTGTGGAAATAAGCATACATGCATGTGGTTATATTTTATTTTACAAATTTATACCCCGCCCTCCTGCCAAAGCAGCTTGGGGCGACTAACAAATAATAAATACAAAATATATAAAAACATAGAATACAATAAAAACCACAATGGGGGATGTCGAAAGAATAAGCAAAAGAGGCCTTCCACCCGCCCAAACCCCCACCCTGCCCATCTCCCTCACCGAAAGCCTGGCAGAACAGCCAGGTCTTGAATTGTCACTGGAAGGAGGGGAGGCTCGGGGCTCCCGGCGGGCTGCAGGGGCTGATCTAGAGCTCAGGGGGTGAGGTGGTCCCGCAGATAGGTGGGGCCCAGACCATGTAGGGCTTATAGGTACAACAGAAAAAAAGAGTGCTGGCCACTGAACAGAACCAGAAGGTGGAAAAACACAAGGCCAGCAAGTAGGATGGCAAAACAAAAATCTGTGTATATATATACGTAAATGCACACAAAGCTGCTACATAAGTATACTGGGATGGAACAATAATATATGAGTATACATTAAAATCATTTATTGTACATACAAATGAAAACCAACCAACCACGAAATAATGGTGGCTTTTATAAAAAAATCACTACCACCAAACTGATAATTGTCCATACACATATCCACTTCCACAATAAGGAATAAAAAATATACGTGTCAGATTTTACGAGATCCCCGGTTATATTCTCGTTTCAAACAAATCTTTGTCAAGAATCTTGGAACAGATGTTATATTGGTCTTCTGCACGCTGATTGTATAGAACATATACAAACAATGAATACAGCAACAATCAACTATGTATAATAAATGGTACTCCTTCCCCAATAGCAGATCATATTATAAATAGTAAACAAAGTAATCAATATATGTACAAAATATGCATGATATAAAACAAGATGGTATAAAACATGTACAAACAATGAATGTCACATACGACAACAATCAACTTATGTATAATAAATGGTACTCCTTCCCCAATAGCATATCACATTATGAATAGTAAACAAAGTAATAAATATATATATATACACCATATGCATAGTAACAGAATGCATAACCATGATAATCACCCATACCCAATGTAATGGGGTATACATGGCAATAACAACCACCAATACCCAATATATAAATTGTTATTCGCAATCCTCTCAGTAGTCCAGAGAAATAGGATATATACATACAAATGATCCCTAGGATGTGTACCTGTATAACAACAATGAACTGTAACCTCTCCATGGAAACAAGAACAATATAAATATGAACACTGGCCCAATATAGCTCCCAAAACAAATATATAGCAGAAACACTCAAAATGAATACATGTTCAGGGATGGGGCAAAATAGTCAAACCCCAGAACATGCATAACTCATATCCACATAAGTAGAGCAACAAAAATCCACCCTAATCACCAATTGATATGCCCACAATTATTAATACTACTAACTGTAATGCATCTAATCATAAGGACTGTGCATATTATCTCAATGGTCAACTATAAGAGAAATACAATGGGATTCTTATCCCACTTCACTACTAGACAAGCAATCAACAGCCTGCAAAAAGTCTGCTTCACGGTTGGAATGGGCCAAATACACCTATCCAAGAGAAAAACCTGTTTGAAATATGAAATTAAACTATTCAAAAAACTAGTCAAAGAGCTAATCAATGAAATGCCCTAGGGAAAAACCACTGAACTCCCCACCTTACCTCCTATAACATGAAGATAAGATACAGCCTGAACAGAGGTCATTCCTCTATCTGTAAGAGTAATTCTACAGCCATGACCTACTTAAACAACATTCATGTGACCCACTTTACTAAGAAAACACCTGTACCAGGGCACCTGTACCAGGGCTAACCAAAATGCAAAAGCTGCTGATGCTAGACTGTTAACCCTATCATGGCATGGACCAATACTGTATAATCATATATTATTGCTCCTTCCCGGTATATTTATGTAGCAGCTTTGTGTGCATTTTTTTATATATATATATTACATATACACACACACACACACACAGATTTTTGTTTTGCCATCCTACTTGCTGGCCTTGTGTTTTTGCACCTTCGGGCTTTATAGGTAAGCACCAACACCTTGAATCAGGCAGCCAGCACAGAGCTAGAAGCACTGGTGTAATGTGCTCAAGGCGACCCGTCCCCGTTAGGAGGCAGGCCGCTGCATTCTGCACCAGCTGCCTCCGAACCTTCACTATGGGTAGCTCCACGTACAGTGCGTTACAATCGTCTAGTCTTGAGGTGATGAAAGCATGAATGATAGTGGCCAGGTTGGAGTGTGAGATGTACGGCCGAAGCCATCGTACCAGATATAATTGGTGAAATGCGCTCCTTGAGGAGCACTACCAGATTACGAACCTGGGGGATGAACCTCATCAATGACACCACACCCGCTATCACCACCTCTGTTTTGTCGCGATTCAGCTTCAGACAGCTCACCCTCATCCAGTTCCCCACAGCTGCCAAACACCAAGCAAGCACTGAGACTTCTGGGTCGCATATAAAAGAGGTAGAGTTGGGTGTCATTAGCATACTGACGACACCAAACCATCTCACGACCTCACAAAGCAGATGCATATACACATTGAACAGGAGATGGGACAAGATAGAACCTTGTGGGACTCCACACGAGAGGTCTCTGGGAGATGAAGAAGAATATCCCAGAGCACTACCATCTGAGTTCTCCCTGACAGGAAGGAACGGAACGATTATAGAACAGTCCCACCCACCCCGGATTGGTCCCACAGGTGAGTCACTAACATCTCGTGGTCAACGGTATCAAAAACAGTCGACAGATCTAGCAGAATTCCACTTTTCTTTTCTTTTCTTTTTTTAAAGACAGTTTCTGATTAATATGAAAAGTGGAATTCTGCAGTTTATTTTGGGCAATAATAAGAACCAGGCCCTTTGTTGATTATAACAGGAATTTACTGAGCCAAGTTGTAACATTTGAAAATAGGATACTCTGCTTTATTACACGTTCGTCTGTAATAGCTTGTTCCTCCAGTGCGATAGGATACTTTATAAAGCACTGTGGCAGAGGTATACCAAGAACAGGAAAAAATCAGGCATTTTTAAAAATGCTTGAAAAACATGCTCTTTGGCAGTTGCCTCCACCTTTAAAAAGAGCAAGTAATGGAAGTTCATATGAGAAGTTCCCTCCCAAGAAATAACTTTCTGAACTGTAATTAAGAGTCCCTGGTGCCCATCACATCCAAAATGTAAGTTCCCCTCTGATTTACCCTCACGTGGAGGCTTCCAGCTGTATGGACTCAAAGTGGACAAGTCAGGGGGTGACAAGCAGGATCCCCAATTTGTCCTGTGCAAAATCCTGCAACGCCAGTCTATGTTGAATAAAGATGCTTTCATGGTGGAAATCTCCTTTGAAGAGGAGTTCTGGGGTGGCAGCTTCTGCAGGGTTCATCTGTCCCAATATTAAATTCCTCTTGTGGCTCCTGGGAATCTGCTGGTTAAAGTTTCTTTTGTGGAGACCCCAGGACATCAACAAAAGACCAAATACTTCGGGTCCAAAATATTTATACGACTAGTGTGTCAATTCTGAACCATCTATCACATTTGTGGGAAAAAGAAAGCCAGTCACTCTCCATATTATTTATCCATTACACTAACAAATGATCTGCTATATGTATTAGATTAGACTGCCAGAAGACCAAATCCCCCTTCTGCCTCAGAGAATAGTCTTTATTCGATGCTACAGACAAATGTCAAAAATTCCTCAAGATACCTGTCTATTTGCATAATGCTGTTTTGCAAGAAAATATACCTTCCTGACCTCAGCATTAACCAGCTGATACACGAGACTTGACTTGGACGTTTTAGGATGTAGTCAAAATCACTGCACTTCTTTTAAAAATCTAGCTATGGTACTTAAATCTATTATGACCTCAGTTAATCCTTCAAGTCCATTAAATGTTGATAACCTTTCATCAATAGTCCTCATTCTCCTGTTTTACTTGCACCAAACATTTGATCGTTAAATAATAAAGGGAGGATGTGAGAAATGTAGAACGTTTTTGTATTGTGGTAAGCTGAGAATGCAGAGCATTGGGCAGTAGTGAAAGATGGGGGGAGTTAAAAGGCATACTGATGTATTCTACGTTTTCTCGCAATTAAGTACTAAAAGGGGATAGAAAATTTGACCCACCAGCTCCACAAAATAGAATTGGCTCTTTAAAGTTAAGCAAGAGATTCTCCACACAGCAAAGTAATAGACTGGCATCAATAATGTGACAGTGACCAGCTGTGTGCTAACCAAAGATCAGCCAGGAAATGACTCAAAGAAGTAGGAAGGAAAGCCTGTCTGCCATGAGTCCATAGCAAAGGAAACAGCTAGAATAATATGAAGATAGGTCAAAAGGCTGCAGCTTTACTGCATTTATTAAACAATAGACCCTGGGTACATTACAACCCAATGTTCTATAAGGTGTAAGTTTGGGTAGGCTGTGCAGTCCCTTTAAACTTTTATGATGGGGTTAGAATTTCCAGATTTTGGTTGATTTGTAGGGGTGGATAATTTCATTTAAACGCCAGGAGACAGCAACAATGAATTGTGGTTGATTTTAAAAACTGGATTTGAATGTACGGTACCTGGATTTAGGCCATAGTTGGTAGTGAGGTATGGCAGAGTGACAATGCAGTTTCCAGTGCCAAAGAGAGCTGAACAGACCAAATCACCATCTTTACTAGGTTTTGTTCTTCTCTGTCCTGTTATCCTTTCCTTCTTTATAAATAATTAATAATCACCTATCGAAATTACCAGAGACACCACCAAGCTATGGTTTTAAGACCTCCATCCAGAAGTTATGCTTCAAAGAGAACCCTTTCTCCCACCCCACTATTCAACTATGGTCCTGTCTCTACAGCCTCTGAAAGTTACTACCCCTTATCCCAATGGCTAAAAGCCAATTTCTTCAAAAGGTTTTCAGAGAAAAAGGTTTCTACAATGTGTCATCTAATGATCTTTTAAAGCGAACACCTCAAACAGCAGACTCTTGGCAGGCAACTATGGAAAAATCGTTGCAAGTTATTAGAGAACTGCTATGCTCATGGGGACATCAAACAACTACTTAAGCTTTACTTGATGGAGAACTGGAAAGGAGACCTTCGGATTTTAAAATATTTACTGAGTTTTGCAAACAGCCCAAAAAACCTTCACATCCCACCTCCTTGCCCCATCCAAGGGGCATAAAAAAATACTGTGACCAATTCCATGGCTGGGGGAAAAAAAGAAAAGGAAGTCTGTGAGTACAGACTATTTTGGACTGCTTATGCTGTCCAAAATAGTTTAAACTAAGGAGATCCTGAAAGATTTACGATGGGATCATGCAGACACAGGAGGCTAAATCAAACCAAGGCTGAAGGATATCTTGAAGACCGTACTGTCAAGTACTATCGTGACAAACAAACATGCAAATATGCCACAGCTAACCCTGTAATATGCACACAAATGAGGATAGCAGGCTATATGCTGCACAATTAGGGTAGAACTGCGTTTACACAGCTGCATGAAAAATGCTCCCATTTACGGATATTTAATTATGTGGGTTTTCCCCCCCTTTACTGTGCTCACAGGCAACTTGCAGCACACTACCTCTGCTACTTCCACTGTTCCAGCCCAGGCACTATCTGCCTACAAGAGGTGTATTCCCTGAAACGAGGAAGAAAGCAGGACCTTCAGCACTCTACGGGAAGAGCAGAAGGTCCAATAGGTCCCACTGGTCAAGTGCTATCGGAATGAGGCAGCGTTCCAGGAGATCTCTCTCCAGGTAGTGCAGCAGGGACAATGAGGGAGATGAACCAGTGCCAGCAGCAGGCCAAGGACGTGCTAGGGTGGTACAATGAGATTGGGAACAACTTAGCCTCCGGCAGCACACATCACCATACTATGATCTCCTCGACAGGTTCCTTTACCGTCGATGGAGTCATTGTAGCATCCTGCCTCTACAGCTGTGCCTTCGTCAGGAACCAGAAGCGGACGGATACAGTTCCCCCCACTACCCACTACTACTGCAAACGCTCCCACTGCAACTGCTCCTGCTCCCCCCCATGGAAGCTGTGACCACCAGCCGAGTTCTCTCCGTGCCCGTCCCAGAGTCACCAAGGGTTGCCGAGTACCCAAGCATCATGACTCTGGTGTTCTACCCCCACAATTAGGAGAGCCAGCCTCTGCTTGAGGAGACACCAGAGGTGTTTGTGGAGAATACAGAGGACCCAGAGGCCATGTTTATAGAGAAAGCGGAGAAGAACAGTAATTTAATGCGGGGGGGGGGGGGGGGCAGCTGCATGATAACGTTTTCTTTTTATTGCTATCTAATTATGTGGTATTTTTTCTTTAATTATGTGGGAGGCTTTTCTTCACAGATGGCCAGGAGAGTGCTAGGGAGCAACAGGATACTCCCCAGGACACAGAAGCACAAGAGGTGAATGATACGTACCAGAAGTGGGTGGAAAGGCACCATGGTAGGACTGTGGGCGGGGAGAGCGTCACCATGGCAGGAAGTGACTTGGGTGGGGTGCTGAATGGAAAACAAAATGGCGGGTGTGGAGGGAAGGTCCACCTATCTGCAGGACTGCCTCACCTTCCGGGTCCCGGAGTGACCCCTGTGGTCGGCTGGGGGCACCCTCCTTGAGGTCCCCATGGCTTCCCAGGTGTCCGCTATGAGGAGGGCGTTCTCCATGGCTACGCCGTGGCTGTGGCACTCCCTCCCGAAGATCCGCTTGGCTGCTGGCCTCCCGTCTTTCCGCAGACAATGTAAGACCTGGCTGTTCCGCCTATTCCCGAGGGAGATGGGGTGGGTGGGGGATGGGGTTTTATATTGTTTATTTAAATTGTAATTATTATTGTTTGTTTTAATGTTTTTTAAATGTTATGAGCCACCCCGAGATGCCTGAGGCAGGAGGGGGTGGCAGCATATAAATTTTGATATAAATAAATAAATATAAGGTGTGAGGGTGCTAATGGTGGTGCTTCACTTCTCTACAGTGATCAAAGAGGAGAACCTCGTGACGCTCCAGTCCCACTGTAGCAACCTCCCCAGCAGCAACCTATCCCAGGTACTCATTCCCATTTCTCTGAGTGTGGGCAGAGCACCATTACTTTGGGTAGGGACTGAAACACCAGGGTGGGAAGGTGGGTGGGGCAGTCTGAACTTATAGTTTTCCTTGTTGCCTTGCTAAAGGTCTAACAGATGTAGACAGCACATCCAGCCACAAGCGCTCAGTGAAACCAGGACCCGTAGGTCCGCAACCAGTGGCACAGAGCAGATTTGGTGAAGGAGCTGCTCAGGGAGATCACACGGCAGGTGGAAGAGATCCAGGATGCTTTTTGGGCCATGGCATGGAAGCATGGGCAACTTCTGTGGCAGAAGGCAAGGTCTTTGCCACCAAGGCCCACCTGGACTGCCGGAAGGACAGCCACTGGGCCTGCCTCTGGCAACAGTTGGCATGCTTGGACAATGTGCAGGAGAAGGCAAGCAAGGAGATGGTAGAACTATTGTACCAGTCTCTCTAAATCCAGACCTCCCTTCTCCAGTATGTAGCTGCTGCAAGTACAACACTTGCTGAGTAGGGAAAGGTGCTATTTACCAACACCCTTCAGCGGTTCACTCTACCCACATCCTGATGGCCCATCCTGGTTTCCCCAGCATTCAACCCTGTAGAGAACCCACCCAAGTCCTCTCTGCCCTGCACTCATGCAGGTCAACCTGCCCTGGTCCAGGCACGCTGCCTCGCCCACCAGCAAGTCCAACACACTGCCTCCTCCCACTCCTCTTCAGCCTCCATAGGCGGATCCACAGGAGGATGACGATGTCAGCTTGCCATTACTCCCACCCAAACAAGGTGTGCTCAGCGGCACCAAAAAGGGTAAGGCACAGGGGAAATTTTTTTATTTATTTTAAAAAAGCACTTTACTGTAAGGTTAATATAAAGTTAAATTAATATTTTTGTGATTAAATAAACTTGTTATGTTTCTCTCAATTTATGGTGTGACAGATTCATGGGGACACCCCAAGACTAACCCTCCTCTCTGAGCCTTAATAGAGGCAGTATGTAAAGAGCTAAGGTGGCTTAAGAGCCAGGCTAATGGGCTCAATCAAGAGACAGCACCTGTGTAAGAGGAACCGGAAGTCAGAGTGGAGAGAGAGGTAAGAGGAGCTGAAAAGTGGTAAGAAGCTACTGCAGAGACAGAGCTGCCATATTTATAGTGGTAGAAGTCACAGTGTCAAGAGGCAGAGGAAGCTGCAGAGACACACAGAACACAACAAAAGTGCTAAGCTGCTGGAAGCCGACTGGAGTGGAAGCTCCTTGTAACAGGTCAGGAAGGCAAACCTGCCAATACAGCCAGGCAGAGGGCTTGGGGAAAGCCTCCCAGCTGATGGGCTGAAAACAAACCCAGAGAGACCAAGTGTCTTGGGGACGGGGTATCAGGGAGGCAAGGAGGGGAAAGAAACCAGGGAAAGGGAGCTCATGGAAGAGCCTGTAAAGAAAGGGACCTCTCAGTGTGTCTCAGAGTCTCCCGGGGCTGCTCTCATGTTGAGGCCAGGAAGCCTACTTCACAGAGGGTCTGGCTCATCACTGAGCTCAAGGGGAAGAGACAGGACCCCCCACCAAATACACCAAGAGACCAAGGGGGGAGACTAGTCTAAGACACTGATCCCAGCGTACCCAGGAGAGGTTCAACATACAAGGGATAGAGGAGAGACTAGGGAGTTGGGCTAAGACACAACCACCACCATACCTGGGAGAAGTTCAATATATAAGGTCTATAGGAGGGAATAGGGCTACGACACAAATCACCATACACCTGGGAGGGATTCAACACACAAGGGCTAGAGAAGGGAATAGGGAGCTGGGCTAGGACACAAGCACAATACCCCTAGGAGGGATTCAACACACAAGGGCTAGAGAAGGGAATAGGGAGCTGGGCTAGGACACAAGCACAATACCCCTAGGAGGGATTCAACACACAAGGGCTAGAGGAGGGAATAGGGACCTAGGCTAGGACACAAAACATAATACCCCTAGGAGGTGCTTGACACACAAGGGCTATAGGAGGGAATAGGTAGCTGGACACAGACATACAGGGGAACACTTACTACATACAGCAGTACCCAGAAAAACTACAGCAGTTCACACTATCTCAGGACTCTATGGGGGGTAAAAGACGTTGCTCCACCAGCTTCCTGAGGCCACACTAAGCCTTAAATACTATCTGGTGGCCAATCAGGGAGCTGGGGAGGCGGGGCCAGGGGAACAAGCTACAGCTGGGGAAGGGTGTGGCCATATACAGGTGAGAAGACAGGGTAAGTCTAAGACTAAGAACTGCAGGCTGTTATCAGGTCCACAGGTGGCGCAGGCCACCTCCCGTGCCCCAAAGGGCAGGGGTTCAAGGCCTGGACCTGACACTGAGCAAAATCCCCAGTAAGAGAAATCATATTAGTTGTCCCAGAGAGGACTATGATTTATGTTATAGTTATCTATGAGTTTGGGGGCCCACTGTTTGGGAGAAGTCCCACATAGTGGTCCAGGCTGGCTATAAAAGGGTGTTGAGAGGCCAGACCTAAACAGCCCACAGGGATGAAGCTGTGTCCAAGGCCAGCAATCTTGAGTTATAAAGTGCATATATGTTTATGTGGGGCCACACACAAGCTAATTCCACAAGAACCTGCCTTGCCACACCCTAATGTAGGAAGTTTGGGGCAGTATGGTGGTATGACTTTGTGGGGGACTGAGGAGGGTGCACCAAAAATGGGGGGTGGGGAGCTTTCTGGTTGTGCACTTGCATGTGAGAGCGGGGAAGCTCATAGGGGGAAGCCATGTTCTATGGCATAGCAGTAAGTTGCTTAAGGAGCTGAGGTTTGGAAGCACTTGCCCTTGAGGGCGGGGAGGGGGAGCTAGAAGCCGGCAGCACATCTGTGCCTCTCCACTTGCTATTGCCATTCCCTGACCTGGCTAGCCTATGAATGCCAACAGGAGAAAGCATGGGTTTATGCCTGCAACTGCAACCAGCTCGCCTGGGATTGTCAATAAGGAAAGCACAGGGAACAGAAAGGACGGGAAATAGCACATGCTGGAGTGGGTGGAACCAGGAGAGGAAGTATGCTGTCCCAGTGGCGGGGAGGGCTAGATAGGTCAGAGAAAAACAAACTGACAGACAGAAAACATGTTTAAAGGCTTTATTTATGATCAGCAAACCATCACTTAAGGCTGGGTGTTTGAGCTGGTAATGCAGTTTATGTGCCATCAGAATTAGAACTTTATGGCAAAGTGGTGAACATCATGACAGGATCCCAGTAAGCAAATTAAAACAAAACAAGAACGGAAATCTCAATCGAGGTATTCCCAAGTACCAGGAAGTTCTCAATTCATCCGAGCTGGTATTGCAAACTGGGATTTCAATGAGGTTACCTGCATTTGTGAGATATCATTTCAGCCCTAACCAAAAGTCCTCTCCATAAGGGAGCAGGTGGTGCTCAGCTGCAATCTCATCAAGCCAATGACAGCAGAAGATTTACATCTGCTGGGTCACTTGGAGGTTCTGCTCAGCAGCAGTATTAATGACCTGGAGCGTGTTAACGAGCACCCTGAAATTCTCAGGATCCATGGCTGTGTTGCAGGCATCTGTGACAATACGCCACATGTTTTGAAAAGTTTAAAGAGAGATGGGTGGCTGCCTAGCTAGATTTGGCTGCGTGCCACGCATGAGCACTATTGGCTGAAAATGTTTTTGGCAAAGATGATGCTGTGTGTGTGTTGCTGTACCAGCACTGCTAATACATGTACTAGGTATGTCAGAGCACATACCCAGTTAAGGAAAAATGTTACAGCTGTTACCACAGGGAAGCATGGCATTTTTAAAATAGGGGTGGGGAGGAACCACGGAACATTAAGAAATGGACAGGCGGGTGGTTTTACAAGGCCAAGGCAGTTAGGTCATTGCACATGGAATTTATGTGGGAGCTGAGCTGCCCATCGGATAAAAAGCAACTCTTCTTTTCTTATCTTTTGAAAGTGACAGTGTTTGCTTGTAATGCACATAAGGGGCCATAACGTCATAAAAAGCTATTGGTGCAGGTTGTTTGCCAGGGAAAGCCAAACGTCTTGGACTTTTGCCTGTGGATGCTGTGGCCATTTCAGATATGGTGCCCAGAGAAGTTGGGGGGTGATGGATACCCTGGTCTTTGCTGGCATTTGGGCGAGGCCTGATGTACAGAGAGAACTTTCAAACTCATCCTGTAAGGCAGGCTCTGCACTCATCAGGTGGCATATGCACATAATAGGGTTCATGACAGAGAGGAGCAGACATGGTGCAACCCTGCTGCAGTTCAAATTGTGAGAGAGGGATGAGGTTGAGACCATGACTTTTCTGGACATCTGTACACTGCCAGAAGTAAGGGAGTCACTAATGGAGGCTGGATCTTCCCTATTGTTTTTCCTCATCAGTGCCCTGGCCCCTGATGGCAGCAAGAGGATACCCATGGGGCACCGTTAGTGCCTCAATCANGAAATCATATTAGTTGTCCCAGAGAGGACTATGATTTATGTTATAGTTATCTATGAGTTTGGGGGCCCACTGTTTGGGAGAAGTCCCACATAGTGACGTGGAGTACAGGGTATGTGAACCCACTGATGGAGAGCTTCTTGTCCTATACAAGATTTGGATGCTCCCAGAAGTGCAGGGACCCTCACAAGCATGTCTCTTTTCCACCCCCATTGTGTGGTAATGCAGGCTGGAGCGGCGGTACAAGAGGTACATGGCTGACTTTTTTTTTTTTTAAATGTGAACTGGAAGGGATTTCTAACCCCACGGCAGGTTGAAACATCTGACTGTGTTCCCCAATAAAATTTTTGTGCTAACTACCAGTGAGCCGTGAACTATGTTGTGACCTGTGGATGGGAGAAACCAGGCTGAGAACATGCAAAGAGTGATTGCTTGGACTGATTGCTTTCAATTTCAACTTTCACTTGCAATTTTGACTGCAGCTGCTCTATAAATATGAGATTTGCTCAATAACTTCAGCATTCTACGCATGGCAAAGTGTTACTTCCAGCTGCCAAACGCTGGCAGGTGTAAACCTGGCTATACGACTCTCTGGATGAGCAGGGATAGTATGGGCTGGAACGCCACGCAGAGTGATATTCCGAGAGAAAAAGCTGGGGTGGCTTCTTGTTCCCATGGTTTGCCACAGCCGAGCGTCATGACAGGGGGCAGGATACTGGGAAAGGGGTTTTGGTGGGCAGAGCACAACAGAGAAGAACGCCTGCCCGTGTATTAGGTTTGTCAGGCTAAAACGGTGAGTGTAGCATGAGTGGGGGATGCCTGCACACAAAAGAAATTCACACAGGGGCTGCCCATTATTAGGCTCCACACGCTACATGTGAGCAGAAGCTGCGTGACGGCTGCATGGACTGAATACAAGACTCCAGCAGGCTATTGCCTCTTTTGTTAAAATCCATGCTCATACCCCACCCGAGGTGGCTGCAGTACTACCAAAGCCCAAGGCGATCCATCTTGTGCCGTCACAGTCAGACCCACAGTACTCTCACATATTTTGTTGGTAAACGTGGTCCATCCATCTAAGAAACTTGTGACTTACTGTTGTAGGGGTAGCAGAAGCAGTTCTGCAGACCATGCTGTACTTCACTCCTCTGCCAAGTCTCCCAGTAAATTCTGAGAGGTGGTGGCATGTTTCTGATGTGACCGCAGGAAATGAGACCAATCCAATTCATCCCATACAGGGGTGACTGAAAATTAGAATGTAACATTTAATCTAGACTGGTGACTTGCAAAAGGAGAGACTTTATACCTCCATCAAAAATTCTGGAGGTGTCCAATCCCCCAAGTAGGTACTAACATTATTTTATTTACTTATTTAAGTTAGAGAACAAGACTTGTTTATTAAATCACGCTCTGACCTTTCTGGAGCTTACATAGGCAGGTATTTCCACTCTCTGCACAGGCAGGCAAGGTCTCCTACACACTGTTCTTAGTTTTCTTCAAACAAACTCTATAATTAAAGGTCCCCGTCCTGTTACTAAAGGGACCTTGCCAAACCCAGACAGAAACACTTAAAATATAACCAGGGTGGCCAGATTCCACACAAGGCTTATGACTTGAGGGGTTTCTTAAAGCCTAAAATGGCAAGACCTGTGAGAGAATTACAAGAATTCTAGCCTTCATTTTAAAAAAGCTACCCCCCACCTTGCATTACAGGAATGAGATAAGCTTGAAAACATGACTGCATTATGGTCTAAAGGCTCAGAAACCAAAAGGACAAAGATTTTTCATTTTTTAAAATCTCATGATTTGGGGGATTGACAACTCAAGATAACAATAGAAGTTAGCACATCATCCATAATTCATGTCTAAAATAGAATAGCTTACAGTGAAAGGTAATTTCAATAATTCTGGGTTATTCTAGAGTGCTCAGACTAATGCGTGAAGTATTTTCTCTGTACCACAAACTGCATCATCAGTAGTTTCAATAAGAATATAAATAGTTCTGTACTGGATCAAACCAACAGTCCAACAAGCCTAGCATCCTGTCTTAGACAGTGAAGAATCTCTGTCTCTTGGGAGAAGTACCCAACAGGTCACTTCGGGCAACCCATTCCCTGTTGTTCCAGCCCCCAACAGTAAAAAGTTACATCCCCCAAATCTACTTGGCTAATAGTCATTAATGTAGCTATCCAGGAATTGGATAAGTTCTTGGAGGATAGGTCCACTACCGGGCTTGACCACTTCCTCTGGCAGTAAATTCCACAAGTTAGTTGTGTGCTGAGTGAAAATATACTCTCTCTAATTTGCTTTAAATCTGCTGCAAAATAATTTCATGGAGCATCCCCTTTTTCTAGTACTAGAGAGAGAGTAAATAACTGCTTTCTATTTGTGTGTTCCACACCACACATGATTTTATAAACTTCTATCATATCCCCGCTCAATCATCTCTTCTCCAAGCTGTAGAGTTCCAACCTATCTAGCATCTCTTCATACGGGAGCAGTTCCATACCCTTTTTCATTTTTGTTGTCCTTCTCTGTATCTTTTCTAGTTCTACGATATCTCTTTTGAGATGGGGCGACCAGAACTACACATAATACTCAAGGTGCAGTCACACCATTGATTTATATAGGGGCATTATGGTATTTTCAGTTTTATTCTCAACATCTTTCTGAACGATTCCCAACATTGTTTGCTTTTTTGACCATCACCGCACGCTGAATTGAGAATTCCAATGTATTGTCCAGAACGATTCCAAGATCCTTTTCCTGAGTAGTAACTCCTAATTCAGAACCCAGCATTGTATACGTATAGCTTGGGTTATTTTTCCCTATGTGCATTCACATTTAAATTTAATCTGCCATTTAAATGCCCAGTCACCCATTTCACAAGATCCTCCTGCAATTTTTCACAGATTGCTCGGGTTTTAACTACTTTGAATAACTTTGTGTCATCTGCAAATCTGATCACCTCACTCTTTACTCCCTTCTCTGGATCATTAATGAATACATTAAACAACAACAGTCCCAGTACAGATCCCTGGGGCACTCCACTAGTTACTCCTCTCCACTGTGAAAACTGACCATTTTTGTTTCCTTTCTTTTAACCAGTTGCCAGTTCACAATAGGACACTGCCTCTTATCCCATGTCTCCATAATTTCCTGAAGAATCTCTCTTGAGGGACCTTATCAAACACCTTCTGAAAGTCCAGATACCCTTATCCACGCCCTCAAAAAATAGATTAGTGATACATGACTTCCCTTTGCCAAATCCATGTTGGCTCTTCCCCAATAAGCCATGTTTATCCATATGCTCAGTAATTCTGTTCTTAACAACCATTTCCACCAGTTTGCCCAACACCAAGGTTAAACTCACTGGTCTGTAGTTTCCAGGATCACCTGTGGAGCCCTTTTTAAATTTTGGCATTACATTTGCTATCCTTCAATCCTCAAGTACAGCACTGGCAGATTTTAGCAATAGGTTACAAATGATCAATAATAGGTCTGCGTTTTCATATTTGAGTTCCTTCAGAACTCTGGGATTAATACAATCTGGTGCTGGTGATTTGTTACTATTTAGTCTGTCAATCTGCTCTAGATATAGGATCTAGGGACTAGAGCAGAAGGCAGGGTGCTATCTTTTCTGAGGACTAGTCCACGGAAAGAGACATGACATACTTTGGCAGCGGATTGCACAGTTATACGAAAGACACCATTGGATGTTTTTTTGTTTTGTTTTTTTAAATTCCTGGTTCTATGGGAAAGAAGAACGTAGTCAGTTTAGTAGTCTCTGACAGCTAAGCCGGTGTAATGATGCCCCCGGTGTGGCTAATTTGCAGGAACAGAATATGGGATCTCAGAACAGCAGGACTGTCAATCAACCAAGTTACAGGATCAAGTGCATTAGTGCGGAGGCAGCAGCCGACTCATGAAACTCTTCATGTGCTCTGCTTACTAGAAAAGTAGCAAGAGTATGTAGGGTGAAGTCACATGAGACGTTACCATGAGTTGGGCAGCCTTACCCCAATCTGAGTACCGTTGTCATGAGCTGCAGCGGCTTGTACGCCCAGCAGCTGCTAGATGTCCAATCCTCCCTGGGGCATGGTGGCCAGCTGGCTGTTACACCCTGTGTCCTCAGAAAAAGGGGGGGTACGCAGGGCATAGCAGCCTTACCCAAAGTGGGGGAAGGCTGCCAACTTATGGTAGCACGCCACCACTCATGGGCCTGTCCCATGGCAAGGTCCACTGCAGGGCTTTGAGCGGCAGGAACTGTCACCATTCCCACGTGGTCACTTCATGGCCGGGATAGCAAGCAGGCAGCGTGGGGCTGGGCACCCATGCATGTGACCAGTGCCTTGGCTTGGCCTGGGCATGGCAGGAGGTCTGGCAGTAGCTCGCCTGCCCAGTCTCCCCATGGGGTTGGTGGACCATGTGTCGTGCTCTCTGAGCTGGCCCCAAGCTACGGCAGCTGCAATTGCCCGCCCAGGTTATGCAGGGGATCAGTCCAACTTGCATAATATAGATGGTAGCTCTTTTCTCAACTCTGATGAAATGGCATTGTGTAACTAGGGTGGCCACTGAAGCATCGCCAGAAAAGAGGACAATTATTTGCACAAAATTTACATATGATAAGTTTATACTACTATAGTTTATACTATTCAAATTTGTGGGACAGCAGGCGGGGCCAGAAGTGGGTGAAGCTACGCCAACGGTAGGCGGAGCCAACCAAACTGTTAAGCCAGTGGTGTGGCTTAGCCCAGCAGCAAGGAGTTCCTAGAGTTAACAATGGAGGGAGATTACATTAGTTAACCCTGTGAACTCCTTGCTGCTGCATGAAGCCCTGCCACTGGGGGATAGAGAGCCCTCTTACTAAGGTCCCATCCAAGGTCTCTCTCCCACTAGTCCCATTTCTCCCTAGAAGTGTGAAAAAATAGAGCCAAGGCTCATTGTGAGGAGAAACTGATGTTTTAAGTGTTTCACCAAGACGGTAATAACTACCAGTGATTCCCTACCATTTCAACCAACTTTTATTTTTCTATTTGTCGTTTTGTTTGTTTTTCCTTTTTTATGTGGAACACCAAAAGCCAACTTACGAAACCTTTGAACACTGCACATAAAAACATTGGGGATAACACACCCACATCACTCTGAGAAGCCTTTGAACAACAGTGCACATAAGAACATTGGGGGTAACACACCCAGGTCACCCTGAAAAACCTTTGAACAAGTTTGCACATAAAAACATTGGGGATAACACATCCACATCACTCTGAGAAGCCTTTGAAGGGGGGTGTTGCTGGGAAGGAGCTGGTGTGTGTGTGTTGGTTGCTGGGAGGGGGGGTTGCTAAGGGGTAGCGGCGGGGGGGAGTTGCTGGGAGGCGGGTGCCGGAGGGGGTTACTGGGACTGGAGGGGGGGTTACTGGGACTGAAGAGGGAGCTTGGAGGGTTGCTGGGAGGGGGAGCTGCTGGAGGGAACTGGGGGGGTTACTGGGAGGGGAGCCGCCACTGGGGTGGAGCTGGGGTGGGGGTGGAAAGTCAGGGGGCATGTGCGAGTCAGTGTGAACCACTGACCTGGCAGGAGAACTGTCTGGAGCGGAGGCCAAGTAGTCACGACGCTGCGGCAGGGTCCAGGAAATAGAGTTCGGACCAGCTGTCACCATCGGTGGAACTCCATGTGTTCCTGCGCGTGCGCCAAAAAAGCCCACCAACAGGCCGCAGCTGCGCTCTCTGCACTTCTGCTCTGGGCGGAAGTGCAAAGAGCGCAGCTGTGGGCAGTCGGCAAGGGCAGAACGGTGAGAGACTCGGATGGAAGGGGAAATCCAGATGCTTTAATGGTCCGGTTCCCCTTCCATCCCGGACAGCTGGAGCTGTCCAGAAAACTGGGTGGTCCGGGATAATACCAGGCCCCTGGCCACCCTATGTGGCCTTTGCTCTCACATCTGTAAAATGGGCAAAGGATAACTATGGGTGAAAACAAATGTGACTGTGCTGCGGCAGCAACCCAGCCCACCCCAGCCCAGGCAGTGGCCAGACGGACACTGTCTGGCCACTGCCATGGAACAACATTCACGTGGCCGGGCCCAGGAGATTCACGAATATGCAGCTGGTCAGCCCCAACCTTCCCTATGACAGGCAGCCATGGTGGACCTGATCCAGGCCAGCCGGAACAGACATACTAACAAGCTCTGGCCCACTTTGCCTTGATCAGGCAGACATTAGCCTGGGCTGGGACCCCGGAGGTCTCCGGGATCACAGGTGACCATGAGAAATATGGTAGAATATGTAATTCTCCCTGGAAACTACATCCATTTCTTAAGGTATACCACTATCACCAAATGTATGATTTTACAAAGGTGGAAGAGAATTCTTAGAAGCAGAACAGAGCATTAACATTTGAGCTAGCAGTCAATGAAATCACATCTTACTGGCAGATTCAAAGTTATTTGCAGCCCATTTCTAGGTACATTTATTTGGATAAGCAAAACATTGCGACTGTTTGAAGGACCTACATCCCATCTAGCCTCCTGACACTGCAACTCTCATTCCACAGCCAGTGCCCTCCCCTTCTTATTTATCTTTCTAACCCACACCTTCATGTGTTGAGTCCACATAGTATGGTCTTATCTTGTATTTGGCAGCTCCTGCAAGTTACAAAATTGTCTAACCCTGCCATGAAATGAATAGTATTCTAGGCATTTTCCCTTCTGTATCTTTTTTTTTCTTTACAAAATGAAACACAAGAAAGAAAATCATACTAGTTTCCAAATCCACAAGAAGACATTTTCTTTAAAATTACCAATATGTAGTTTGATATATATATTTTGGTGGGGGTGGGGAGAGACCTGATATGAGGAATGAAGCAAGAGATCTATTTGGCCTTCCCAAGTATACAGAAACTAGAATTCTATTTTTCAATTGTATGAATGCTCTGTGGCCTTATAACTTTGCTCTGCAGACTGAATTATGTCATAATATTATGTGTATTATGATGTATTTGGTGTTGGGTTTCCCCTGCGTGGGATAAAAACCCTAATATTGTATTTATTATTGATGTGAGCCGCCTCGAGCTGACTTTAGTTGGGAGAGTGCGGGGTATAAATTAAAGATGAAATGAAAAAATAATAATAATACTGACATGCTAATAATTTTATACTGCTAAAAATGCCATTATTCTAATCCAGAAAAAAGAGCATTTCAAAATCCACTAGAGACTATATTTGATTTAAATGTTTTTTAAGAATCTACTAATTTAGACACCAGTACAAAACCACTTTAGATTTAAAAGATTATTTGATAATTCAATGTATTGTTTTGTAATCTTCCTCCAAAGTTACTGCTGAACTGGGGTTGCCATAATTCCCCTTTAATGCAGGATGCTTATGAAAAATACAAAGTGCAGGGGCTGTGTTAGAACCAAGGCAACCCTGCATCATGTATTTTTCATAAGTGTCCTGGATTAAAAAGGGAGGTATGAGAACCCTATACAGAACTTAGCTTGCTAAGGAAACCTTTAAATATTATCTCAAAATTAATTATACACACATGAGCACATTCCACTTCCCCTTTGATTTCCTTCTAATTCCACTTCCCCTTTGATTTCCTTCTAGTCTGCCAAACCCCTGAAATTCTTTACCTACAGCATATTCCTAAGTGAAGTTTCCCTTGGCTTATACATGCCAGTTTGGTGGAATCTACTGAAATGCAATTTTAAAAAGCTATTTAGATTTGGTTTCAGTTTTTTCTCAAACCTCTCGAACTTTAGAAGATCATTTTCATTGAAATAATGGCAAAAAACTACAGCTGAGTAAGACTGGGATCCTTATAAATTCTGAAAGCAGCTTGTGCTTTCAAATACAATAGCTGGTTTGTTTCCAAACATCTGATATGAACAACTCTTCCTCCGCATGTGGTTTTATGGTGTTTTACTGCATTTTCCTCCAATTGTGCATCTTGGAAGCTTTGCATTTTGTTTCAAAAGATCTGAATACCAGCCCAATGATATCATCATTGTTTTGTTTAAATAAAGTGTGTCTCTTGTACATATTTTTAGAGGCCTAGAGGTAAAGTCTCAAGTTTGTAAAGACACACTTTCCGAGAAAAATCTCTCATGGAGATGAAAACCACTTTAGAGCAATCATTGTTTGGGAAGGTTATACCACTGCCCTGCGGACACACAAAATAAATTGCCAGATATATCATACTTTACTTTGAGCTATTTACAGCAGTCCTCAAGAGAAAAACCTTGAAAACAGCTGGACAGAACTTTTGGGAGTAAATATGACATACATAAATGTTAAGACTGTCCAAGTGAGTAGTGACAGAATCTAACTTACGTCACAGACCGAGACTCCCAAATACTACAATAGTAGATAGATTCTCCTCCCACTCGCCCAATACGCAAACCTAGCCAACACTTTTTGTTTCATTATGTTTATGCTCATTTGCTTCCAGGCAAAATATTCCACATAAATAGCTCCATTTTGCACCTGGAATCCATAGCTCCCACATACCCAAATGAGGGCGAACTCCTCCCCTATTAAAGTCAATGGCAAAACTTTCAATGACTTTAATGATGGAGGACTCTCCCGAATGTCAGCATAATGAAATAATGTTCAAACGTCCTAGGCCTTAATCCCACAAGAACACCTGTGCTTCATTTTAAGCATTGTGTAAACCTTGGGGTTTAAGCACATACATAAAAGTTAGCAGGATCAGAGCCTTAGTTTAACTGATCACAATAACTACCTACCAATCCTTCTTTGCTCTGGACAAACAGTCTTGTGGGTTTCTTTCCTTATTAATCTTACAAAACAAACAAAAAAGATGACCTTTCATTCTTCCACAGACACTGTCAGGAATACATAAATTTTTGCAAAAGGCATCCAGATGTCAGAAAAGGAATTCCCTCTCTTATTACGGCTAGAAACTGCTCTTCTGGTTTGATTTATTAAAACAGGGACTACGGTGTCTGCCATTTCCACAAGTGGCTCTCCATAGAAATTGCAACCTTGTCTTCCCCCATCGTCATTAACAAATTGCAAATAAAACAGACTCATTTTCCACATCTTTTCTTCCCTTTGCCCTGCTGTGCTTTCCTTGCTCTCTGAGCTGCAATGGTTCTCACTTCTCTACAGTAAAGCTCTGTCTTAATTATCATTCCATGCTTTTAACACTTGGCTTCATACCATCCAGTTCCTTTTAACTAAATCAGCCATGCAGTTTGATATTCAAATATGCAACCAGGGTTGGATTAAGCACTAAACACAATGGACTTGTACTTAGGGCCTCATGCCTGGGGAAATCATGAGAAAGTAAGAAATGTCACCATATACACAGCCTGAAAAGCCAAAAGGGCAGATGTCTAGATTAGGGCTGCACTGACTAGTAAAAAAATAAAAAATAAAAATTTGCGAGTATTTCCGAGTTTCCAAGGATCGGCACCAAGTGTTTGGCTGGTCCTCGGTAACTTGGCCAAATACTCACAAGAACCAAGTTCCCTTATATAGGACCAGAGAAAGCACCATATGTTGCAGGAAAAGCCTCATATATTGCCCATCTGAGGATTTACCCGAGTACTGGACCGATTGCTCAGTTACTCGGTAAAACCGAGTTGAATACTCAGATACTCAGTAAAAGCAGTAATTTTGAATACCGAGTTTCAGCCCTAGTCTGGAGAAGCAGCCTGCTCCACAAGAGGGTGCAACTCCAGACAGCTGCTCATCCACCAGTCACATATCACATCCTGACAATGAGAAACAGGAGTAACTAATCAAATTGAACTCCACTTTGGTAGTGTTCACAATACAACGAACTGCAAACAGAAGTAGTTATTCGCGATCTCCCCTTACTGGTCATGACAAACTGTTATCCTTGTCTTTTTACTTCACATTAGTTACCTCAAAGTAAAAAGTGAAGGAGAGTACGTACTTCTCATTTTCCAAGAGTAAATACTTCTCTTTCTACTCTTGAATAACTTCAGTTTAGAGCTCCTGATCTGTGAACAGTTCAGGAGTATAAGAAGAGATTTAAGGCTTAATTACTGCAAAGTATCTGGTTGGCAGAATGTGACCAGAGAAGGAGGAGACTGTTCTCTTGTAATGTACTTAGCCACACCAATGCTCCCTCCTCTCAGGTCTATCCTACCTGTAATAAGTATGAAGGGCTCATTCACACAATACTCAAGAGTAGGCTGTGGCACAAACCCACATTCTGAGTGTTGTGTGATATCATTAACACTTCATGTGCTCCTTGATGGTATCTTGTTCTTTCCACCTGAGGATTCATTCACACAACATTCCTCTCCACTGAGGAACCCACAGAGAGCACATTTCTTGACATCTTTCTCGAGGCAGAGGGTATACAAATCTGAACAAATGCTACATCGTATAATTGCACCTTTCTCCAGCCATTCCACAATCCTCTGCAGAGGACCTCCACTTATTTCCATGCTCTGCGATAAATCTCTGATGCTGCAAGGGAGGAATAGTGAGAGGTAACCTGCTATTTATTTATTTATTTACATTTATTTCATCAATTTTTACCCCGCCCCTCCTGCCACGCAGCTCAGGGCGGCTTCCATCAGTTAAAATACAATACAATAATAAAAATACAATAAAATCAATTTAAAACAATCATACATATTTAAAATATTAACAGGGCCACAGAACTAAAATCTCCCTACCCACCCTCCCTCCCTCCCAAAGGCCTGGGCAAACAGCCAGGTCTTACAGTTTCGCCGAAATGTTAAAAGGCTAGGGGCCAGGCGAGCTTCCTCCGGAAGGGAGTTCCACAGCCGCGGTCCCACCACCGAGAATGCCCTCTCCATCGTGGCCCCCCGCTTAACACGGGGGACCTCCAGGAAGGCACCCCCGGCAGACCGCAGGAGCCGCTCTGGGGCGCGAAGGGCGAGGCGGTCCCTAAGGTATGAGGGGCCGAGACCGTGTAGGGCTTTATAGATCATCACCAGGACCTTGAACTTGGCCCGGCACACTATCGGCAGCCAGTGCAGAGCTCGGAGCACCGGTGTAATGTGCTCCCGGCGACCCGTCCCCGTAAGAAGACGAGCCGCCGCATTCTGCACCAGCTGCAGCCTCCGGGCCAAGAACAAGGGAAGCCCCACGTAGAGCGCGTTGCAGTAGTCGAGCCTCGAGGTGACGAAGGCATGGATGAGGGAGGCCAGGTCCGGGCCAGAGACATACGGACGCAGCCTACGTACCAGATAAAGCTGGCGGAAGGCAGCCTTAGCGACTGCCTCCACCTGCCGCTCCAGCCGCAGGTCTGCGTCCAATATGACCCCCAGACTCCGGACCTGCTGAGCTACAGGGGGGCAAACCCCCCCAACCAGGGGGGCCACCACCCCCTTCGCCCTCCCCACCACCATCACCTCCGTCTTATCTGGGTTGAGCTTCAGTCTGCTCCGCCGCATCCAATCCGCCACGGCCTCCAAACATTGGGATAGCACCGAGACAGCAGGGTCTGGGTCAGTAGAAAACGAGAGGTACAGCTGAGTATCATCAGCATACTGGTGACATCGCACCCCGAACCCTCTCACGACCTCCCCCAAGGGCTGCATATAGATGTTAAATAATAATGGAGACAAGATCGATCCCTGCGGAACGCCACACGGTAAGGCGCGGGGGCTCGATGTTTCCTCCCCCAACACCACCCGCTGGCTCCTCCCCGAGAGGAATGAACGGAACCATTCAAGAACAGTCCCGTCCAGACCCCCCCGGTCACGCAGTCGTCTCAACAGCAGCCCATGGTCCACGGTGTCAAAAGCGGCCGAGAGATCGAGCAGGATGAGAAATGTCGAACATCCCGCATCCATCTCCCGGCGGAGGTCGTCCACCAAGGCCACCAACGCCGTCTCGGTGCCATAGCCGGGGCGGAACCCAGATTGAAAAGGGTCAAGGAGCCCGATATTATCTAGATGACCCTGGAGCTGGAGCGCCACTGCCCGCTCAATAACCTTCCCTAAAAAGGGAAGGTTAGAGACAGGTCGGTAGCTGGCGAGCGCGTCTACGTCCAACGATGGTTTTTTCAGCAGGGGGCGCACCACAGCCTCTTTTAAGCAAGGCGACAACCTCCCCTGCCGAAGGGACGCATTCACCACCCTCGCCAGCACCGTCCCCAACGTCTCCCCGGAAGCTTTTATTAACCAGGACGGGCATGGATCTAGTTGACAACACGTGGCCCTCACAGACCCCAGGACATCCACCACATCGGCTGGCGTCACTTCCTGAAACTCACCCCATAAAGATGGACCAGACGGACCCTCCGCCCCCCCGCGCTCTTCCCCTACTGCTATCAACCCAGCGTCGAAATCGGCCTGAATCCGAGCGATCTTGTCTGCGAAGTAGATGACAAACTCCTCACAGCGGGCCCGGGACAAGTCCCCATCCAGGCGGAGGGAGGCCGGACTAACCAGCCCCCGCACCACCCGAAACAGCTCCGCTGGACGCGACTTCGCAGACGCTATGAGGACGGCGAGGAATTCCTTCCTCGCCGTCCTCACAGCCTCCACATAGGACCGCAAATGGGCCCTATGGAGAAGACGATCGGAGACAGACCGAGTCCGACGCCAGCGTCGCTCTAGCCTCCTGCCCACACGCTTCATACACCGCAGCCCCTCAGTAAACCAAGGGGTCCTGCGGTGACGAGACCGAGGCAGAAGGCGCCTCGGAGCCACCCTGTCAATGGCCTCCTCCAGCAAGATGTTCCAATGCCGGACCAGCTCATCCACAGAGTGACCGTCCACATCCAGGGTAAGCTCCCTCAGGACCTCCTGGAACCGCTGGGGTTCCATCAGCCTCCGAGGGCGGACCATCCTAACTGGTCCCTTCCCCTTCTGGAGGGGGCGCGCTAAAAGACCGGCCTGAAGGAGGTAATGGTCCGTCCACGACAAGGGCACCGCTGTCACCTCCCCCACAACCGGACCCCCCGCCTCAAGGCCAGAGCCGAAGATCAGGTCGAGGATATGTCCCCCCACGTGGGTCGGGCAGATCACCTCCTGGGACAAGTTCATAGTTGCCATGGCGGCCATGAACTCCCGCTCCGCCCCAACAAGGCCGGCATCGGCGTGGACGTTGAAGTCCCCCAGAACCAAAGTCCTGGGGGAGCCCAACACCACCTCCGAGGCCAGCTCCGCTAGAGCGGTAAGGGATGCCGCCGGGCATGAAGGGGCCCGGTACACCAGCAGCACCCCTAGCTTGCCCCCAGCCAAATCGATCACCACGTGCAGAGCCTCTACACCCACAATCTCCGGCACTGGATACCTCCTAACAGGCCAGTCTTCCCTAAAAACACTGTACTACACTGACATCTTCATGTTTGAACATAGCCAGTGTAAGCAACTGGAGGGGGTGGGGGGGAAGAGAATGGAAAAAATACTGGAACACACACACACACCATGATCAAAAAGAAAGGAGAGCAAAATGATTTCAGAAAGAAGAGCATTTAGCAAAAGGAATGCAGCTTGCCAGTTACATTTTCATATCAAACAGTACAAATGTATTAAATAGAAATCCAATTAAAACTGCAACTGTCATCCAGTCTGCTATACTCTTGTAAACTACAGAGTGTATGGCTGCACAGGAATTTTTCACTTTGGCTGTCACACTCAGTCCTCAGACTTGTGGGCATCAGGTAATTTCACCAACCCTAAACCAACACCCAGAATTCCACTTGTAAATAAATACTCCCAGTTCCAGTGCAACAGATGCAATACTCCTTCGTATCAGAAACACTGCCAACTAATGCCCAACCTACAAGCAAGTTCACATCACTTAAAGTAATCGCGGGGCAGAGCTCAATCTAGAGAGTGCTTTTGTATACTGTAACATATTACTTGGAAAACTAGCAAATGGCTTAATGCAATTTTTGAATTATGGGGATTAAAACAGAGATAATTTTCCAGGTTAAAAGGTTTCAGTAACTTGTTTTCCAAAGCATAACTCAAAAACAACTGAAAGTTTCCAAACTGCTACTCCTTGCTGAGGACTTATTTTCCAGGTTAAAAAAATATAAGTGTAGGTTGGCTTCTATAAACATGGCTCCCTTTAACCAGCTAGTCGGATATTGATGCTTACGACATCTGTATTTATGGCCTTGACTCTATATAGGTTGGCAATATCAGAACGGCAAATAGCTTATGTAAAATGGAGCATTCACTTGGCATATGCCTTAAGCTGTGACATTAAGTTGGTCTCCACAAAAAAGTCAAGTAGCACCACTTCCACACAGATGTCTTCCTTCAGCAGCAAGTGGCTAATCTTTCAGCCCTGGAATCAGTCAGGTGCACTGCACCCTGGGAGGATTTACCGGGGAAGACTGTTTAAGAAGGGAACAGCAACTGGAAAAGAGTGCTGAATGTCTGTTCTAGAGACATTTCCTGATAAATTCACTAACAGAATGCACCATTTGTGGACTGGAAACTGCCCTTTGCTACTTGATCACTCTTACAAAAAAGGTGTTGCATATTGCTAGACGTTTGTTTTCAGCATTAAACACACATTGGGCGTTACATCAGTTTCGGCAAACGCAACCCAGTAAAAGCGTACCATGAAGTTTTGAGAAATCATGCTCACAGTCAACATGCATTTGTTGATATCCCTCCATAACATTGCTAAGATTCGCCCTTTTCTCTCTGTCTCGTCTGCCAAAACTCTTGTTCATGCTCTGGTCATCTCTCGCCTCGATTACTGTAACCTCCTTCTCACTGGCCTTCCCCGGTCTCACCTTTCTCCCCTCATCTCTGTCCAAAACTCTGCTGCCAGGGTCATCTACCTCGCCAGTCGCTTCGACCATGTGCAGCCCCTCCTCTCTTCGCTTCACTGGCTTCCCCTTCCTGAACGAATCCTGCACAAGCTCCTAGTCTTCACCTATAAAGCTCTTCACAACCTTGCTCCCCCCTACCTCTCTGCACTTATCGCCCTCCATACTCCAGCCCGTGCACTTCGCTCCTCCTCTGTCCCTTCTCTCACCCTTCCACGCCTTCCCTGCTCCCCTAAGCGCCTTCGTCCCTTCTCACTTGCTGCCCCCCATGCCTGGAACTCCCTCCCTGTCCACATCCGCCTTGCCCCCTCCCTTCATACCTTCAAATCTCTCCTTAAAACTCACCTCTTTCGCTCTGCTCTGTCTGACTCTTTATCCTGCTGAGCCACTATTCCTATACCTACGATCGGTTTACCCTTATCCTTGCAACATGGACCTGCCTGCTGTCATTCTCATCGTAACCAAGCCAAGTACGTGCACTTGAGACCTCGCATCTTCATGAATGTTAGACCCCTTGTCTCTCCCTCTGTTCCCCTTCCTAAGTCTCTCCCCCAGCTCCTGTCTCTCAGATTGTAAGCCCTAGGGGCAGGGACCATGTCTATTTTATTACTTTGTAAAGTGCCAGGTACACTGCTGGAGCTATATAAATGTTTGTTAATAATAATAATAATAATATCAGATAGCTGTTATGTATAGATGTGTACTGCCCCCCTTCCAATCAAGCCACCACAGAGCTGAAATGAATATTCGCTATGAATATTTGCTACAAATACCAAATTCAACAAATCCAGCATATTCAAATTTGCTCTTGAGAAGGCAATACAGAGCAGTATTTGCTTCACCCACTTTTAAAATATTCTTTTGTACTTTGCTGGCTTAACCTACCATCTATAATTCCACCTATTTTTAATTACCAGAAGCCCAAATGCCTTCCCTTTAGAGAATGAAAAGTCAAAGGTCTTAAGCATCCCTAATATAATACAGTACTCTAGGGCTGTCATGGTGACAAGTCACCAAGTACTAGCTTTGTCATAAAGCAAATGTCCCTGGAAAATAAAATTTGGATATACAAATTCCAATTACCATTCCAACCTTTTGCTTTACTGGGCCACTGAAAAACAATTCCTCAGGGAGGCACAAGGGGCTACATAGCCACTCAAAAGGTACCCGTCTAACAAGCAATACACAGAAGAAAGCCAGAAGTCTCTCCAGATATTTTACAACCTCCAGTACAGCAGTCTCAACAAAATTTATGTGCACAAAAAATTTCCAAATCTCTAGCACAGTGAAAAGAAAGGGGGGGGGGGGGGGAGACGGAGCAAAACAGTCATATTACATTCAAAAAATATTAAGGTAAACATACTGTGAAACATGCCAATATGAAGATAGTAGGTTAAAAATGCAGATTTTTCTTTCTTAAGACTTCAAATTCCTGATTAATACCAAGGAAAGGCCTTCACAGTAAAATAAGTGCAGCATATTTGCATATGGGGTAGTATATATGACTGGAAATATTCATTTTGGCCTGCACATGCTGCGAGAGTACTTGACTGTGTATTTGTAAATTTTATTTATTTATTTATTTATTAACATTTATACCCTGCCCTTCCCCAAAGGCTCAGGGCAGCGTACAGCAATAAACACACAAAAATAAAAATACAGTAAAATCCCTAAAAAAAATTCCCACCCTCACCCCAGAAACCCACCCACTCCAATCCCTACCCACCTGCCAAATTCTTTGCCAAAAAAAAGAAAAAGGAAGATATTTTACACAGCCTCTGGAATATGCTCAGGCTTGAGCTCTGATGGACCTCTGGGGGAAGGGAGCTCCATAATTCTGGAGCAGCAACCAAGAACCTCTCTCTGCAGGCCCCTGTCATATGGACAAGATTGGAAAATGGTACCCGTAAGAGAACACTCCTGGTCGATTGCAGGCATGACAGAGGATGAATGGAAAGGTGGTCTTCCTGATATGTAGGACTCAGGCCATTTAGGGCTTTAAAGGTCAAATCAATCACCTTGAACTGTGCCCAGAAAGCTATCAGAAGCCAGTGCAGATTATAAATCATGGAAGTAATGTGTTCACAGTGAACCACCCCCAAAAGAAGCTGGGCTGCCACATTCTGCACAAGCTGCAGCTTCCAAACAGACATCAAGGGCAGCCTGATGTAGAGCACATACAGTAATCTAGCCTTGAGGTAATAAAAGCTTGGATGATGGTGGCTAGATCTGAATCAGAAAGAAAAGGGTACAACCTGTTTACTAGACTGAGTTGGTGAAAAGCACTTCAGGCCATTACCACAACCTGACAATTCAGGTGCAACAAGGGGTCCAGAAGCACTGCAAGGCTGCAAACCTGAGTAACTACGGGCAGACCCCCTGAGTGACAGGGTCCCAATCCACAGGGTTGGCCAACCATCATCACTTCAGTCTTGTCTGGATTCAGTTTCAATCAGCTCACCCTCATCCAGATCCCAACAGCAGGCAGGTATTGGGTAAGCACTGAGACAGCAGGCATTGGGTAAGTACCAAAAAAGTGACATACAGCTGGGTGTCATCAGCATACTGATGGCACTTAACTCCAAATGATCTCGCCCAGAAGCCTCAGATACACATTGAACGAGAGGGCAGCTAGGATGAACCCTGCAGAATGCCACAGAGGAGGCCCCAAGGGGACACTGGGCAATCTCCCATCACCACTCACTAGGACTTCCCCAGCAAGAATGAACAGAAGCACTCAAGAGCAGTCCCCACATTCCCACCACGTCATGTAAACAACACCTCATGATCAACTGTCTCAAAGGCCGCTCTAACAAGTTCCCTTTTTCAATCTCCAGACATAGATCATCGACCAAAGCCACAAGTGCTGTCTCCGTGCCGTACCCCGAATGAAAACCTGATTGGAATGGGTCCAGGAATGCAATAGCATTGAGATGAGCCTGAAGCTGCTGGGTAACCACCCGTTCATTAACCCTCCCAAAAAAGAGAAAGTTGGAGAGAGAGGGCAATAGCTGGCCAGAGAGGGAGTGCCCAAAGATGGTTTCTTGACCAGGGCCCAAACAACCACAGTTTTACGGGTGTCCAATAACTTACCCTCCCAAAAGGAGGCACTGACTACCCCAGCCAGCAACGACCCCAATATCTCCAGCTAGGACAGGCAAGGATCCAATTCACAACTAGTTGCCTGCATTGTTCCAAGCATATCGTTCGCATTGGTGGGTGACACCAATTGAAACTGATCCAAACAAGCAAGACAAGGATGAGTTTCCACAACTCCAAACTCTGACTCTCCAATTAAAATAGCAGCACCCAAGTCATGGTGGATACAAGCAATTTTGTCTGCAAAGTAATTAATAAAAGTGTCACAATGGGCAATAGAGGACTAGTTTATAGCAGACACAGACCGGATTAATCAGGCCATTCACCATCCAGAACAGCTCCACAGGATGAGACTTTGCAGATGCTACGACAGTGGAGAAGAGAACTTTCTTTGCTGCCATCGCAGCCATGGCATAGTCCTTCAGAAATGATCTGTGCCACGATCATTTGGCTTCAATGCAACTCATGTGTCATCTGCACTCTAACTGCATACCCTCCACCTGTATACTAGGTGGACCTATGCTGTCGCAACGGTGGAAGTGGATGCCTGGGTGCAACCATGTCAATGGCCACGGTCAAGATGTCATTGCACAAGGTGACCAGGTCATCAACAAAGTAGCCATCAAGGTCAAGTATTCTGGAAACTAATTGGATTTGCAAACCAACTTAATCTGGGCTTTCTGAAGGTAATGGTCTGACCATGACAATGGTTTTTTAACCACAACCCCCAATAATTGGAATTCCTGTTTCCAGGCCGGTGCAAAATATCAATATGAGTCATGCCCCATGTGTTGGGCCAGTTATTATTTGGAGTAGACCCATGGTTGTCATGAAGTCCTGCTCTGGCCCCAAAAGGTTAGTCTCGGTGTGTATGTTTAAGTCACCCAAGATTACAAATCTGGGTGACCTCAAGACCACCTCTGAGACCAACTCAGACAGTTAGGTCAGGGAGTCTGATATACAATGGGGTGGTTGGTACACCAGCAGAATGCCCAATCTATCCCCAACCTCCCAACATAAGGTGGGCACACTCTGTATTGGATGAGTTAGGCACTGGATACCTTAAAAAACCCAGAGTATCTTTACATCACCATCACTCAACCCTCTTGGCCCCTGATCTTAGGCTGCTGCTGTAACAAATACCTGGCTGGCACCATCTGGGACCATGTAAGGTCATACGGCTCATACACCTCATCTGGCCAGGTCCCTGTAGTGCATAGGTCAGCAGCCTCATCTTGAATAAAATCAAAGATGGTTGAGGCTTTATTTGCCACTGACCTTACATTAAACAGCACCAGCTTCCGATCAGGGGCCCAACTAGCCTCAACTGGCAAAAATCCCGAGACTGGAGGGGAGTGGGACACAGAAACAGACACTAAGTGCCTCTCCTGATATCCCTGATGCGATCTCTCTCTCTCTCTCTCTCTCTCTCTCTCACTCTCACACACACACACACACCTTCCCCATGCCAAACACCCCAAACATGCCTGGTTCAGTAGCTGCCTCATTCACCTCCCCCACGGAACAGCCCCCCTTCTCTGGCTCCTGATTACCAATCGCAACTCTGCAAAAATGATAACCTTCAGGAGGACCAATAGGGCCCTAGGGGTATGGGTAATCAGACATTACTCCCTGAGCCACCATCTCCAGAGGCAGATTGGCAACAGAGGCAGGTGGGAAAACACCCCCACTCCCTCAACCCAAACCATCCCTCACCTCCCTACACAAGGAGAGACTCCAAACTCATCCCAAACACACCCCTATCTCCTACCCCAATAAAACCCAGTTTTCAACCCCCATGCACATAGCCTCCAGTCACAGGGGAGCCCTGGCATGAAGCCTACCCCTTTCCCCCATGCCTGTACCCCATCCCTCACAGAGGGGACAGGACACAAATCCCAACTCACCACAAACCCATCCATACCCCCTTTCCCCCCCATACCCATTCTTCCCACCAAGAAGTCTTGGCAAATTCAGCCACCCTTCCCTGCCTCATGCCAATACCACCCCCATCAAGGGATCCTGGCAAATTCAGCCAGCCCCCAACAAAGTCCTTCTCCCTCCCACTCCTCCCCAAAGCCCCTGCTTACCAGGCGGTTGAGGCACCACCCCCACCCAATTTCCTATGCCCATACCTCCCTCTCTCTGGAGAGTCATGATACAGCACACACACACACTCAACCACCTGTACCCTCCCCTCTTACAGGGGGTCATAACACCAACTCCCCACTCCCATGCCACTGCCCCCCCATCAGCGGGCCATGGCGCTGCCCTCCAACCCCCTACCCTCTCCCCTGATCCATGTCCCCCTAAAAGCCATTAAAACAAAATACAACAAGGCCAACCCCCAGGCCTCCAGCTGCCAAACACCAAATAGCCTTCACATCTGATCCTGACCACCAAATGTTTTCGTGGGCAGTGAAGCCCAAATCTATGCACAATCTCACCGAGCACCCTCAGATACACATTGAAAAAGGTGGGATGCAAGATGGAACCCTACAGGGGAGGGGTGGGGCAATGACTAACAATCAGCCATCACCACCCATCGTAACCTCTGCAACAGGAATGAATGGAACCGCTCAGGAGCCATCCCATAGGCCCCTGCCAGGCCCTGGAGCCATGTCATCAACATATCATGATCAACCATATTGAAGGACAAGCATCTGCCTGCAATGCTGTTGACAGGGATATCCTGCCTTGGAGAGGGTTGGACTAGATGGCCTTTGAGGTTCCTTCCAACCCTAAAATTCTGTGGCTGTTTTTTAGATGAGACGAACCCATGCAATTTCATCCATCCTGCATGCATCAACACGCCTGTCTGAAGGTGGCGTGTGGGGAGGGGGGGAGAAGAGTGCTCCTGTGGCCCATCACGCCCATTCACAGAGAACCAGGGAAAAATCTGGAATGCTGTGTGCGGGGGCATGCAAAAACATGCGTGGGTAGGGGCGCATCCCTGGCCCGTTTTAATCTCCCTCCCCCCACTCACCCGGTGTGTGGGGGCGGGCACACGGACCCACCCCCCAGCCATGCCCATTTAAAAATGGCCTTTGATTCTACAATATAATCCAGGCAACAGCTGGTGGAGGACACTATGCAGTACATGCTCAAATATACAACATGGATGTCTGTTCAAGCAGCTACGGGATCAGCTATTTCAACACAGAATGGATTTTTCACAGATTTATTACATCTGACAACACCCAAATGAGCTGCTAAGGTACAGCTGGTCAAAGAACCAGTCACTCCAGTTCAAGTAGCAGTCAACTGCTGCCAGGCAAGCAAAGATTTGTGAACTGCCAGAAGTTTCACACACATCAAAAAGGGAACAATGGCTGATTGCTATTTGACCAAAGTTTTCTTGAGACATGGGGTGAAAACAGACATGACGCTAACCACCCTTTAACCACCCTTGGTGGTCATTTATGCATGTTTCAGGGCTGCATAGGGCACCAATACAGCCCTGCAACATGCATAAATAACCACCAAGGGTGGTTAAAGGGTGGTTAGCGTTATGTCTGTGTTCACCCATGACCTCTGCATGGGGCATAAGCTATAAACAGCATGAATTTTGTTGGCTTTTTGGCTTGTCTACACGAAAACCTGTACACATTTAATTTAACATTAAACTGGGTTAAGGAACTGGGCTTCCTGAATTTACACATAGCACTCATAATATTCTCTTGTGGTAGACTGTGGCCCACATTGCTGCTCAGTCATTATACTTAGTTCAGATGCAATGGCTTGTGGTCAGGCATCAGTACTGAATAAAGGTAGCCCTCTAAATCAGTAAAGGAAATCCATCTACCCACATATTAAACTAGCTTGAAATATACTAGTTTAGGCTTATGTCAGTTGCTGAACCAACCTTACTACACTGGTTTAAGCCAATATAAGAAAAAAATGTGTGTAAGTCTTCTTAAACCAGTATGCAAGCCTAGTGTAGATCAATCCACTTGTGCATGTGTGCGTGAATGTGCATTTAAATCTATAGTGCAATCGCACCTTGAATACTGTGTGCAGTTCTGGTCTCCCGATTTAAAATAAAAATATAAATATATATATATATATATATATATATATATATATATATATATATATATATATATATGTAGAATTAGAAATGGTACAGAGAAGGGCAACAAAAATGATCAAACGGTACAGAATGGGGAGGAGAGGTTTGATAAGTTAGGGTTCTTCAGCTTGGAGAAGAGATGACAGAGGGGATAGGACAGAAGTTTATAAAATCACAAGTGGCATGAAATGAGCAAATAGGGAGCAGTTATTTACCCTCTCAAATAGTACTAGAGCCAGTGAATACTCCATGAAACTAACTGGCAACAGATTTAAAACAAAATATTTTTATTCACTCAACAAACAAGTTGCGGAATTTGGTCAAGGTCAGTAGTATAGCTGGGTTTAAAAAAAAGAACTGGACAAGTTCTTAGAGGGTAGGTCCATTAAGGGCTGTTAGCCAATTAGGTTTGGGGGACGTAATCTCTGTCAGGAGCTGGGAGTGAACGGCATGGGATAGATCGCCCCATTGTGACCTGTTGGGTGCTTCTCCCAAGTGACCAAGATTGGCCACTGTCAGAAACAGGATGCTAGGCTAGACGGACCATTGGTCTGACCCACTATGGCACTTCTTCTGTTCTTAAGTCTTAAGATTTGCATTATAAATCAAATGTGGTGTCTCTGCAAGACTATTTAATTCAAATATATTATGCCATTCTAGCTAAAAGCTGAATTAAAGGAATAGGTGGAAAAACAGCATTAAGAATTTAAAGTGTATTTATATTTTTTTTGGCTGCAGATTACATCATTCATTCCATTACCCTCCACATAAAACAGAAGTTTTTGTATTAGGCCAAGACTTGGATAAACTCCTTCAAAGCAGCTGCAAGCTCAGTTGGCAGAGATGGCACAAGGTCATAGCAAATGTGCTGTGCTCTAATCCCAAACACTGGTGACTCCATGACTACCAGTCTGCTAGATCTTCTACCCACTTTCCTACCTTGTTATTTCCTCGGGTTTAAATGTGGAATTGTTATATTCACCACCAGTCATGAGCAATTTTAGTTTATCTCCAGTCAAAAAATATAAGGCAGAAATTCTGAAATGTGTTCATCCCTTTTAACTTAAGATGGTATTTCTAAAATAGCTATTGCATGAAGTTAAACATTTTTCTACATATGTAACCCCTCCGCTCTCTATTGCAATTTGAAAAATCCCTTCACCTTCAATCATAACATATATATATTTATAAAAAATATCAAAAACACAATGTAAAATGAGGATTAAATCAATGCAGTACTATTTCCCCAAGCCAATAGAAATATTTATTTAAGTTTACATTCTGCCCTTCCCCTAATCAGGGAATGTTACGACATAAAAATATATATAAAAATAAAAGTATACAAAAATTCCCCTAACTCTCCACATACCACCCCCTACTGCGCACCTGCCAAATGCTTGGCCAAAAAAGTAAGCCTTACTTTGGGTATTTTCAGACGTTACGTGGTCAATGTCCACCACAGTCAATTCCCTGTGGTGGCTTGGACCACTTAACGTCTGTTGGGGGGAACGGATGTTCCCCCCCAGATGTTACCACAGCGTGGGATCACATTCACCACGCGAGTGGCCGAAGCGGCGGGGCTGGAGGTCATTGCGTGGCGAAGGCGATTCCCTGCCGTGGTGACCCCCGCCGTCACGGCTGGATGGCGGCCACGGGCCGGAATCCCCGCAGGGCACCACGCGAGTGGCCGAAGCGGCGGGGCCAGAGGCCGTCGCGTGTTGAAGGCAATTCCCCGCCGTGGTGACCCCCGCCGTCACGTCTGGATGGCAACCTCGGCCCGGAATCCTTGCAGGGAGTCCAGCCCGTGGCCATAGCGGGCGAGCGCTGTGGCGGCATTGGCCGCGGCGGCCGCCCGTCTCCCCAGAGAGCGGGCGGTGGGGAGCGTGGAGGGGGCGGGGCCGTGCAGTCGCACGTTGCGCCCCGCGGCCCTGCCCCCTCCCTGATTCCCCGCCGGCATCCCCCAGCACGTCTATTAGGGCGTGACGGGTCATCACGGCGGGGGATCATTTAATTGATTTTGTGACGGAGCCAATTGGCCCCGTCACGTCTGAAAATACCCATTGTCACTGAAAAGCGCTGAGGCTTGAGTTTTGACGAACCTCCAAAAGGAAGGAAATTCCACAATACTGGGGAAGCAACCAAAAAATACCTCTCTGTGCACCCTCACCATATGAACTCGATGGGAAAAATGGTACTGCAAGAGGGCACTCCCAGATGATGGCAGGAATTGTGATGAAGTGTAGGGAAAGAGGTGGTCTTTCATATACCCAGTGTCTTTTGCTGCTCTCTCCAATTTTCCCCATAGGGAGTTACTTGTCTTCTGAACAATTGTTCCCCCAACTGTTGAGTTCATCGCTTGTCATGAGCAAGATTGCCAACTGTTGCAATAATGAGGTGCTTTCTTACGTTTAACTTTACAAGACTCGCATTAAAAAACATGAGTTTTTCTTTTTGAAAAGAATTGCCTGGCTAGGCAGAGCCCACAATTGAACTGCACGGCTCCAGCCACAGTTGCGGGCTGGAGAAGGAAGAAACGGGGAGATGCAGGGTACGGCAAGCGGTAGGGGAAATGAGGAGAAATGTCAGGTGAAAGGACACCAAACACAACATAGGGAAGGAAAGAGATACAATAGAGTAAAAACAAAAAGAGGAAGCAGGATACAGAAGATAGCTAAGGAAAAACACACATTACAATCAATTATACGAAACCAGTAAGAGAAACACAAGGCCAACATACAAGAGACATCCTTGTGAGCTCTGCAAGGCAGGAGCGCTGAACTTATCCATGCATAGCATTAGCTACGTGTTAGGGAAAGATGGACATTGGTGTTTCCACACTTCTGAAAAGCCTCCAACACGCATCTTTCCCCTAGCAGGGCACCAGTTTGGTTTAAACTTTTTCAAGTTGAAAAAGAAGTTTTTAAGATGTTTTTCTTAAGACTGGTGTAAGAAAACATGGGTTTAAAGTTAAAAACAAGGGGGTAATGTTATGTGTGGTAATGCCCAATGGCTTCACCACCTTTCTGGAAAATAATTAGATTAGATTTATTTATAGTTCAGTTCAAACTATAAAAAAGTGTAAAGAGTACATAAAATTAAAAAACAACATACAAAGCCAAACGGTTGGCCAAATAGTATTCAGATTACCTGATAAATTTCAACAGAATCTATAGGACTAATACATTCACTCTGCTCTGTACTTGGCAATGAAAATATCATTACACGTACAGTGACTTTTTAGTGTATTCGATTTTTCTGCTTGCTGTAAATAGCTTACTGACTGGAGAGGTGTTTCATTTATATACAGTGCACAACTGTTGCTTTTTAAATTGCATTAGGCTTAACTTTGGAGGGCAAGTATTACTACCGCATGCTAGCAAGCATCAATTAAGTATTTCTCTGTTATTTACTACGTGATTTCTTGCAGAGATGCACAACCACTAGAAAAACACCAGGATGTGTGTGTCAGTTAAGGCTAATGGAAATGTAATATACCTAATGTATAAAGAACAAAAAGTTATGGCATGCAACAGACATAATCTGCCACTAGATCACTCCACACTGCAGCTTTCCCTCTTTGTCAAACACAGAATAATAGAACTGTAGGGTTGGAAGGTACCTCAGGGGTCATCTAGTCCAACACCATCTAGACCAACATGAGTGAGTGGAGGTTTAAAAAAATTGAAGAAGTTTGGTCTTTTTGGTAATATCAAAAGGGAAACTGAAGAAGTAACAGAAGGATGGTGTCCCTATTGGGACAGATTTAAGGCAGTGGTAGGGGTGGGACACCGGGGAGAATACTGGGTATCGGATTTACCGGTATCGGCACACCGGATTTTTAACATTGGCCATGGTACCGGATTTTTTAATATTGCGACTATTGACTTCAATGGCCGCAATGTAAAAAATCCGGTACCGCAGCCAATTTAAAAAATCCGGTATGCCAGTACAGGTAAATATCGGATTAAGCCGATACACCCAAATACTTACAATATCCGATATTGGGAGAACCGATATTCCCACCCCTAGTAAGTAGTGATATTTGTGCATTGTTTCCCCCAGGGTTTTTAGCCTGTTTTCTTACTAGAAAAAAAATCTTATGCAGTGTGTGTGGATCCCGTGTCCCTTCATACAATCTCACAGGATGATTAAAACTAACTCTGGTACAGGGGGAAAGGTTCAAAAGGTAAGCAGGGACCTGACATTTTTAATCATAGTTGCACCAGGAAGGGAAACATAGGGCAAAGTCATATGAGCAGGGAGGGCCCAATCTCTGCACAGCCCCATTATGGGCAGTCACTGTCGCCGCACAGCAGGAGTCGGCCAGATGGTTGCAGAGAAGCTGGGTGAGCCAGCCCTTGTTGGAGCAGCTGCCACGGCTGCAGCACTGGCCAAATGAGCACACACCTGGCCCTGCCTCACCTCCCTGCCCTGGCCTGACCAAAATCCCACCCCTGGCAGTGACTGTATGCAATGGGTGCCTGTTGCTCACAGCCATGCCTCTGAGCACACCATGTGGCAGGCAGAAGGGGGCCAGACACACGGATTGCCTCGCCCTGGGCAGCCTTACCCCAGTTGGGGTAAGGGTACTCTGCGATGCATCCTCAAAATCTTTCAAAGGATGCACCACATAGCAGGCAGCTGTTCACCCCGCCACAAGGCAAACATCTGGCTGCTGCCAGTCACATGACGCACTGCATTGCATAGCCCTGCTGCCCAGGGAGGAGCAAGAGTACCCAAGGCATGGTAGCCTCCTCTCCGTCTTGTCTGGCTTCACCCATAGCCCACTTCCTAGGTCCAACAGCCGCTGAATTACCAGGCTTCATTAGTTCAGGCGCTTGTTGCACAGAACTACTTGTTTTAGTTGAAGAAAGTATATGAAGCACAGCAATAGTTATTTCATGAGGAACATGAACTTTACTGAAGTGTCCAACAATAAAATTTCAAGACTCTCACCTTCATGAAGAGGAACTTTCCAAAAATATCTGTAAATGTATTCCAAGAGATTCTCCTACCAATCAACACGAACATTCGCCTAGAAAAATAATTTTCCTTCCATCATATTGGATTCCAGTCTTTCAAATTCTGCAAGACTGCAGGCTTTTAGTATACACATTGATAGGGGACACATTTTCATGTAACCACCCCTTTATTTTTTAAAGAGCAAACATTGCAAGTATTTCATTCACACTCTGGAAATTGATTTAGAAGCCAAAATAGTAATTTTCCAAGGTGGCGAGAGAAATTAGGGCAATCTACTTTTGGTCCTCATCCAAGACAAACAAAATAATTTAGCTCCAAAAATATTTTATTTTATTATTTTATTCCAAAAACTTATTACCCCACTCCTCCTGCCACAGGCAGCTCAGGGCAGCTTACAACAATAAAAAACAATTAAAACAGTTAAAACACATTAAAAGGAGAAAACAGATAAAACAACCACTCCCTCTGAATGTGTCTGATACTGCCTTTAAATTATACTTTGTAGTAAGGCTTTAACACCCTGACAGAGTTAAAAAATTTGGGACAGTAAGCCAAGTTGCATTAACAAATCATAACACAAATCAGACTTCACTGAAAGCATCATTTAACAGCTGACTTCACCAAAAAGACTAGACTTCTTAGTTGTTAAAATAGCCAAATTACAAATAACAAATTATACAGTTAAAAAAACAAAACAAAAACAATAGGGGCGCAGTAAGCCATGCTTACTGCTCGGAGCAACTTTTCAAACCGCGCTCCAAACATTCGGGCTAAGTAGAAATGTGCGCGCTCACCGCATTCACAGTAACCCGGAAGTGAGGGGTTCTTTAAATTGCACTATGCCGCCGAGGCTTCTGTGCGATTTAAACGCACGTGTGAATCCCCTCTAAGATGTTACTAGACCAGTTCTTTATTAATTTTATTTCAATTTCCAGAATTCTCATGCAGTAAATACAGTACATTATAGTAAAGCTATCACAGGTTATAGCAGTAATATAGGGTGTTTTCAGACATGACCCTAATGCCAATTTCACCACACGAACATTTCTTATGCATGTTGCAGGGCTGTACTGGTGCCCTATGCAGCCCTGCAACATGCATACTAAACGCTCAAGTGTGGTTAAACTGGGGTTCGTGTTATGTCTGAAAACACCCATAGTTAAATTTCAGCTCTATTTTCTTTTCAACTCCCATTTATACCTTTCTGAAACACACTTCCTCTGGGCTGAAGTTTACATGGCTTCAGCAAACAACTAGTTTTACAAAAAAGCAACCAGGGCAATTGCTTGGGTCATATCTACTGAGTAGTGAAAAACGTAAAGCAAAAATTCATGTGAGTGGGAAGAGAAAGGGCCCGTGCCTTAGCCCCTAAGCCTAGTGCATCCACAAATTTAATGCTTCAGCCCAGACATTTCTAAAACATCTCAACAGACTCTGTCCAACCACTGACTTTATGCGAGCAGGAGGAACTAAAATACAAATATATGTGCCAAAGTTAAACTGAAAAATATCTGGACTTTTATAAATTTAATCTTCATTCATCCAAAATAAAGAACTGTCAACTGGATAGCCAGAACAAATATTTTCATGTTATATGTATTTAAATGTTCACTTTTTCATATGAGAAACATATTTCTTCCATGAGATTTTTAGTTGCATTATTACTCAGCTGTAGAGTAAGACTGAAACTCACTCTCATGATTCTCGCATTTCTTAGCAAGAAACACAGTTCTCTCGGCTCGTTTTAGCAACCGAGAACAAGCTGAGAACCAGTAGCATCTTCGCTGCATTCTTGCTGAGAAACAAGAGGGGGTGGGGAAAGAACTGTGCATGTGCAAAATGGCTCATTCTCAGCCTTTTCCAAAATAGTGCCGGTCACATCACCGTCATCTTGGAAAAGGGCAGCTGTTCTGTGTATGCACAGTGGACACTTTGCACATGCACATACTGGCTGCCCCTTTCCAAAATCGTAGCAACATTGCTGGCACCATGTGTAGAACAGCCTGGTGGCCATCGTGAATGTGTAGTAATTTTCTGGTTGTTTTTTTAAAACATGAGATACCGTGCGAGATTTTATTCTGAGGCTGAAATATCGGTTCCCTGAACAAAGTATTGCAAGATATCTTGTAAAAACTAAAGGGGCTTTGCGTTCAGCCTTTCTGTAGAGTTATGCAGCCATTACACAACTCTGCAGACATACAATAATCAGTTTAAAAACTTCTCCAGATATCTCTAAAAAGATACGACAGTTTATGTTAACATACCTAAGTTAAGGCCTTGACCTTGCAAATGCTTACATTTTTGTGAGCAATCACATAGCAAGAGTCCTGTATGTGTTTGTAAAATCACTTCGCAAATATGAATTTAAAAAAAAAATACAAATGTAAAGTTCCAAAACTATATTTACATATATAGTATTTTGATTAGTAGGCTGTTGAAGTTATGTGTTGATATACATTATCTGAATATACACAATTCTGTCTTTTTTGCATTTCCTGATTTTAGTGTTCTGGTTCACAACATTCATGCTATGTAGTTATTGAACTTTATACAATGGTCTTACATGAGACTGGGGTAGAGTTGCTACTATTACATTACAAAATGGTTTGAAGGAAAGAAATGCTTCTAGAAAAATGATAATACAGATTACTGATAAACCATTTTAAAAGAAACTTATCTGTTTGAAATTATTTCCTGATGTTGTCATAATGCTGCAACACTACAATTCAACTTCTGCTAGTACTTCTAACGTAAAATACATTTTTTTCCAAATGGTTCTGTTACGTTTCCAGTCCGAATGCATTTTATCAGTTTAGGACAGAATGTTTTTTCACATACTACTAATAGGTTCACTATAATTTCACATTTTAAGTCTCCTAAAGAATCACACTGCTTAACTCTGTGGTCTGGAGTAATTGCCTTACTGCAGCTCTTTGTAAAAACGTTTATCTCATGTTGCTCTATGACCAAAGCGTTAAGAATTCATGTCAGAGGTCATGCCACTTCACCTATACATTCCATGACACTGGAGCTTCCAGATAAACCAACTTTAACTTATGCCCACAGAAAGACCCACTTCCAACAACCCTGAATGAGACAAAACCTATTATACTCACTTCTCATTCTCTATAAAATGCACTTCATCCTGTTAATGAGATAAATTCTTCAGACTGGAAAGAAAGGAAAGTGGTTGCATCGCCAGACCTTTGCAAGTACTTTTAGCAGCCTAAGTTTAGTTTTTCTTTCAAATGTAGACTGTAAAGGAGACACAAATTCTAGTTACTGCTCATGACAATTTTAGTCACTAGCAAAATGTCAGGAGCAATGTTATTGCAAGTCTGCTAGTCTAAAAGGAGGTATGTCATCTCTGTTGCTTTACAAGGAACAAATTCAAGTTAGTGTAAACAACAGTACCCTTGATTAGGCATCAAGAAATATGTATTACACAAAAGGTGCTGGCCTGTCATTGAAAACGGAAGCTAAGATATGCGCCAGAGGAGGCCAAAGTTTCCAAGCCCAAGAGCCCCCCCCCCCCACACACACACACATACAGATTAGATAGACAGACAGACAGACTCACTCACTCCCAGGCAATTTGATGGGTTTGGGCAACAGCTACAGTGGTACAAGGCAGGCTCTTCAACTCATATGGCCTCCATGTGGTTCTAGCAGCCAAAATGACAGCTTGGCTTCTCTTGCGCCTGAAGTAGCCACATGGAGTGTTAACACAAGTGACATCGAACCACCGCCGTCACAACTCAATCCAGTCTGGGAAGCAGCTGCCAACCCAGTCAGGATCAGGTCTAGCCATAGAACAAATATTCACATGGCTGGGCTGAGGGAAGGGGCAGGGAGCCACCCTGCCCCCGCACTGCACCCAGGTCCCCGCCCCTCTGCCATGACAGGCAACCATGGTGGTTGGCCATGGCGGACCCAATCCAGACTGAGCCATGGCAGGCAATAACACACGTTATAGCCCACTGTAACGCTGTTCTGACCACACTGGACAGGCAATAGCCTGGGCTGTGACCCTGGAGGTCTCTGGGATCACAGCCCGAGCTAACTGCTAACACGCCCAGGAGAAATCCAGGGCAAACATCTGGAAGGGCTCTAACAAATGTGATGGTGGCCTGTGGGCCAAAGTAGGAAACAGCAGGCCATCGTCATGTTTAACACTCATGGGCAGCCACTTCTGGTGAAAGCCACAGTACAGGTGTTCAAGAGCCACTTGGGAGGCTTTTGGGTGGCTCCCAAGCTGCCATTTGCCCACCTCCAATATATGCAAAGCACACTAATAGATCAGATCACTTCTTTGCTGGATTATAAGTGTATATATACAAATGTATATATACATACAAGTGTATATACACAAATCATTTTTCATCAGTGAAAAATTAGCAGTTAAGACAAACCATTGTGTCCCATTGTCTATTTTTTTCTATGATCACTTATCTGAAATTGTGAACGCTGAATACGACTGTCATCTACAGCGGATTAGTGTTTTACAGTCTACTGGAGCACATCCAAGTAATATTTTATGTCCCGCGAGACTCTATGAGAATGTATAGAATCTATAAGTATGGAAGTTTAAATCCAACACAATACTATCTCCTTTATTATATCTGTCTATTTCTGAAAGATATTGCATGTGTCATTTAATGTACACTATACTGTACATCAACAGAAGAAAACTCAGTGATGAATTCTCTCCAAATAAACGTGGGTGATTTCTTTTCTTTTTTTAAAATAAAATTTGTATGCCGCCCCCTCCTGCTCAAAGCATCTCGGGGCAGTTAACATATTAAAACAATTTAAAACAATAAAACAGTAATAAAGTCAATACACCCAATAAAACAAGTTATCCCCCACCCACCCTAACCCACCCCATCTCCCTTGGGAAAGACACGGCAGAACAATCAGTCTTACATTGTCTACGGAAAGAGAGGAGGTCGGTGGTCAGGCGGACCTCCAGCGGGAGGGAGTTTCATAGCAGCAGCGCAGTCACAGAGAATGCCCTCCGCAAGGTCGACACCTGAGAAACCCGAGGGACCTCGAGGAGATCGCCCCCAGCCGACCGCAAGGGCCGATCCAGAATCCGGTGGGTGAGGCAGTCCTGCAGATAGGTTGGGCCCAAGCCGTTTAGGGCTTTAAAGGTAAGCACCAACACCTTGAATTGGGCCCAGACAACTATCGACAGCCAGTGCAGAGAATGAAGCACCGGTGTAATGTGCTTGCGATGGCCCGTCCCCGTTAGGTGGGCCGCCGCATTCTGCACCAGCTGCAGTCTCTGAACCAGCACCAAGGGTAGCCCTACATTTATTTATTTAATTTATTTTATAAATTTTTACCCCGCCCCTCCTGCCATGCAGCTCGGGGCGGCTTCCAAACATTAAAATACAATAAAATCAATTTAAAAATTATCATAAATATTATAAAATATTAAAACAGGGCTAAGATACAACTAAAAACCAAAAATAGGTGGGGGAACTAAAAACCCCCACCCTACTCACCCTCCCTCCCAAAGGCCTGGGCGAACAGCCAGGTCTTACAATTTCACCGGAATATTAACAGGCTAGGGGCCAGGCGAGTGCTTTACAGTAGTCCAGTCTCGAGGTAACAGAAGCATGGACGATTGCGGCCAGATCTGAGTCCAAGACATACGGCCGACACAGACACACTAGATGTAATTAGCTAAATTCCCCCTTCATCACAGCCGCCACCTGGACAACCAGGCGGAGCTGTGGGTCCAGGAGCACCCCCAGACTCCAAACCTGAGATACTAGGGCAGGACGGACACCATCAATGATGGGGGCCACCACTCCCACGGCCTTCCCCACAACCATCACCTGCATATTTTCGGGATTCAACTTCAGGCGGCTCGCCCTCATCCAATCCCCCACAGTTATCAAACACCGGCTAAGCACCGAGACTGCTGGGCCTGAGTCGGATGAAAAGGAGAGATATAGCTGGGTGTCATCAGCATATTGATGATACCATATGCCAAATTCCCTAACAACCTCACCAAAGACTGCATATACACATTGAACAAGAGAGGGGACAAGATAGAACGCTGCGGGACTCCACATGTGAGACCCCGGGGAGAAGATGAAGAATCACCCAGGACCAGATGTTGGGTTTTCCCAGTCAGGAAAGAGCGGAACCACTCAAGAATGGTTCCGCCAATCCCTTCCTAGTCCCGCAGCCGAGTCACCAACAACTCACGATCAACGGTATCAAATGCAACCGAGAGATCTCACAGAATCAACAGGGTCGAACGACCCCAGTCCAACTCACGGGAGAGGACTTCAACCAAGGCCACAAGCGCAGTTTCCGTGTCATATCCCAGATGAAAGTCAGACTGCGAGGGATCGAGAAAGTGAATCTGTTCCAGATGCTCCTGCAGCTTCCGGGCCACCACCCATTCAATAACCTTCCCTAAAAAGGGAAGATTAGAGACTGGCCGATAGCTGGCCAGGATGTCAATGTCCAATTATGGCTTCTTGAGCAGGGGCTGCATCACAGCCTCCTTAAGACAGTCCGGCACCCTGCCCTCCCCAAAGGAGGCGCTGACAATGCCCGTCAGCAATGACCCGAATGTCTCCCGGCTGGCCTTGACCAGCCAGGACGGGCATGAATCTAGTTCACAATAAGTGGCTCAAATAGTCCCAAGAGCATCCAGCGCATCTGAGGGCAACACATCCTGAAATTTATCCCACAAAGAAGGACAAGACAGGGCTTCTACTGCCTCTGGCTCACCTGCTGCTAAAAATGTTGCGTCAAAACTGTGGTGGATTTGAGCAATTTTATCCGCAAAAAAGTCCACAAACAAATTGCAGCGGGCATTCAACGATTCTAAATCCAGGTGGAGGGAGGCCAGACTGACCAGCCCCCTCACACCAGGAAAAGCTCCTCCGGGCAGGACTTGGTGGACAAAATAAGGGCAGCAAAGAAAACTTTCTTTGCTGCCTGCATTGCCACGGCATAGGTATGCAACCAGACTCTATGCCGCAATCGGTCAACTTCAGCATGCGAATGATACCACCGTTGTTCTAACCGCCGCCCTTCCCACTTCATCCACTGCAGCTCCTCCGTATACCACGGGGACCTGCATTGTCGATAGTTTGAGAGTGGATGCCTGGGAGCCACCTGGTTGATGGCCTCCACCAGCATGGAATTCCACATGGACACTAGGTCATCGAGTGAGCGGCCATCGAGGTCAGAGGAAACATCCCCTAGAGCAGTCTGGAACCTTCCAGATTTCATAAGCCATCAGGGGTGAACCATCCTAACCGGTTCCACACCCTCCTGGGGGCTGACATGCACCAGGATACCGGTCTGGAGGAGATAATGATCCATCCATGACAAGGGCATTGATGACACCTCCCACACTAACAGATCCCCCGGCTCAAGGCCTGTGCAAAATATCATGTCCAGGGTTGTCCTCCAACATGTGTGGGGCCCACCATTCTCTGAGACAGGCCCATGGTTGCCATGAACTCACGCTCTGCCCCTCCAAAACTGGCATCGGCATGGATGTTGAAGTCCCCCAGGACTATTACCTTGGGGGACTGCAAGACCACCTCCGAGCCGACACCAGCTCAGTCAGTGCAGGCAGGGAAACTGCCGTACAGGTGGGTCCCCAGTATATCAGCAAGCAGTATCCCTACTCTGTCTCTGGCCAAATCCAACACCAGATGAAGGCCCTCTATACCCATGATAGTTTGCAGAGGAAACCTCCTCACAGAGAACGTATCCTTACAAATAATGGCTACACCGCCCCCCCGGCCAAGGCTGATGCTGTATAGAGTACCCAGCTGAAAAAAGGTCAGCCAATATAGGCCCCGAGTCAGTGTACAGCCAGATCTCCGTAATACATGCGAGGTCGACCGCCTGGTCCAGGATTATCTCCCGGACTGTAGTTGACTTATCGGCTACCGACTTTGCATTTACCAGCAGCAAACCAAGGCCAGGGGTTCTCTGATTCCTGAACACCTCACCATCTGCCTGGGGGCCATTAAGCGGGACAGGAATACAACATCTGTCCCACCTCACAAATCTAATTCGCCTCCCAGAAGGACCATAATTCCCCCAGCCCATAATAACCCCTATGGCTGCAAACTTCACTCCCCCCCTCATCTGCCCCCTCACCCGGAGGCCGTCCCACCAGTCCCCCAAGGGAGACTCCCACCCACTAATACACCCCCTACCCTCCTCTCCTAAAGGAGGGCAACCCCCCTTCCCCAAGGTGTTGTGACCCTCCCTCACACCGAGGGGGCCAGACCCTCCCTCCCTAATCCAGTTCCTTTGCCCCTCACCCACACAAGGTAAGTAAGCTATCCCCCCCGCACTCCTCAGCCTAAAACAATGTACCCCTTACCCGCTGTTAGTCCTTTCCCAACCCTCCCAGTCCCGCTAAGAGCCATGCCTAGGTGTGGGGATTTTAGGCACGCTGCCGGGCAGCAGGCCACTTTTGGCTGTGCCGGGGCCTGGAGAGCTGACCGTGCACCCTGGCCCCACCCCCTCCTCCAACAGGGGGAGGGGGATAGATGGTACCTGGGGGGGCAGGCAGCATGAGTCCTTGTAAGCCCAGGTCTCCAGTACCAGTAGCGGCAGCAGTAGGTTCAGTGGTGGCAGCAGCAGGTAAAGTGGGGGGGGGGAGAGAGACGGTGGTGTCAGTTTCCTTCCCGGGCCAGGTGGCAGGCCGCTTTTGGCTGCACCAGGGCCCGGAAGTCTGACCATGCACCCTGGCCCCGCCCCCTCCTCCAACAGGGGGAGGGGGTAGATGGTACCTGGGGGGCCGGGCAACACGAGTCCTTGTAGGACCAGGTCTCTAGTGGCAGTAGCGGCGGCAGCAGGCTCAGCAGCAGCAGGTAAAGCGGGAGGGGGGTGGTGGTGGGAGGCAGGTGGTGGTGTCAACTCCCCCCCCTGGGCCGGGTGGCAGGCCGCTTTTGGCTGCGCTGGGGCCCGGAAGTCTTTCATTTATTTTGCATGTTAGGTGAAGAATCACTTTCAAAACAGATAACATTCTAGATGATATAGGACATATTTGTTCATTATATTAGCATGATAATTTTTTTTAGTTATTTTGGGACTTCTCTTCACATACCCATAGTATAAGGCCCCATTCTCTGCTGTATCTAACCTAAGCATGTGCACCTGTGATTTCTCAACTTCATTAATATAGTCTTATCTCCCTCTATGTTCCCCTCCCCCTTGTCCAGTCAAGATTGTAAGTCTCCTGGGGCAGGGACCTGTCTTTAATTAATTATATCAATGCCAGAAGCACATTACTGGCATCAAATGATTAACAAAAATAATAATAACTCTTGCAATAATAGCTCAACTGCTATGTTCTATTTTTACACCACACATTATACTTAACTACCTGGACAAATTAAAATGTTTAATTCTATGCTTGCTAAATGTTTCCTTGGGAAGATACCCATCCATTTACAGCAGACAGTAAGACATGTCACAAAACAAAAATAGCCAACAGCAGAGCAATATCACCACCTTTCCTTATTGGAAAAAAGACTCTTAAAAGTATTTTCTTCCTGAACACTTAACAAAATGTCAGCAAAACCCCCCAATATTTAAAACAGCACAGCAGCAATCAACTCAAGCAGAAGGATTAATTGTAATTAGTGGGTTAAACAAACTAAAACACTTACAGGAGTTCTGAGTTCACAATGGATTATACCACAAAAAAACAAATAATTAGACATGCAAATAGCAAGTAAGAGTAAAATCCTAACCTTACTGAATTGTGTGGTACTTTAGTACTGACTTTCCACTGATTTTAGTGGGATCAGGATGGTTACCATAACTATTACTTTTTAAAAAACGTAAGTGCAGCAATTCCTGTGCCCTCTGGACAGTCTTATTTCACATCCAAATCCTATGTACCATTCTGACGTAAGTCCATATACAAGAGTTGATGACACCCAAATTTATGCTGACCTAACACAGTAGCATTTTAAAGTGTACTCTGCTACCATTATTATTATAAGCATTTGTATAGCGCCAGCTGTGTACCTGGCGCTTTACAGAACAAGAAAGATGCGGTCCTTGCCTACAGCTTACAATCTAATGGTTCTCAGTATACTCTAATACCCCACCACCAAACATCAGGTGGGATATTACTGTTCCTCAAAAATACAATAAGATCTTGGCTGCTGGAAATATTTCACTTGCTGACCCCAAGACCATGAAATTGATACCAAATCTCAGGATAAATCAGTTAAATTAAACACATTTTTTTTTCATATGCCATGGGGGGTGGGGTGGGGGTGGAAGCAATAATTAAGGCCACCAAAAAGAAAAAAAGAGGTTAGAAAACTACTACACTAACCCATCCTTCCTTTGGTCCATGAACACTTGCTCTCTACTGTGCATTTCTGAGTATACTGCCCAGTGTTCTGTTACTCTTTAAAACACTTTCAGATCACTTTTAAATAATAAAGTGAAGAGTGCGACTCTAGAAATGAAAAGGCTGTATTGATTGAAATGATGTCCTCCAGCCTAACAACAGATAGCCCAAGCTCCTCGAGGCTAGATTACTATAATGCCCTCATGTCGGGCTGCCCAGGGTGACAGTCCGGAGGCTGCAGCTGGTGCAGAATGAGGTGGCCCATCTCCTTATGGGGACAGGACGTCAGGAGCACATTACACCTGTGTTCTGAGCCCTGCCCTGGTTACCTGTAGTCTTCCAGGTCCGATTCAAGGTGCTGGTTTCAACCAATAAAGCTCTAAACGGCCTCGTCCCTAGCTATCTGAAGCATCGCCTTACTTCCCAGGCCCCGGGGTGGTCCCTGCAGTCATCAGGGGGTGCCCTTGGCAGCCACACAGACACTGTGGAACTTCCTCCTGGTGGGTGTCCGCCTCAGCCCAACTCTCGCTGCCTTTCACCATCAGCGCAAGACGTGTCTCTTCCGCCAGGTGTTTGGTGGAGGGGAGGTTGGGAGTGGGTGGTGTGTGTTTTTTAATAGTTCAGTTTATTAACGGGCATGGGCTTTTGCCTTGGCCCGGAATTTAACACATATAAAACTGTAACAAACAACAAATATAATTACATAGACAACATCTTCATAGAAGACAAAAAACGACGTTTACACTCTTCTGCCATAAAAGCAAACATAGCTAGCTTACTCGGAAAGGATCCATTCTCCTGCTGCATAATACTGATCAGCTTTTCAAGGAGAGAATAAACATTAAGAAAGGATGGTTTCAAAGGTAAAAACTTGACTGTTGTATAATGGGCATTCTATAACATTATGGACTATATCCTCAAGTACATCAATACAAGTACATCAATACAATGGGGTCAGAATCTTTGCAATCTGGGAAGACCCTTCCTATGACCCTCTATTATCGCCGATGACATCTGTTCCTATCTCAATTGAGTTAAAGTACATCTTAGCTTAGATTTCAAATCAAGGGATAAGTATTTCCTCAAACCCTCCACACCTGGCCAGTGTATGTAAAGAGGGGCAATCCAGGAGTAACGAACTGCAGCCAAATCTGTTTGAAGGGCCACATCACGAATTCTAGTATAGAGACTGGATTTATCCAACCACAAGAAAACTCTTCTTTTAAAAAAAATAAATAGATTTTTTACACATTCTGCCTGATTTTATTGTAATTTTTTATATTGATGATTTTTTATATGAATGGTCTATTTATATGTTTTATTTTGGTTTTACTCTATTTGTATCTCTTGTTGTGAGCTGCCCCAAGCTAAAGAAGGCAGGATGGTGGCAGGATATAAATGAATTCAATAAATAAACAACAATATAGGCGCTGATTATCCCTGCAAAGGGAGTCCTACAGTATACCCTTACATCCATGGGGAGCCCACAAAGCCCACCTCATGGGAACCCCTTCTAAGATACAGACCTCGTGTCGTAAGATACACAGCTTTCTATATTTATACAAGTCAAGCACACTACACTGTAGATATTCGTTCATAATAAAAACCTATCTTGACAGGCTTCCACTACTCCTCTTTTAAAGATTATCCCACAATATTTCCCATGTCCCCTTTGAAGCTAACCCCTAATATTATTTTTTTAAAATTTAAAAATCAATGATGGGAGGAGAGAGGAGAGGCAGTCTTTTAAAGGGTGGCAAATTGTTCTTCAGCCAATTGCTAATGCTAGTTCATATTCTCCAGAGGGAGCTTTGTTTCAGCACTGGTATCTCTATAAAGCTGTCAATGTATAGACCACATAAATCATATTATTCACAAGATGAATTGGAAAGTATGTTGAAAGAGAAAAGTGTCTACCATAGCTCTGCCGTTCAAATGAACACACAAAGTAGGCACTCCCTTTGCAAGCATACGCTAATTGATAAAATAAAAGGGAGATGAAGAAATCAGACATGCCCCCAGTTCAGGAATCCCAGGAATCTGCTGAAGAATGCTGTCTAGAAGCAGTCACATGCCCTCATCTTCACCAAAGGGTCACTACATGAAGGGACCAGTCCTGTGCCTCCACCCACCCAAAGTTACAGGCATCCTAGCATATAACTCCATGGACATACCACACATGTCCATATCTGAGACCCATAAGGTCCTAACTACATTCCCAGTACCTGACCACATTAGCCCACCTGGAATCTGACAGGCCCAATATCTTTAGGTACTATATTACTAGAAGCATCAGTGAGCGCCACACTGTACAGATATGTCCAAAACAAAATCACTGACCAGAGGACTTTACAACAGGAGATGCTGATGAGATTTAGGCCTTGTTCACACTCATTTTCTCACCACACCATTAGTCCACTAATTCAGTTTCAGTGGCAGCAGCAGCAGCAATGAGATTGAGTATTACTGAATGTTTATAACATTCAGTAAGCTAAGCACTGTAAAAATGCACAATAAATTAAAAGTCTCTGGTCCACAGTCGTTTACCACCCAGTGCAAATGGGGCACAGCAGCTACTAGTGCTATGGTCCCTCTGTTACAGAAACCAATGCTGAGCAGGGTCAAACATCAAACTAGCCTCCCGCCCACAGGTCTGCTACCACAGACGAAGCAGTGTTAATGGATATATTGAGGGTGTGCTGCATATCCACACATGATATGTTCACAGAGGAAGACTCTTCTGAGGTACTTTTTGCAACATTTTCTCCAGGATGATAACCTCAGTTTGGCAGAGTCACATGGGGCAGGTTAAGTCTCAAGCTGCAGCCACTACTCTGGGGTTTGGATTATTCACCCCTGATTCAAAGTGTGTTTTGTTGTGGTTTTGTTTTCTTTTGTTTTTTTTACTTAATCATCAGTGGCAAACTGATGAAAATACCTAGGGAGCCTCTGGCTGGGGCTTACCGCAAGGTAAGTGCCTCATGAACAAGTCTACACATAGGGCAGGGCTGGCTGGTGAGAAGCCCAGTTTAAGTGCATGTCTTGTCAGATGGTTCTGTAAGAGAGACTGAATGGCTTGTTCTTTTCTTAATGAATGAGGGCTCTGTGCCCTTGGCTTGCGGGAGTGTTGTAAAGAAAGATTCAAGTCAAAAAGTGAGGGAGTTACAGGAAGTTAAAGCGGGGAGTCATGCACCAATTTCCCAGCAGCATCCAAGAGCCTCCCGTGCCCCCCTGCTTAGCACTGTGTGGCCCCAAACAGCCTATTCCCACCCCCCACCGCAGCATCCTCCCCTGGGCAGCGGTGCCCCCACGCAGCACTGCCCCCACCCCCACATCCCATGCGCAAACTCCCCACGCAGCATTCAGGCGACCCCTCGTACCTTATCCCTTGCCCATCCTCTATTCCCCCAGGGGCAGCAATGCCCGGACGGGCACCCCAAGGAGGCGCCTTTCGGGAACACGGAGAGAGCCCGCGGGGCCAGGCGGCGAGAAGGAGCGCGTACCCCAGACTCTGCGCCTCGGTGTCGCCTGCCAGTGCCTGCCCGCCCCCCGGGGTTAGCCTCAGAGACCCCCGCGCTCTACTTACCGCCTCTCTGCCTGCGCCACCGAGCCGCAGCGCCCGAGCCAGGCACGGTCGCACCGAGGGCTAAGCACAAACTCCCCGCCTCCTCAGCCGGGGGGGGGCGCGCCGAGAACCAACCCACCCGGCCAGGGCCAGGGAGGAGCCAGGGACACAGCAGGCAGCGTTGGGGCAGGTGAGGAGGCGTCTGGGGTAAACCTTCTCTCACTGCCCGGGAACAGCATGTGGGATTCCCCCCGCGGAAGGGAGGCAGGTAACCGTGGTGCCCGAGCTGAGGGACAAGCAGTCGGGCTCACTCCCAGGGCAGCAGCCACTGCCTCTCAGCCCTGCAGAGGTGTTTGGGCGGCTCCTTGGGAGGCTGGGAACTCCCCAAAGCGAGACCCGCCCTCTCTCCCTCGGGCACTGGCCCAGCTCTGGCGCTGTAGAAATATCATCAGAAACTCCTGTTCTTCTGGAAAGGAGAGGCGAGCAGCTCCCGCAGGTAATTCCGGGAGTTTGGTTGAGGAAGGGACAGAGTAACCATCTCAAAACCCTAGTAGGCCACGTTCGCATGAAACGCGGGAATTACACTAGGGCTGTTGTTTACTAACGAGACTAGTTCCACAGTGCTAGACGGACTAACTACTGCTTTGTAACCCTGGAGTTTAGGACATCCCCAGCATAGCTAGGTTTAATAGGGCTCTTGGGGCAAGTGCCATACCAACTGGGATGGGAAGGTGGCATAGCACAGGCAAGGGCAGGAGAAGCTGAGCCTGACCTTATATTTACTCACTGCTGCCTCAAGGAGCCCAGAGCTGGAGCCTCTGCAAGCAGTTCCCCCCTCCTCACAGAGACTGCGAGCTGCTACTGATAGGGCGTTTTCAGACGAACAAACTAATCCTTGATTTAATCCAAGTTTATTATCTAGTATTTACAAACTCCTGTCCAGATGGACATTTTAATGCCAGATAACTGTAATCCTTGATAGCCGTCTGAACACAACCTTGCTGTTAATCAGGAATTGGATGAATTTCAATTCCATGGTGCTTTTCGTCCATGCTCAGCGCACTGATTTCTGGGATTGAGGAAAATATGTTGTTTTTTTCATTTTTCTGTTTTCTGAGTTGAAGAAAATGGAAACTCATCCCTTTGTTCTGCGGGTATTTAAACTTGGCGCTCTGCAGTGCATTGCAGAACAATGACGAACGTAATATGATCCCCCCCCCCACAGTCATGTGCCCCCATGTACCATAGAACAAGAAATACGTAGAGAGGATGTCAGGTCTTTACGTAGGACTCTGTGGCCGTAATCTAGGATTAGCTGACTAATCCTTGATAGTCGTTCAGACAGACATTATCAAGGATTCATTTAACATCCGGATATCATAAACCCTGGCAAGCTAGGGTTTATAAAATTGTATGTTTCTCCAAATCCTAAATGATCTCTGACTTGCAGCGTTCAGATGGACCTCTAACATAGAAATTAAGGCTTTAATTCCTATTTAAAACACCCATTGACACAGCACCAGCTTCTGGCTCGCTGGGGAAGGTACAGACAGCTCCAGCTGGAGAAAAAGGTCTTGACAGGGCTGGTCTGCTGGGCGCTCTTGAATGCCTGGGACTTGGGGGAGTGGCCTCACTTGTAGTTATGCCGCTGTCCTCCAGAATAATTTCCTGTTATAGCCTGTGTTTTGCACACAACCCACCCGAAGGAAGGGAACTATCAGGATTTTTGTCAGAGCCCTAACTATTCTAAGGACCCAGAAGGCTGATTTTTTTTCTTTAGTAGTTCACTGATAGCTTTTTACAGTGGGGCAGGAGGCAAAAATTTCTGTGGAGAGCACTATGGGTGTAACTATACTAGGGACAGGCAGTACAACTTCACAGGGGCCCTATGCTTTGTGGTGTATCTGCATCCCTTGCTGCTGAATGGATAGATGAGAGGGGGTCCTCGTTTCACTGCACCAGGACCCATTCCAATCTAGCTACACCCCCTGCTGCCCACTGAGGTATGTTGTGGAGTTATCCCTTGAATAATCTTGTTTTTTTCCCTGGGTAGGCATTTCATATGAACATTAGAGGAAACTGAACCAAAAGCCACACCAGGAAACCCTGAACTTTGGAGTGTTTGAAATGCAGACCTGAACTTTAGCAGCTGGGTCCTACCTCTGAAAAAAAACAAAACAAACTAGTGTTCAGTGCTATTAACCTCAGGGAATTTAAGGAGCTGATGAAGCAAAGTTCACAGAGAAGGGATGATGTGCCACAAGCAGAGGACCAACTCTTAAGAAGTAGAGAGAGAGGCTTACAGCCAGGTTAATAAATCTAGTGCTAATGCCAACCAGGCAAACAATATAACAGGAATATTATGTAGCAATGTGCAAACTTCAGAGAGTTAACTGTAGTTAAGCAGTCCTCTGTTGGTTTCCCAGGTTCGAAGTCTGAGGGTGCTCCTCAATGCGCAGCTCTCCCTGGATATCCAGGTGGAGGCTGTGGCAAGGAGTGCTTTTTGCCAACTACACCCGGTGCGACGGCTTTGGCCGTATGTCTCAGACTCTGACCTGACCACCATCATCCATACTTTCATCACTTCCAGGATGGACTATTGTAACATGCTCTACATGGGGCTACCCATGGTGACAGCTCGGAAGTTGCAGCTGGTGCAGAATGCGGCGGCCCGGCTTTTGGTAGGGCTGGGCCGCCGGGAGCACATTACACCGGTGCTCCGTTCTCTGCACTGGCTGCCAGTGGTTTTCCGGGCCCGATTCAAGGTGTTGGTATTGGCCTATAAAGCCCTAAACGGCCTAGGCCCTGCATATCTGCGGGACCACCTCACCCCCCGGGTCTTGGATTGGCCCCTGCGGTCATCCGGGGGTGCCTTGCTCGAAGTCCCCTGAGTCTTCCAAGGGACCACACAGGAAAGGGAATTCTCAGTGACTGCACCACGGCTGTGGAACTCCCTGCCGGTGGGGACCTGGCTGGCCCCTGACCTCCCCTCATTTCGATGAAGTTGTAAGACCTGGCTGTTTGCCAGGTTATCCGAAACGCTTTAAACTAAGCTTGAAGTCTCATGTGATTGATTTTGCATGGTATTTTTAACATTACCTGGGCTAAGGCTTGCTTTCTGCCAGGGTTGTGGCTGACTAGATGCACATCTAAGGCACGTCCATGTAACAAATTCTTTCTGACCACACCCAGCCAGTAGAGGAGGGGACAGGGTTTGTGTGAATGCATCCCTAAAATCTCTTCCACGCTTGAGAGCTGCCTGCATTTAGCATGGATTTAACCCCTTTGCAAGCCTTCCTCCATGTTCCAGATTCCACACATTACAGGACAAACCATTAGCATGGAAGAGCCTCGCAGTAAGACCCATTACATGTGGGTTCTGCAGATCCTGGCGTCCCATTTTCAGGAGAGGGGAAAACTCCCTTTCTTTCAGGTAGGACTGGGTAGGCACAAGTCTGCTTTCATAGTATAGGCAGTAGAGGCAAAGTAGTACGATGATATTTTACTGGACCAATTACAGTTGGTGGAGGTATGCAAGCTTTCGGACCTCACAGGGTCCTTCATTAGGCAAGACAGGGTTAGACCGAGTAAAGTGGTGAGGTATATACAGCGATCAGAAACAATGGCAAAAAGAAGGGGAGGGGAGACTGTGACCCAGGTAGGAGGACTGCAATGCAAAGAATACAATGGAAGACTACAACAAAGTGGAAAGAGTATTCTTCCCACCATTGTACAACTTTGCTCTATTGCCTGTACTATGAGAGCAGTCTTGTGCCTACCCAGTTCTACCTACAAGAAAGGGATTTTCCCCCACTGCTGAAAATGAGACCCCAGGATCTGTAGAAACCAGAGATAATCAGGACCCCAAGTAAAACGTGCTATTGCGATTTTTGCAAAAGAAATCTGGGCCACAGAAATTCCCTGCAGAATTTCCCTTGCTGGTTGACATCATGGCAAGCAAGCCTTGGCTCACATGTGGTTATGCCACATGTCAATCACTGCACAAACCAATCAGAGGCTTGTGTGCTGTGGTGTCACCCAGCAAGGGAAATCACCACATGCTCAGACTTCCTGCTGCCACACCAGGGTTCTTGCTGCTGCCACTTGAAATACTTCCCTCGTTGCCAAGCAGGCTGGAGTGAGTTGACCATGGGTCCCGCAGTCTAGGGAGGGTGAGAGGCAACCTTACCAACTCACCCCAGCCTGCTCAGCAGTGGGGGAAACATTGCAAGCGACAGCGGCAGAAATCCCGGCATGACAGGAGCCCCAAGTGCTGCCTGCTGCAACTTGTTTCCTGCTGCTGTGCTTTCCCCCCTGCCAAGTGGGCTTGGGTGAGAATGAGACCTAGGTAGGAGGTCTGCAGTGCAGCGGTTTACAAGGGGGAGACAGGGCTTTTAGAATTTGTGGCAATTGTTTTGGTGTATCTTGCTGCTGTCATGGTCCAGTGGGCACTGGAGAGAGAGGGGTGGAGAGCACTGAACTGGAACAGCTACAGCAGTAAAGGGCAGAGGTGTTGCCAGCAGGGCTTGAGTGCGGGCAGCCCAGCCCACTCAGCAATGGGGGGGAAATTGCAGCAACCGCAGCAGGAGCCCCAAGCACTGTTTGTTGCGCCTTGGTTCCTGCTGCCACTGCAGTCCTTTCCCTGCTGCCGAGTGGGTTGGGGTGAGTTGGCCCTGGGCCCAAGCCGGCCAGGCTGGGGAGGGTTGCTGGGGCCCGCACAGTTGGGCCTGCAGAATCCTGTGGAATTTTGAAAACGTTTCCACAGGAGAATCGGGACCCTGCCTATCTATAATGGGTCTTAGTGCAGGACTCTACCATCTCTTTGTTCAGTTTATAGTTCTAACTCCTAGGCATCCGCTACCCATGTGGCAGCACTGCAGGCCTCCTTGGTTTTCTGAGGTGCTGCGGTTGCTGAAGCGAGAAGGGCGGCGGTAAGAGCAACAGTGGCGTCCTCGTGTTGAAGCTGACAGATTGCGTCATAGAGCCAGTTTATGGGCCTATGCCGTGGCTATGCGGGCAGCAAAGAAGGAGTTCTTTGCTGCCCTCATAGCACTCACAAAATCCCGTCCAGCGGAGCTTTTTTGGGTGGTGTGGGGGCTGGTCATTCCGGCCTCCCTTCACCCGGGAGTGGAGTCATCTAAGGCCCGTTGTGACATGTTTGTGGATTATTTTGTGGAGAAAATCGCTCATATTCACCAGGACTTTGACATTGTGATTGATGTACATGAGGAACTGGAGGTTATGAAACTGGACATGAGGAACTGGAGGTTCTTGCCCAATTGTATGGGATCAATTTCAGTCGGTGACACCCGCCGATGCGGTCGATGTTCTTGGGTTGGTTAGGGCCACCTTTTGTGAGTTAGATCCGTGCCCGTCTTGGCTAATTAAATCTTGCCGGGGGACAATGGGGCCGCTGCTGGCTGGTGAGGTCAGCGACTCCCTTTGGGAGGGCAGAGTGCTGGTCTGTCTCGAGGCAGTGGTGCAGCCTCTGCTCAAGAAACTATCGCTTGACGCTGACTCTCCCGCCAGCTATCGGCCTGTCTCCAACCTTCCCTTTTTAAGGAAGGTTATTGAACGGGCCGTGGCCCAGCAACTGCAAGGGCATTTTGATCATGTCGGGTTTTTTTATCATTCTCTCTCTTTTTCAACAGACCCAGGCCCAGCAGTCTCAGTGCTTACCCTGGTGTCTGATGGCTGTGGGGGACTGGATGAGGGCAAACCGACTGAGGCTGAATCCTGACAAGATGGAGGTGGTGATGGTGGATAAGCCGATGGAGATGGCGGACCCCGTCATTGACGGGGTCTGTCCTCTGTTGGTTTCCCAGGTTCGAAGTCTGAGGGTGCTCCTCAATGCGCAGCTCTCACTGGATATCCAGGTGGAGGCTGTGGCAAGGAGTGCTTTTTGCCAACTACACCCGGTGCGACGGCTTCGGCCGTATGTCTCAGACTCTGACCTGACCACCATCATCCATACTTTCATCACTTCCAGGATGGACTATTGTAACATGCTCTACATGGGGCTACCCATGGTGACGGCTCGGAAGTTGCAGCTGGTGCAGAATGAGGCGGCCCGGCTTTTGGTAGGGCTGGGCCGCCGGGAGCACATTACACCGGTGCTCCGTTCTCTGCACTGGCTGCCAGTGGTTTTCCGGGCCCGATTCAAGGTGTTGGTATTGGCCTATAAAGCCCTAAACGGCCTAGGCCCTGCATATCTGCGGGACCACCTCACCCCCCGGGTCTTGGATTGGCCCCTGCGGTCATCCGGGGGTGCCTTGCTCGAGGTCCCCAGAGTCTTCCGGGGGGCCACACAGGAGAGGGAGTTCTCAGTGACAACACCACGGCTGTGGAACACCCTGCAGGTGGGGACCTGGCTGGCCCCTGACCTCCCCTCATTTCGATGAAGTTGTAAGACCTGGCTGTTTGCCAGGTGTTTGGCAAGGGAGATGGGTGAGGGTTTGAGTGCTGTGGGGGGTATCCGTTACCTCCTTTAAAAGTTGTTTTAAGTGTTTTTATATTTTGTATGATGTGAGCTGCCTGAGGCAGGAGGGGCAGGATAAAAAATTTTTAAAATACATAAATAAATAAATAACTCGCCTGAAGAAGGATCCTGTGAGGTCCAAAAGCTTACATACTTCCACCAACTGTAGTTGGTCAAATAAAAGATATCACTGTACTACTTTGTCTCTGTTGTCTATATTTGGAACCAACGCAGCAACCTTACTTTCATAGTACAGTAATTTGTTTGAACAGACTTGTGTCCAGCAGCTGTTTGGCGGGGAGTCAACCAGTCCCTCCTACCTGCTGTGCTGCATTGGAAGGCTGATGGACAGGTACTAGGCCTGCCTCTCTTCCCAGGTGGGAGGAACAAATCCCACTCCCCTGGCTAGGGTTAAGCTGCTAGGCTATGTTTCAACAAACAGATACTTCAGAGTAGTTATCATTCACATATCAGGAGCTCTAAAGTTATTTAGGAGTAGGAAGGGAAATATATATTCCTGGGAAATGAGTACATATCCCCCATTGCTTTTTACTTTAAAGTAACTAATGAGAACTCTTTACTTTGAAGTAAAAAGAGAAGGGTAACACTGTCATGACCATTAGAAGTCATTTACAAAGTAATCACATCTGTATGTAGCTGCAATGGAAACATGGCCTTAGGGATTTTGCAGGATGGAGAAGGAGTGCAGATGAGAGGGGATGGAAATGCAGGAGCAGGCGAGTGTAGGAGCTGACCCAGCAGGTAAAACAGGAGTGCAGGGCAAAAAGCCTCTAGAGAGCAGCTCCATTGGGGTGACCATACAATCACAGGGTAGACTCCAAGGCAAGTTCCTAGTGTGGAAGAGACCTAATCCTTTAATGGGGCTTGCCAGGGAGTGAAATTTGCAGGCACCTGGGAGCGATGGGCACCCAGAAAACTGAGGCTGGCAACTGGTTCAGGGCTATAGTGGGGCAAGAACAGTTTAATATCAGGATAAAGTCTGGGGACTGATTTATTTATTTGTTTTGCTCCTGGAGATCTCTCTGAAATTTCATGCCCTGGGGCTTGCACTATTTTAGCATTTTGAGAAACAGAACCGAATCCTTCAGCCCCCAGGCGACAAATATGCAACCTCCTGTAAGCAGCGGCAGTCCCAAGGAGTACTCAAGGGGTAATTTCAGACGTTACGCGCTCCCGGGTCACCTCAGTGGATTCCCAACAGTGGCGAGCCAGCCCCCTCCCGTGGTCCAGGAAGGCCCCGAACAGACGTGACAGGAGCTGGACCACGGCAAGGAAACGGACAGTCGGACCACGGCCTGGGGCAGCACAACAGACGATATGCCGATTCCGGACCGTGGTCAGAACACCCAGACGACACCGGGGCGGGAGGCAGACATGGCCGACTGAGGGCAAATGAAGCCAAAAGCGCCAAAAGGTAACACCCACACAAGGGAAACGGCAATGGAGGGGGAGGAGGAAGAAGAGCGGCTGAGGCAGCACACGCAACAGGCACAGTGAAGCCGCAGACAAGGCAGAACACAAAACACAAACACACGCCCAGGCGCAAACACACTCAAACGGGAAAGGAAGGAAGCAGGGAAGCACACAGGGAAGGCCAACACACGCAGCACCACGACCAGGGGAGGGGGGAGCCCCGGGCCAGGGAAGCGGAGGGGACCAGTCCACGAACAGACCAGGACTCGGTGACAGGCACCCAGAACCCCACTGACGGCACAGGACACCCAACAGCAACACAGACACTCTAAGACACAGGGGCCCCCACAGGGACGGAGCACAGTCACAGAGGGAGGGCAACCAAGCTGGGGAAGGCACTGGAGCGGTCTGAGGCAGGTCCAGTCGGCAGGGATCCCATGCACTGATGCAAAGGCACGGCCAATAGCGGGGTCAGGCAGCAGGAACACGCCAAAGGGGGGGCTGGGCATGGAGGGGAACACCACAGGCAGCGAAGGCCAGGGGGTACCCATGGAGGTGGCACAGCGACACAGGTGAGTGGAACTGAGGCAAGTGAACTGGTCAGAGTAGCCGCGAGGCCAGAATGACAAGGAGTGAGCGGCCAGTGCCCAGAGCCAGCAGGGGGGTGCAGGGAGCATACGGTGGGGCACACATCCATGGCACCGAAGATACAGGGGGCCTCACAGCCAGCTGCAGGGGATCAGGAAAGGGCCTGGGATGGGAAAGCCCACCAGATGCATGTAGCGGGGCCACTGACACATGCCCCAGCAGTAGCTCAGACCCGCCATGTGGTGGGCAACGAGGTAGTAGGCCTCAAATGAATCCGCCACGGTGAGCCCCACCTGAACATCAGCATGGGACCACACAGCAGCCAGCACCACCAGCTCCGGTTCAATGGGCTCCAGCAAGGTATAGTCAGCAGAAGGGCCATGGCAGGTGACGAAGCTCCAACAGGTGGTGATAAGCTGCTGCACGCGACTGCTGGTAGCCACGTGCCCTGTGGATGCAGCCAAAGAAGGACAGAGCCAGGGCAGGGCCTCCCTCCTCCAGACAGGTCGCAAACCTGGCCAGGCTATACACTGAGAGGGCAGACACAGTCTAAGCCGGGGACCACGCCACATGCAAGCACTGCAGCTCCGGAACTCGCCCATCGGGAAAGGGACGGAGGCCAAGCGACTCCGCATAAAACTGGCACTCGTGAGTGCTGACCTCATAGCCAAAGCAGCAAAGCCCGGAGCTCAGACTCGTATAGGCACCAGAGATGGTGTCAGGGCAGCACAGGAGCAGTTGCACAGTCGGGGAATGCCACAGGTCACAGAGGGCCATGGTCTCGTGGAAGGTCCAGCTATGGGAGGCGCCAGGCGATCCAGGGTGCGGGAACCCCGGGGTAGCAGAACCGACCATGGTCCAGCAGGCAGAGGGTCTGAACAGCAAGGAATGAGGGGCCCCTCGTTCCCATGTGGACTGGGAAGGGAAGCAGGGAAGCTCCAAGGACACGCAATAAGGCCGCAGGCTGCAACATGGGACAGCTAGTGAGCGATGCATGGGGAGCAGACCCAGAGCAGCTGCAGGAACTGAGCACACAGGCAGTACAGCAAGCACTGATAGCAGGGAGATGATGACAACAGGCAAACAGCTGTGGAACTAATGGACGCGCACATGCAGGGCACGAGCCCCCATGGCAGAAGCGCAGGTGCACCCCAGCACCCACCCACCAACTGCAGGCCAGCTGGCGGCGGGGCGGGCAGGCGAGGGCAGCCCACACAGGTGCACTGCCCCCCCCCCAGGTGCAAGGGCGGGGCACTGAGCCGAGTGCCGGACTGCACCATCGGCAAGCTCCATGGGTGAGAGGGGCGCATGTTGGCTACACTTGGCCCTATGTGCGGAGTGGTACCGGGCACACACCGACCTCATGGGCCTCTCCACTGACCAGCTCCACCTGGGCGCCCGCATCCGGGGGTGCCTTGCCAGGAGCACTGTAACTGCCCGGCACGCCCACCATGGGCACTGGCGTTCCCTGGCCCGGCTCAGGGCCCTGCGGGCGGCAGAAACACACCAACAGGCCCTGCGCCTCGCCTGAGGGTGGGCAGCTGCCCTTAAGGAGGCAGCTGGCCGACACCATTAGTGCCGGGCAGCCATGGGAAGAGCTGCCATGCTTGCCATGCCCACGCAACAGTGACTCTGGGTCACAGAGTGGGCACAGGAATGGCGGGCCGGGGCCCTGGCTCAGTGGGATGATGCAGCGTGGAGGGCACACTTCCACATGGACAGGCGGTGCCTCCTGCACCGTGCAGAGATGTTGGCGGCCTGGCTGGAGCAGCAACACACCTCCATGCACTCCCCCATACCCGTGGTCCAGTGCGTGGCAATAGCTGTCTGGACACTGGCAACACCTAACTTCTGCCGGTCCATGGCGCAGCACTTTGGTGTTGGACTGAGCACCATCACGGGCATCCTCCGGGACTTCTGTGAGGCAGCGGAGGGTGTCCTCCTGGACCGGGCAATCCAGCTCGTAGACCAGGAGGCCGTGATGGCCGGCTTCGCGGCTGGCGGCTTCCCCAACTGCCTGGGCACTGTGGATGGTACCTGCATCGAGATCCTCTGCCCCTCCAATGGGGAGGCTGTGGAATACATCAACTGGCACAGGTACCATTCCCTGCAGCTCCTGGCGGTTGTGGACCACCGGGGCCAGTTCATAGACATCTTCAGCGGCCATTCCGGCCGCAGCCACGATGCCCGGATCCTGACCATCTCACCTCTCTTTGCCCAGAGGCACAGGGGGGACTTTGCCGACATGAGGATGTCCAGGATCGAGGGGGTTCTTATGCCCCCCTGCATCCTGGGGACCCGGCCTATCCCCTCTTCCACTGGCTCATGAAGGCGTACCCGGTCCTCAGAAGGTGCTGTTCAACTCCCAGCTATGCACCTCGAGGACCGTGGTTGAGAGGGCCTTCGGTGCCCTCAAGCAGCGCTGGAGGGGCCTTGCAAGTCGGCTGGACTTCACTGTGGAGACCTCGGCCCTCGTAATCAGTGCCTGCTGTGTCTTGCACAACATATGTGAGACCTATGGGGCAGCCTTGGCGTTCCCCGTGCCCTAGCGGCCACCGGGACCCGTGCCACTATATGTGACTGTGGAGAACCCGAGGGAGTACCGCTATGCCAAGCGGATCCGCGCTGCCCTGGCAAGGCGTATCACCAGTGCTGCTGGGGCCTGAGCATGCTGGGCATACCCTCAGCCGGCCCCACCTGTCATCGCGCCTCGCCCTAGATGATGCCCCCAGCCCCTTCCGAAAGCACGATAAAGGTTATGGTTGGTTACACCCGTGTGTTTATTGTACATCATGTGCCCCCTGTTACCCCCCTGCTGCTCCTTCTCCTGCCCTACCTCCCCCGTCCCCTTCCCCCCCTCCCCTGCTGCTTCCTGGGCCGTCCCCCTCACTCTCCTTATCCGTTTCCGGGATGCCTCTGTCCCCCGGCCAGTTGTCCCCTCTGGAGCGGCCTGCCCTGGCTGCTGCTCCGCCTCCTCCTCCTCCCTTCCTCGCTCGCCCTCTGCTCTCCTCTCCCTTCCGCCTTGCTCCATCCCACCACCTTTCCCTGCTGCTGTGTGCCCTTTAAATCTCCCTCCCCAGTCTGTGTGTTGCTTGTTGCCAGACAGCGACGCTGCGTGCTTTCACCATGGCTGGGGATCATTTTGTTTCATCCCACCTGGTGGTTGGCATTCAGTTGTTACTTTTTTCAGTTTCCTGGTGGGGATCTCTTTGACTACAATTCCGGCGATGGTCCGGTCCCGACCTCCAGAACCATGGTAGGGTTTGACCCCTACGGGTGATTGACTGGTGAACATCTGGAAGCCGCCAATCAGACGTTCAGGGCTCTTTGGCCCCGCCGTGGGATTGAGCGTGGTTCACTGTGGTTGACTGATCTCGTAACATCTTAAATTACCCAAGGAGTGCACGTACATGTAGGATTACTCATATTGGAAAAACTATATGCTACAGCAAAAAAATCAACAGAAATACATGGGAAAATGAAGCGTGTTCATAAACATTTGCAGGATAAGAACATAAGAAGTGCCATACTGAGTCAGACCAATGGTCCATCTAGCCCAGCATCCTGTCTCCAACAGTGGCCAATCACTTGTCCAAACCTCTTTTAAATTCAGCTATAGTACTGGCCCTTATCACAGCCTCTGGCAGTAGATTCCCCTACCCAATTGTACGCTGAGTGAAAAAATTGTTTCTTTTATTTGTTTTAAACTTGCCACCCATGAGTTTCATGGAGTGTCCCCTAGTTCTAGTACTAGCTGAGAGGGTAAATAACTGCTCCTTGTTTATTAGTTCCACACCACTCATGATTTTATAGACCTCGATCATATCTCCTCTCAGTTGTTTCTTCTTCAAGCTGAAGAGCCCCAACCTACCAAGCCTCTCCTCATACGGGAGCCCTTCCATGCCCTTGATCATTTTTGTTGCCCTTCTCTGTACCTTTTCTAGTTCAGCTATGTCTTTTTTGAGATGGGGCGACCAGAACTGCACACAATATTCGAGGTGCGGTCGCACCATTGATTTGTATAGAGGCATTATGACATCCTCAGTTTTATTCTCTATCCCCTTCCGAATAATTCCTAACATTCTGTTTGCTTTTTTGACTGCTGCTGCGCACTGCGCTGTGGATTTCATTGTATTGTCCACAACCACCCCCAGATCCTTTTCCTGAGTGGTAACTCCTAGCTTAGTACCCAGCATTGTGTACGCATAGTTTGGATTATTTTTCCCTACGTGCATCACTTTGCACTTGTCCACATTAAATCTCATTTGCCATTTAGATGCCCAGGCACCCAGTGTCGTAAGATCCTGTTGCAGTTCCTCACAGTCTGCTCGTGTTTTAACTACCTTGAATAACTTGGTGTCGTCTGCAAATTTGATCACCTCACTCTTAACACCCTTTTCCAAATCATTAATGAATACATTAAACAGCACCGGTCCCAATACAGATCCCTGAGGCACACCACTTTTTACATCTCTCCATTGTGAAAACTGACCATTTAGTCCTACCCTTTGCTTTCTATCTTTTAACCAGTTTCTGATCCATAGTAAGACACTACCTCCTATCCCATGACTTTTTAATTTTCTCAAGAGTCTCTCATGAGGGACCTTATCAAATGCTTTCTGGAAATCCAGGTACACTATATCTACTGGGTCTTCCTTGTCCACATGCTTATTTACACCCTCAAAAAATTCCAACAGATTAGTGAGGTATGACTTACCTTTACTAGATATGTGTTGACTCTTCCCCATTAAGCCATGTTTGTCAACATGCCCTGTAATTCTGTCCTTAATGATGGTTTCCACCATTTTGCCTGGATCAGGACCTATGAATCGGATTTTCAAATATACTGCACATTCACCTGTCCAGTTATAGGTAGTAGGTGTTTGAGGGGGAGATCAGGTATTAAAGGAGGTTGATGATTATTTTATCTGAATAAATAAGCATCGTGCCCTAATAAAGATGACAAACTGATGTCATCTCAACTCAAATTAGAATAAAGCTGCATGTTTTACAACGTAAAAACTATCACAAAATGGAAGAGAGGAGAATGGTGTAGAGCTAGGCTGCATTCCCATCTGTGGAGGCGGTGGCAGCAGAGGGAGAGGCCAGGGAAGATGCGGCAGCGTGGAGGAGCCAGCTGACAGGAAAAGAGCCAATGTGAACGGGGATCTGCCACGGCTTCTCTCGCGCATGTCAGGGTGCAAAATCCTGCCCTGACATGCATGAGAGAAGACGCGGCAGATTCTCATTCGCACCAGCTCTTTTCCCGTTCGCTGCCACGTCTTTCCTGGCCCCTCCCTCTGCCGCCGCCGCAGATGGGAACGCAGCCCTAGTCTCTGGTCCTGCACTACATGTGTGGGTGCATGTTTGTAGAACGTTGGAGAGCAAGCCCCTGATCCTGTGGGCCAGATGTATGTGCAGCTCCATTGAGGGATTTTTTTCTACATTAACTCTCCTTCCCAACAGTTTAATTTTCTAAATTACTTTGGATGGCTGCATGTAGTTTAAGTGCTTGTATTATGCATAAAAATGAGGAAACCAGATGGAATCCAAAGTAATAATAGAGAAAATTGAAGTATTGGAAAAGAGACTTGGTGCATGTTGTCACATAATGCTAACCCTGTGGCCCAGTTTGGAGTGCTCGCATACTGAACGAGTACTCCTTACCCTGCGGTAAAGTACCCCTGTTTGAATTAGGATATTTTCACACAGACACTTATCCTGGGATTAGATTATTAGTCCCGGGATGACCAGTCCATCTAAACACAGAATTCAGTGATTATAATCCTGGGATCATGGAAAAACCCGGGGATTACAAAACCACCTTTTTCATGGTTTTGTAAAATTCAGTTGTTAAATAACACCGGGATTAGGTCCATCTAAATGACTAGTCATCTATCCCAGGATTAGTATGACAGTGTGTTGTGGCAAGAGGTGACATCCTCTCTATGCAGTTCTGCCTCTATGGTATCTAGTAGCACATGACATACGGAGCGCCAAGTTTAAATACACGCATAACAAAGGGATGAGTCTCCATTTTCTTCAACTCAGAAATCAGCAAAGAAATGAAGAAAATCACATTTTCTTTAATCCTAGAAATCAGTGTGCTGAGCATGGACAAAAAGCACCATGGGATTGAAATTCATCCCAGATAGCCTCAAACCAGGATAATAGCAATGTGCTGTTCACTGAACTATCCTGGGATGGATTTCAATATGGGATAGAAATGTCCATGTAAACAGGTACCGCTTGTAATCCCTGGATAACAATTCTGCAATAATTTTCTCCTAATCCCGGGATGACATGTCCATGTAAAAATGCCCTCCGAAGCAGATTAGAGGCCAGTTATCCCAGAATAAGCATATGGTGGGCAATTGTAGGGTAGAAGGACTACAGAGTGCCATGAGCACCGATTTTGATATTTTTCATGCACAAACATGCCCTTAATGGGGGGGGGGGAAATCCATTTTATGGTATTCAAATTTTCTATACTGTAGAGAAAAGAGGGGAACAAATCGTCAATAAGTATGTGCAAAGAATTAGCCAAAAGAAAACTGAGGAGAGTCAGGGAAATGAAGCAGAAGAATTTTCACTCAATGCAGGTCGAAGTAGTGATGGACTATAATGGAGGAAATAAGTAGATTACATAGTAAAGAGCACTTTACATAACAGTTAGACTAGTGAAGTGCTGTGCAAGGGGAGGTGGGGAAACTGCAAATTACTGGAATGATTCAAGGCAAAAGAGAGCAAACTAGAGTTTGTAGACATGAAGCTGTATTTAATTGCAATAGGCAATTGCTGGAAATATCTAGGTAGGTAGCACTTGCTTAAGATTTATTAATGCTCTTAATATTGGTGCAGCTCCTAGAATTGTGTGTTGGGTTAACTGTGTGTTGTCCCTCAGAGTATCCTCAATTTAAACAAATTAATATTTTCATTTCAAAGGCCAGCCATATATATCGTGTTGGTGCTACAAAGAACTACAAACTTGCTGAATTTTACTGCTGTGACTATTTGAAGGATTGGGTTCTGGAATTAGATACATTTAGGGCTGGACTTTTGGTTAGTTCTTTCTCAAATTTTATTTGTAAAAATGTCTTTTGTATACCCCATCCTCTGGGGCTGGGCAGTTCTGCCAGTTTCCCTTATTTCACAATCACACTGGAAAAATGATGAATTGTAGGTGTTAGAGAAGTGTAAAACATGGGGAAGGAGGGGACTCATTTCTGCACCTGAGGCACAGGGGGCAACCACCTTCTTAATTTCTACCCTTAATTTTTGGGGTAGAGCTTTGGTATTAAGGGGATAGAACTATTCCCCTCTCACTTTGTCTTCTGATAATAATTTTGTTACACATTTTATAAAAATCCATTTTCTGTTTCTTGCCTTGATTGATTTGCTTGTTGTAATCTAAGATGCTATAATAGCATGCAGCCCTTCTGCTGTTAGTACTGGTGCTAGCACTTAGAGCTGAATAGGACTCACACTGATGTGTGAGTCCTATTAACATTAGCTCTAAGCTACATGCAGATCATGCTGCCAGTGTGAAAAAGTATGGAAGCCAGGTGGAATCTGTTAGCCAGAAGATGTAGAATCCTGGGGCCACTGAAGACCAGCATGCATGGACAGTAGCAGCTGTTATACTGTATATACCCAGGTGACAACAGTGCCCAGTGCACCATCCAGAAGCCCCGAATTGGGGCCTGTGACTTCACATAGGGTCCTTACTGGATTGTAGCCACTAAACCCCCCTTTAAAAAAAAAGAATAAAAAAAAAAGATCTGACTAGTTTCATCAAGTAGCTTTATAGACTTGAAAATAAAAAATCTGCATTTTAAAAGAAGTTCCATTTGCTGTGTAACTACATGAACCTTTCATTTACTTATTCCAACTATTTATGTGCCCACTCTATCACTCCATTATCTGAATTCCTTGAAAAAATTAATTCCTTTTTGTGAAAAACACCTATAGTATAGCAAACTATTGTTATTCCCATTTATTTATATTAAAATTTTTATGCCGCCCCCTTCTGCCTCAGGCATCTCGGGGCGGCTCACAGCATATTAAAAACATTTTAAAACATTAAAACAAACAATAATAATTCAATTAAAAAACAATATAAAACCCCATTTAGAGATAGATAACTGAGGAAAGGAGAAATGGGCAGCCCAATCCTCAAAGCTCTCTGCCAGCTCAAACCCTATTAGAGTCAGTGGCTGCAATCCTGCATAGGGTCCGCACAGGGTCCGCGTGGCTCAACGCAGTCCCTGTGGAGAAGATGCGTGTGGTTTGCACGCGCAGGGCATGGGATCGCCCCCAATGTGACTTGTCCATGGCCATACATGATGCTTATGATCGAGTTTGGGAAATGCATCCACAACTATCATGTAAGATAACACTCAATCACAATCGTAACAGATGAAAATTGTTTAAATTTTGTTAATGTTTTATTTTCCTGTCACTTAGAAAACCTGATTGAAAGTCTTACAATTGTAGCCCCCAGGAGTGCTGCAAGTACCAGTATAAAACAGCTTGCAAGGTGGAGTCAGAGATGGATTTAGGAAACTGGTCTACAGCAATTATAAATGTCAGTGGCCATGATCTCTGGAGCAAGTGGCTTATAGATTGCAGCCAATGTCTTTTCAGAAGGTTTTTGTTCTTGTGTGACTTTGACTGCACTTTCCCCCTAATTTAAAACAGAGTCTTGTATTTATTTTACTTTTATATTCTACACAGTCACACATTCCCACTCATTCTCTAGCCCTATAGCAGAAGCATGGTGAGAAATGCAAGTAAATTTCTGTGGCAGGAGTTCATTTGTGCTAGCAATCCTATGGGAGCACCCATCACTTTGCTAGTAGCAGCCATGGTCTCTTCCCCACCAGTGCAACACTCCTGGCTGGATCCTGCTCTGTCAGCAGCACCCCCATCTGGGAAGAGACCACGGATACTGCTGGCTAACTGGGATAGCCTTTCTGCCTGCAGTGCTTCAGCACGGGCAGAGCAGGACTGCTCTCTGCTAAACAGCTGATGTGCAGGAAGCAGACCTTTAGGTGTGGGTCCACATTTTACAGAGGCTGCACATGAACCAATAAGTCAGGGCTGCTTCTCCAAGTATGGCACTTAGGCCACTTGCACACGAGACAGGAGTGGGAAGGGACTGTCGCAAGCCAAAATTACGCCGGGGGAATCGTGGGACGCTCCGATCGTGTGCACGGGGTTAGCCCGTTTCTGGTGTGATTTCACTCGTTGATTACAGGGCTCACAATCCAGCCCTGTAATCTGCGAGTGAAATTGCACCAGAAACAGGCTAAAACCCCATGCACACGAGCAGAGCTTTCTGTGATTCCCCCTGGCGCAATTTCGGCTCACACTAGTTCCTTCCCCCTCCCATCTCGTGAGCAAGCGGCCTTAGTTCCTTTCTTTGCGTGTACAAATACGCAAACAAACATGGGAGTGTAATTGGTTAGCGTATCCTGTTGAAACACCCCAAGGGGATCCGAAGACCTAATATACAATTGCAAAAGAAAAGCAGCTACTACTAAACTTCTCGGCAGTCATTCTGAATACTAATTATTACCGCAGAGTCTATAATTATTCTTTTGATGGAAGCACTTTAGTCTATTGCTGTCTGGCACACCCAGTATGCCTTGCCTGCCAATTTAGGAATATCTGATTTAATAATGCTAGAAAGACCAGAGACTTAATCCAACAAGATGCCTTGTCCATTTGGAGTAACCTAACAGACAATTGTTCAAGTGAGTGAGATAGCCAAAGAAATTAATAAAAATAAACTGACAAGATACTCTTTGCTGAAAGATTTTCAATTCAGTGGAAAACCTCTGTTTCCACCTCTCAGTATAGGCCTCCATTTCCCCTCTCCCCAATTTTGCTCCTCTTCTCCTTACAACGGAAGTACTGTAGTAAGGTTTGTGTACAAAAGTGATTTGACACCAGGACTAATGGCTTTCGGACTGCACAGAGATTATTCACAGGCAGCTGTAAAATAACATGCAAAATGGACTAAGCAGCAAAACAAAACTAGCTATAATGCCTGAGACCCTTATGCTATGGATTAATTCCAGCTGTTGGGTGTTCTGTCATACCCTAAACCCTCTTCATCACTGTCCAAACTAAGCTCTCCTATGGACTATCCAGTATTTGATCTACCGGCACTAAGGTCCAGTGGATGGTTTGCTAGACTTGGAACTAGGTGTCCTGTGTTCAAATGTTGGTGTCAATCTTGATTTGAATCTGGGTGGCTTTGGGCAAGCCATTTCTCTTTCATTCTCAAGGTGCTTGCACATGAGATGGGGGGATGGACTTCCATGAGCTGAAATCACGGCAGGGGGAAACACATGAAGCTTCGCTCGTATGTGCGGGGTTTTAAGTCATTAGCCCATTTCTGCCATGATTTCACTCATGGTTTATAGGGCTGGGCTTACAGGGCTAGGCAGGGCCCTGTAATCTTTGACTGAAATCACAGCAGAAATGGGCTGACGTTTAAAAACACCCCCCCACACACACACACACACACACACACACAAGCAGAGCTTCATGTGATTCCCCCTGCCATGATTTCTGCTTACAGAAGTCCCCCTCGCCCCCATCTTGTGTGCAAGCAGCCTCAGTTTCCTGGCTATAAACAGGATTCTGACAACAGATCTTACTGCTTGATGGAAATGAAATGGTGCCTGTCTGTAACTACTGACTGTACAGTGCCAGGTACATTGCTTGTGCTATACAAATAATAATAATAATAAATTAATAATACCCCAACACCTCATCAGAATACCTCACTATATTATGCTGAGATGCTGTCAATAGAACTCCTACAGTCTTCTTAAGACGTGGAGATGGATGGTTTCACTGCACTGAAATTGTATAGCTTGAATTAGACTTCATATAACTCCCTTCAGTTACAACTTTACTTCTAATTGCTTAGCTACACGCGTACATTGCCCTGCACCCCTGAAGGAAGACGCACACACAGCTGGATTTTAAAAGGCCACACTCTTTATTCAAAATACGAATTTGTAAAAAGGGGGAGGAGGAAGGCTGAGTCCCCTCCGGGTCCAAACGTATCTATACTATAACCTGAACTTGTGGAGGTGGCCTGATATTTCCTCAGTGCCTCCTCCTTAAGTATCCTAGGTCACTCTTCCTCCAGCTGTGCAGCTGGTGGCGAAGGCATCATAACCTTGTAGTGACCTGAAGCAGGAGAGAAGGCAACGGCCCACTCGGGACCCCCTTGTCCTCAAGCGTATGGCTCAGTCCTTTCTCCTAGGCCTTGGAAGGAACGTGGCTGCACCTGCTCTTGCTTCCTTCTGCAGCCTCATCTCTTTTAGGAGATGTCTTCATTTGAATTAATGTATTTAACTTACTATCCTACCCTTACCTGGACCCCTTGGGTATGCTTGGCTGGTTTCAGCCCACCACCTGGTTCGCAAACACCTGGCCCGACAGATGGACTGCCAACACGATGGGGAAAAACTCAAGAAAGGTGAGGTCCCTGGTTATCCCCTGTGTAACCCATTCAGCCAGCCATGGTGCGTTGCACCATCTGACTCCGTCCGACTTCTCCATAGGGCCCATTTGCGGTCCTACGTTGAGGCTGTGAGGACAGCAAGGAAGGAGTTCCTTGCTGTCCTCATAGCGTCCGCGAAGTCATGCCTGGCGGAACTGTTTTGGTGGTGCGGGGGCTGGTCAGTCCGGCCTCCCTCCGCCTGGACGGGGACTTGTCCCAGGCCCGCTGTGAGGAGTTTGTCAACTTCTTCGCAGACAAGATCGCTTGGATTCAGAGCAACTTTGACGCTGGATTAGGGGCAGTAGGTGGAGAGCACGAGGTGCTGGAGGCCCCGTCCGGTCCAACTTTGTGGGGGGAGTTTCAGGAAGTGACGCCAGCCGATGCGGTGGATGTCTTGGGGTCTGTGAGAGCCACCAGTTGTGAACTTGATCCGTGCCCGTCCTGACTGGTGAAAGCCTCCAGGGAGACGTTGGGGACGGTGCTGGCAAGGGTGGTTAACACGTCCTTGCAGCAGGGGAGGCTGTCGCCTAGTCTCAAGGAGGCTGTGGTGTGCCCCCTGCTGAAGAAACCATTGTTGGACGTGGACGCACTCGCCAGCTACCGATCTGTCTCTAACCTCCCCTTTTTAGGGAAGGTTATTGAGCGGGCGGTGGCGATCCAGCTCCAGGCGCATCTAGATAGCATTGGTTTCCTGGACCCTT
>QEPC01011441.1:1113248-1132142 GCA_003113815.1 Sphenodon punctatus
TGGACAGTACTGACAAAAAAGATAAAGATGGAACAGTTCACACACTCGACTTGCCTAAGTAAAATATACTGAAAGGGGAGGGAGGGGAAGGGAGGCAGAAGGGGGGAAAGAGGGTGGGAAAGGGGAGGCAGGGTGGAGAGGGGAGAGAGGTGGGGAAGGGGGAATAAATGTAATATTTTGATTGGAATGTGATATTATATTGTTAAAGTTAAAATAAAAAGAAATATTTAAAAAAAGGGGAGAGAGGTGGGGAAGGGGGAATAAATGTAATATTTTGATTGGAATGTGATATTATATTGTTAAAGTTAAAATAAAAAGAAATATTTTAAAAAAAAAAGCCCTCAATGAATGCCCGCAGTCCCGGGTACCAGGCCATCCTATGAACATAAAATCATCGATATAATGGATGATATTGGTTGATCCCATTCTGTGCTGGACCACCCACTCGAGGAGCGTGCTGAAACTCTCAAAGGCAGCGCAAGAAATCGCGCACCCCATGGGCATTGCCATGTCGTAATAAAACATGCCCTGGAACTGAAAGCCGAGCAGCTTAAAATTGAGCGGGTGGACCGGAAGCAAACAGAAAGCCGATTTGATGTCACATTTGGCCAGAAGTGCCCCTTGGCCGCATGCCCTGGTCATCTTGATGGCCTGGTCGAACGATGCATATCAGACTGAGCAGAGCTCATCCGGAATTGCATCATTGACTGATTCCCCTTTTGGGTACGACAGGTGATGTATCAGGTGAAAGTCACCCGGGGTTCTTTTTGGCACAATGCCCAAGGGTGATACGTGTAGATCCTCTGTTGGGGGCTGAACAAAGGGGCCTGCCACCCTACCTTCCTTTATCTCCTTCAGGAGTTTGGCTTGCACCAAATGCTCCCGTCCCACTACCAATTTCAAATTGTTCACCGTCTAATTTTTACTCCCACCACCAGTATCCTAAATCTGCACCTAAATCCCTGTAATACATAATACACGACATTCTGGTCGAGGCATTCGCAAAGCGCTCTTTGGAGCGCTTCATGGTGCACCGGCATTTGTCCCTTTATTTGCCCCACCCCCATTACCGCTGCGGGGGGGTACTTCCCTTTTCTATTTCTGTTCCCTGTTTTGACCTGGCCACAGTGTGCCGCTGGGTGGTTGCTGTCGCAATAGGCACAAGCATGTCTGAAGCGGCAAGGGGAGCGGGAACACCTCCCTGCACCGTTGTATTCCCAGTAAGTGGCACCCTTAGATAGGGTTCAGCGCCCGTCTGCCCGAAAGGGGTCATTAATCTGTGCAACCCCTCCCCTGACCAGCGCATGGCTGCTGTCCGCTCTTGGGGCATTGGATGCGTTGTTCATGCACTCCAACCAAAGGTATTGTGCCCGCTTTCTGAAGGCCTTGTCGTAGCAAAGCTGAGCCCCAGGGTGCCCAGTGTTGAATGCTCACCTGACGATGTCCTGATACTTGATCAGTTCCATCGCCCTGCCGGGGGGACATCTCCACCATAAACCCCATCAAAATTGTAAAGGCGGCCGACCAGTTAGACCAATTCCGGTCAGCATTGGGTCTTTTGATATGGTACGGAGACGGCCTTGGTTGACGATCTCCATCTGGCGTTGGACCAGGGTCGTCAGACCTTACTGGTCCTGCTAGACCTTTCGGCTGTGTTCGACACAGTCGATCATGAGGTGTTGGTGACTCGCCTGCGGGACTGTGCTGGAATTGGCGGAACGGTCTTGGACTGGTTTCGTTCGTTCCTGGCCGGGAGAACTCACCGGGTGGTCTTGTGGGAGTGTAGGTCTTCCCCCCAAGACCTCACGTGTGGAGTCCTGCAGGGTGCCATTCTGTCCCCGCTCTTGTTTAACATCTATATGCAGCCGTTAGGGGAGATCGTGAGAGGGTTTCAGGGCATGCAGTGTCATCAGTATGCTGATGACACTCAGCTCTACCTCTCCTTTTCCATAGACCCAGGCCATGCAGTCTCCTTATTTTCCCAGTGCCTGTCAGCTGTGGGGGCTTGGATGAGGTNCTGCAATTGAATCCTGACAAGACAGAGGTGATGTTGGTGGGCGAGGGCTTGGGGGGCCTGGGGATAGTTGAATCTCCTCTTGTTGTGGGGGTTCGCCCTCCCATGGTCTCTCAAGTGCGGAGTCTGGGCGTGCTCCTCGATTCGTGGCTCAGCCTGGAATCTCAGGTTGTGGCCGTGGCGGGGAGTGCGTTTTGGCAGTTACATCTTGTACGGCGGCTTCGGCCGTATCACTCAGACTCCGACCTCGCCACTGTCATCCATGCCTTCATCACCTCGAGGCTGGATTACTGCAACGCGCTGTACGTGGGGCTGCCCGAGAAGTTGGTCCAGAGGCTGCAGCTGGTGCAGAATGCCACAGCCCGTCTCCTTACAGGGGCGGGTCGCAGGGAGTACATGACACCAGTGCTCCGGGCTCTGCACTGGCTGCCTATAAAGCACAGGGCCAGGTTCAAGGTGCTGGTTTTAAACTTTAAAGACCTACACGGCCTGGGCCCTGCTTATCTGCGGGACCGCCTCACTCCCCATGTGCCCGTGCGACCCTTGAGATCGTCCATGGGAGCCTTTTTGGAGGTTTCCCGGGTGAAGCGGGTGGCCACTGATGTTAGATCTTTTTCGGTGGCCGCCCCTGTCCTGTGGAATTCGCTCCCGGAGGAGGCTCAGTTGGCTCCCACTCTCTTGCTGTTTTGGCGTGTATATAAGACCTGGCTATTCCATCAGGCTTTTGGCAAGGGGTAGGGGTGGGGGTTTCCCCACATTGTATTGTATTTTTAAATTGTTTTTTAAAAAAAATATTTTTACTGAACGTTGTTCACCGCCCCGGGCTGCCCTGTGGGCAGGAGAGGTGGGATATAAATTTTAAATAAATAAATACATATTCCTCTTTCCAAATCTTATCCCGCATGGCCTGCTTGAGGTGGGCACCTATGGGTGCCATGATGGCCACGTAACCTCCTGTTAGTGGTGGCGGTTCTTGCCTAACATGATTGGCCAAGCATGCATGGGAGCAACATGCTGTTGGCGGGGCCCAAACCTGTGTGGCCTGTGGTGCCAAACCTTGGGGTAGGATGGCCGGTGCGTGTGCACAGTGCCGCCCCGGGAATGGGTAAGCACCCTTGTCGCCTGCTGGCATAGTGACCATGGTGTTCACAACCGACCCATATTGACTGATAGATGGTCCATACCCACCTGAGATGCCGTGGCTCTCACAGCCATACTTGACTGCAGGCAACCCCTGTGCATTTGGGGCCCCTGCTGATTGGGCTACGGCACTCAGGTGGCGGTCCACTCCCATCTCACAGGTGGGTCAGCAATGTGGCCGTGGTGGGAGGTGTGCTCCCTCTCCCCCGCATAGATGTTTCCCCCTCCCTGCCCTGGAAGAGAATTAGTGTACTCACACAGAGGGGGGACCTCATAGTCTTGTGTTTGTGGAAGGGGAACGTCCTGACTGGCATTCTCAAACTGCTGCCCTGACCTCAGTCGTGCATTGGTGGCATCACGTACCGCCTTCTCAATAGCCTCCATTTGCCGCAGAATCGCTTCCACTTGCTCCTGCCTCCCCTGCTGGAGGTCGTAGGTGGTATGTTCAGGGGCTGTGCCATGGTCCCTCCTTTCCCACTGGGGGTTCCATCCGGGCTGCCGCCTCTGGGGGTTGCCGATTGATCGCCTGTCGCGGGTCCCTTCTGGTGCGCTGTCTGTCAGGACTCTCTTCCCTGAAATGAGAGGGCTGCAGCAGCGCCTGCCCCTCCCCTGTGGGGGGACGTCTCCCATCTCCTGTGGGGGGGGGGGGTCAAGGCATAAGGTGAGGGACCGGTCATCCCCATTGGGAAAGGGAGCATGTCAGTAGGAGCGGAGCATCCGCCCATTGCTGGATGGCTGCCTCGCATCCCCCAAGCCTAGCCTGCAGGGCACCTAGTACCGCTGCAAAAGGGTCCCCTGTGATCCCTAAGGTGCCAGCTGGTGACCCTATGTCGACGGGTTCCCCGCTTTGCGGCTCCTGCCTAGCCGCCTTTGCTGGAAGCCCGGCAACCACTACACTCGGGAGGGGCTGGGGGCACGTTAACCGTTGAAGAAGGAAAAAACGGCAAACACTCAGGCCGCTCAAGGAGCTTCGCCACATGCTCCTATTCTTCTTGCCACCCGAGCCGACTGAGGCTTGGGCAGGAGCTCTTAAAAATGGCGCCTGGCAAGTCTCGCGATGCAAGACTACCAGCGTGCCTCCTCCTGACGGGGTTGCCACGGCAACCGCGATACTTGTGGCCCCCGCAGCAGCAAAGCCGCTGCTTTGCGCAGCTTCCTTCTTCCAAGGGCGGCTAGGGCATAAAGCCTCCATGCCCTCTAGGGGTCTTCCTGATTGGGCAGATCGGCGGGCAAGGGGAATATTATTAAACTGAACTGAGGTTTTACTCCTATTCTTCCCCTCTTGTTTTTCCTGTACAAAAGGATTTTGGGGTTCTTTTACAGGGGGAAAAAATAAGCACAACATACAACTGTTCCCAGTCACTGCTCCTGTCTTTTTAATGGTGAATTGCAAAGATTTTGCTAATTTTTAAAAACTTTTTTTTAAGTTCCTCAGAGGAAAAAAAACCAGCTTGTTGCTTTGAAAAAACTAGCAATTAGCACAATAGAACATGGAAGATAAATTGATTCTCTCTGATCCTGGTGGAATTAAATTTTCAAAATTCTGGTTGCTTTTCCATTCTAAAACTCTTTATTCACCCACTTGTAACTTTCTTGAAATAGCTTGCCTTAAGAAGAATTTTAGCTTGTTTAATATTTCTGCTCTTGAAAAGTTTTAACCAACTCAGCTGAACCATCTCTGAATTACATGAGTGTGGGAAAGTGTTCCTTTTCTAAAAATCTAAAATATTTTGGCGCTCACATTAGATGGGGTATGAGACTGCAGGCATGCTGTGGAATTAGCTCAGTAAGTAGAAGCACATTTTGCATAAGAAACATGCAGCAGCTTCTGGCTTTTCTCTTAATGCCTCTCTTCTCAAAGGGCAACTTCAGTTTCTGCTAAAGCTGACCAGATCAGAAGGTCCATTTTTTCTTCTTGGCTTCTTCTTCCCCTTGTGTACTCCCTCATCTTCCCATTTCTCACTCCCCATTGCTGCTCTTTTTCCCTGTAATTGAAGGGAAGATAGAGGAGCACAGTGTCTGCCTGAGAAAACGGAATGATTCCAGCTGCTTTGGAGCTGTATGAGAAGTACTTTCACCATACAGGACTTATTGTCATTAGGTTAGGATAGGAAAGTGGCTGAGTAGAGAAGTGCCATGTTGAATGTAGGGACAGACAAGACACTTGATATAGAGAACTTGATCTTACTACTGTTAATGCAAACCAGGATTGAGATTGTGGATACAGAGGCAAGGCATATTGCAGGAAGAAAAGTTATCATTTATCACCTTTATGCCCTGGGGATTGTAAACTAACTGTGGGCTAAACTGATTACTCGTGAGCTGCATAATTTAGGCAACCTAAGAGACTGCTAACTAGCAGTTTTCCAGAGTGGTTGTAGTGGCAGCTGCTATGAATAAGAGCTTGGCATGTCCCTTCCCATCTCCCCTCTGTTACTTCATGTGAGGGGCCTGTGGAGAGGTTGCCTTGCAGTGTTGCTCCTGACTCTGCTGGCAGAATTCTCCCTGAGTCTGTTAAGGTGCTTTTCAAGAATATATAGGTGACGTTTCCCATGTAACTCTTGTGATGATATAGCAGAGGAAGCTCTCCATTAAAGCCAGTGAAGTTATGCCAGAAGTGTAGATTCGAACCAGGACCTTAGTTGTCTCTGTGCTTATAACAGTGCCAACTTGTCATGCATACAAACGTGGGGAAGGGCATTAATTTAAAGATAATCCAGCATCAGAGGTGATAGCCTTTAAAGTGACCAAAGATGTTTTTTATCCTGAGCGCTGTTACAGCGTAATTTCTTATTTATAAAAGGAGAACCATTACTAGGAATCTAAGACAAATGAAATTCCTGAAGTAAAATAGTGATCGTCTTTTTAAAAAAAAAATGTTCCACCATTTAAAGTGTTCCACCAACCTCATCCTCATTAAGGCTGTTAATTTCTTGTTGCAGCTGGTCTGCAATAGACTCACAACATGTAAATTAAATTGTATGTCGCTATGTGGAAGGAAGTTAATTGTGCACAGAGAGGAAATGGGAGCAGCACATTGAGAGTTAGAACAGTATTCTTCTAGAAGTGAATCACTTGTTGATAATTAATGTGGTTAAGCTACTCTGTGTATTAATTAAGGTGTCCGGTGACCTCTGCTGGTTTATGTGTGCACACAGAACACACTACTTAGGGCCCTATGTGCATATGAGAACTGGGACATCATGATTTCAACTAATCTGTTTTCCCTCCTGGACCTATCAATGAATAACAGTCATTATTACACTCAAGTTCACATAAAGAAATAACTTGGCATATTAATTTAACTTGATTATTGGGGGCCCTGGCCTACAGATAGAAAAGTAACTTGATCTTGCTCATCTGAACTATTTATTCCCTTCTTGCATCTGTTTCTAGAAATGCATACTTTCTGGTGAAACATTCACTTGTGTTGGAAAGAATTATGCTGATAGCATTGCTTCATTCATTATGTTAACAATCTGAGTAGTTCAATGAAAAGGCAAAACATACAGTAAATTAAATCTGATTTGCATAATATTTTGCATGGAATTAGCTCCACCGCTATTAGGCATTGGTATTCTAGTAACATATGAGTCTGCAGAGAGAGTGTAGTTACTGTGTTGGTCTAAAATGTAAGAGACAGAGAAAAAGTAATTCAGATGATATCTTTTATTGGAACAGCTTCTGTTGGTGGGAGTATTCAGGCCCTTCCTCAGGCATGTAAGAAGTCAGAAATCTAGACAGAGCAAATTTAGGACAGTGTATGTATGAAAGAAATCACTTGGGGAGGTGGGGAGTCATAGCATTTCAGGCCAGGCACAGTGCGCACCTATGGGCTTTGGGGGCGGTGCCCTCCTGCCCCCCAAGGTTCCCCCCCCCAACCAATTTAGAGCAGCAGCTTTAAAAGAAAGCAGCAGACCAGATCTCAGAGCAGTGCTGCTGCGGTGCCAGGCTGGCACGCTGCAGCCGCCTGAATTCTATTGCTGCACTTCCGGGTCTCTCTGACACACTGCTGTTGACGCACTGGGGCTGGGCTTCCAGTTTCACGTGGCTGACTCTGTTCTTGTTGCTAAGTGTGGAGGGTGGAGGAGAGGCTGCGAGAGAAGCCAGAGGTGTGGAGCAAAGAGCTGAAAAGAAGGGAGGAGTGACTGGCTGTGCAAGGCAAGGAGGCAGAGCCAGGGGGCTGTGCACAAGCCTGGTGACAACTTGACTTGCTGTAAGGAATCCTTTTGGGGACAAACTCCAAATGACTGTGGTATGGGCAGCTGCTTGTGCCATCCGTACCGCAGACATTGAAGAGGACAGTTCACTTTTCTGCCCAGTGGGGGCAGAGTAGCTGAGCTCCTATAGGAGTGCAAAACCAGCGCTGTTTTGAGGGCTGCCTGGGCGACTGAATCGGATGCCCCCAGGCCGGCAGATCAGGTACAGGCTGCAGTTTCAGTGTATCACCCTGCAGGGGGAGATAAGAGCATTGGTGGTGCGTGCCAATCAAATTGGAGGCTGCACAGACTTTCGAAATGTGTTTCCCCCTGCTGAGAAGGGCATGCACTCACTCGGGCTTCTGGCACCATTTTTCTCTTTGCCTGCCTGCCTTGTGTCTGTCCAGTCCTACTTACTCCTGTGTGGCACTGGCACACCACTGGCAGGCAGGCACTGTGACTGACCAGACTAGAGAGGGTCAGGAGTGAGTGCCAGGGACTGCTGCTGCACTCTGACTGAGAGCTGGGCTGGAACCTTGAACTTCTGGGGAAGAAGGAATGTTTTGCCATTTACTCACCGGCTGTGGTACTGCTTTGCTGCTGGGTGGGTAAGTACTATTCTTCTTTGAGGGGAGGAGGGCTGGGCACAAGTTGCTGTTGTCTAGATTTTGTGTTGCCTTTGGGTGCATGAGGGGGAGGGAAGAACTTAGGAAATGGGAAGGGTATCTGCCCCAGGGTCATGATTTCTTTTTTTTTTTGTGGCGTGGGGTACCTAAAGTGCATGATGGTACTGTGCTGTCAGTTGAAGGTGGAATTTTTATTTTTTAGTCCACCAGGGATGGGGCAAAGAGAGTGATCTGGTTGCAGTACTGCTTGTTTGTTCCTGCCCTGCTGGGAATAACTTTTTTTTTTTGGTTCAGTCTTTCAGCTTGTGTGGTTGTGCACCCCCGGGGTTTGTGTGGGGCAAACTTGAAATGCATTGCATTGCTTAAATAAATTGGGTTTTACCAGCTCTCTCGAGTCCAGACTAAGACCGGGGGCGTGCCTAGAGGCGAGTCCCTGTCTGATCTTAACTTGCTGCATGCCATGCACAGTGCACTGTGCATCCGAGTTGTTTCTGTGGCTGCTTCTTGCTCTCTGCTTGTAGTTGTGACTGTGTGTCTCCTTTGGCCAGGGTTTGTGTGGGACTGTGGACAAAGAAATGCATTGCATGTGCATGGTTTAAATAATTTGGGTTTTTACAGCTCTCCAGACTCAAGCGGGGAGAGGCGAGGTGTCCCCTGTCTGATCTTCACTTGGTGCATGGCAGTACTTTATATATATATATATACACACATTAAACAATAATGGAGAAGAATGGAACCTTGCGGAACACCACATTCCAAGGCCTGGGGGCTAGATGATTTAACACCCAGGACAAACCACTGGCTTCTCCCTGAGAGGAATGAGCAGAACCACTCAAGGACAGTCCCGTCCAGACCCCCCAGGGCTCACAATCATCTCATGGTCCACTGTATCAAAAGCGGCTGAGAGATCTAGCAGGACCAGAAGTGTTGAGCATCCTGCATCCATCTCCCGGTGGAGATCGTCTGCCAAGGCCACCAACGCCGTCTCTGTACCATAGCCAGGGCGGAACCCAGATTGAAATGGGTCAAGGAAACCGATGCCATCAAGATGCACCTGGAGCTGCAGTGCCACCGCCCGTTCAATAACTTTCCCTAAAAAGGGAAGATTACAGACAGGTTGGTAGCTGGCGAGTGCGTCCACATCCAAAGATGGCTTCTTCAGCAGGGGGTGCATCACGGCCTCCTTGAGACCGGGGGGCAGCCTTCCCTGCCGAAGGGACGCGTTCATTACCCTCTCCAGTACCGTCCTCAATGTTTCCCTGGAGGCTTTCACCAACCAGGATGGGCATGGATCTAATTCACAACTGGTGGCTCTAATAGACCCCAGAACACCCACAGCATCGGCTGGCGTCACTTCCTGAAACTTAGCCCAAGAAGCTGGGGCCTCCATAGCCTCGCGCTCCACCTCTTCTTCTCCCAATCCAGTGCTGAAGTTGCTCTGGATCTGAGCGATCTTGCCTGCAAAGTAGATGGCAAACTTCTCACAGCAGGCCTGGGACAAGTCCCTGTCCAGGCGGAGGGAGGCCGGACTGACCAGCCCCCGCACCACCTGGAACAGCTCCACTGGATGCATATTTGCAGATGCTGTGAGGGTGGCAAGAACTCTTTCTTTGCCGCCCTCACAGCCTCGGCATAGGATCACAAATGGGCCCTATGGAGAAGTCGGTCGGATTCAGCACGGGTCCAACGCCAGCGTCGCTCTAGTCGCCTGCCTGCCTGCTTCATACGCTGTAGCCCCTCAGTAAACCAGGGGGCCCTGCGATGACGAGACAGTGGTAGGAGATGTCTCAGAGCCACCCTGTCAGTGGCCTCCCCGAGCAAGATGTTCCAAGCTCAAGTGAGTTCATCAACAGAGTGACCGTCAAGGTCTAAGATTAAATCCTCCAGAGCCTCCTGGAACTGTTGAGGTTCCATCAGCCTCCGGGGGCGGACCAACCTGACCGATCCCTTCCCCTTCTGGAGGTGGTGCGCTGAAAGACTGGCCTGTAGGAGGTAATGATCTGTCCATGACAAGGGCGTGACCCTCACATCCCCCACTACCGGATCACCCGCCTCAAGGCCAGAGCAGAACACCAGGTTGAGGGTATGCCCCCCCACACGTGGGTCAGGCAGGTGACAACTTGGGACAAGTCCATGGTGGCCATGATCTCTCGCTCTGCTCCCACAAGGCCGGTATCGGCATGGACATTGAAGTCCCCCAGGACCAAGGTCCTGGAGGAGCTCAACATCACCACTGAGACCAGCTCTGCTAGAGTGGCAAGGGATGCCACTAGGCAGGAAGGGGCCCGGTACACCAGTAGCACCTCTAGATTGCCCCCAGCCAAATCGAACACAACATGGAGGGCCTCAATCCCTAGAATCACCTGAACTGGATACCTCCTAACAGGTCATGTGTCTCTAAAAATAATAGCTACACCACCTCCCTGGCCCCCAGTGCGGGGCTGGTGCTGCATGGCATACCCAGCTGGAATGAGATCGGCCAAGACTGGCCCTGCCTCCTCATCAAACCAGGTTTCCATGATACATACAAGGTCTGCAGCCCCATCCAAGATCTGATCTCGGATTACCAGGACCTTATTTGCCACAGACCTTGCATTTAACAACATCAGCCCCCCACTGGCGGACTTTAGACCCTGCTCCTCCTTCACCTCCGGTGGGGGGGGAGGCTCTTTTGACCTCCACAAGGGACCTGTATTGAAATTGTTTGTTCTTTGGATCAACTCAGTGATGGCTCAGACAAATGGGGTCAAGAAAGCTGATTTATTATATACAAAGCATAAAAGTAAAAGTAAATACAAACAGTAAAAGCAAGCTCTCTCACATCCCTTTGTGCAAGCCGGAAACGCCAATCACAGCTGCAGGAGGATCCTTGGGTGGGCCCCAGGTTCTGCTGCGCCCACACTAGCACGTCTGCCAAGCGGCCAGCAGTGAAGTTCCAAAATGGTTCCTCAGCTGCTGTGTTTTATAGGATTTCTGATTACACACTCACTCTACCAATCCTGCACATGTGTGACCAACTCTAGCTAATACAGCTGCTTCTGCATCCAGCTTCCAATTAGCCTTTCTAGCAAGCTCACCTAATAAGAGTTCCCATAACATCTCTGCCTGGCCTTGACATTCTAAACAACAACTTATGCAATACAGAAAAGTTGCCAAAGAGGCTTACATAAAACACATCCATTGCATGAAATGCGTTGCCAGTTGTTAATTTATATGTTTTTACACACATGTCAATCAAGATGGATTCTATAACATATACAGGCCAAAATAAGATACACAAATGCCCACTAATCTGGCGCCACCGGTGCACAAGAGTCTTCTCACAATCTTTTTACTACAGGACCTAGTGGGGGCCCAAACCACACACCCCCGTGGATCATATCGTCCCCGTCCCAGAACCACCCCTATAGCCGCTCCTCCCTTCCCGTCCACACCGTTCTGACCCCCTCCTATTGGCTGCCCCCCAGAGCCCTCAGAGTTCCCCACGCCCTTTCCCACCCCTCCCTCCCTCATTCTCCCCTCCAACCCCTACTTGGGGCTCTCTCTCCCACAGAAAATTCCCCCTTCCCAAGAAAAGTCCTCCCCCCTCCTTCCTCCCCCCGGGATTCCTTCTCTCACAAAGAATCCCCTCTCCCACCCACCCCCCTCCCCTCCCCGGGACTTCCCCTCTCAGAGGGAGTCCCCCCCCAAACCCGCCAAGGGCCCCCTCCCCTCCTCTCACCAGAGGGGTTGGCCCCTATCCACCCTAACCCACTCCCCATGCCCCACACCCTCAAGCCACACCCACCTCACCCCCCCAAACCCCTAAAACCCACAAGTTATTAAAAAAAAGCCACCCACCCCTAATCCCCCCTCCTCCAATAGGGGAGAGGGGAATTGATGCCTTTGGGGCCGGGCAACATGGCTCCAAATGATGGTAACAGCGAGCAATGGTCCGGCAGCGGGTCCAACGACAGCAGCGGCGGCAGTAATATCGGGGTGGCGGCAGCAGCAGCAGGGATGGGCCATAAAATACCAGTTGTGTCTGTGGAGCAGAGGGGGCCCCCGGGCACCACAGTCCAGCGAACGGCCCTGCCAACAGCTGACACCCTTTGGGTGTCGCCCTTTGACTGGCGCCCAAAGGGCCCCGCCCTTGATGTTATTATCTGGGGGGTGGGGAAGGGAAGGGCAGAGTGGCAGAGGGCTCCTCCAATCCAAACAGCCCCCTATCCCCACAGCAGCAGACACAGCATGCAGTCCATCAAAGGGCACCGCCCTTTATGTTATTACCTGGGGGGGAGGGAAGGGCAGAGTGGCAGAGGACTCCTTCAATCCAAACAGCCCCCTATCCCCACAGCAGCAGACACATAATTAAAAACAGTGTAGGAAAAACAGCAGAAAGATATAAATGATGTGACTGTTACCCATTTCTATAGTGGCTCATGAAGTCCAAATTTATATTAAGCCCATTGTTTTTGGTATCTAATAAAGTTATGCATTTTAGTCCCTCGGAATGTTTTTTAAAGGTGGTGTACAGGTTTGGCTGAGGATTGAGAGATCAGATACTGATTGGTCGTTAATACTCCAGCTACCAATCAGCTCCCATTTTGATAATTACCATATAGATATATTAGAGTAATGGGTGTGGCAACGTGAATTTTATTTTAGTATTATATGCAGTGATGTGGGTTTTCTGGAAAATTTTCCCATGCAAATTTTCTTACTTGCATTAAAATTAATATGTATAAGAAAATTTTGAATCAGAAAATTTTTCTGTGCAAATTTCCTATAGTCCTGGAAAATTTTCCGCAGAAAAATTTAGTAGTGGAAAATTTTCCAGAAAATTTTCCGTTGTAGAAAATGTTCTGCCCCACATCGCTGATTATCTGTATATATAATTTTTGTTAATAGGGTGCACTATCAGAGACTTTCTGCATTAACAAGGCCCTGATACTGCTAAGTATTTCAAGCCAGGAACATATTGTCAGCAGTCTATGTAACTCCTTTAGCCCTTATCAGCTGCTAAGAGAAAGCAGGTTATAAGAAAGCAGTTGGACGATCAAGCCATGCAGGTAAATCTAGGTGCAACTCGGTCTCTTCGTTGCGCCCCATTTTACAACTTATTTAAAAACACCTTTGGGCGTGAGCCTTACTTAAGACTGCTAGAGGACCTGAAACTCCAGAGAGCCATGACATTATTACAGTTCGATCTATTTCCTTCCCGTGTCCTTTTGGGGCGACGCAATGGTACTCCTTATGATGAAAGATTATGTTGCTGTAATTTAGGCCAAATTGAGGACCTGTTGCACATACTTTTCCAGTGCCTTCTCACGTCATTTTTGAGAGAACTGCCCCATGCCCCCTGGCTTGTCTCCCCCTCATTCCTCCCCGCCTCAGTTATTGCAATTTTGTTTGGGCTCAAATTTTGTTGAGCTAATGCACAGTGTTGCTAATTTGGCTTTTAAGTGCAGTAAGCGTTGAACAGATTGATTCTAGCCAGAAGCCCCCAGCCGCCATAGCAATAGCAGGGCTCATCCCCTGCAGGTGAGCGAGGCTCCACCCCCTGGGAGGGCTCAGCCCAAGCCCCAGGCCAAAGCTGCCCGCCCGCCCCAGCGGGCGGCAGCCCTTGGGCGGCGACAAAAGGGCACTGGCCGTTTTGTGGCCGTTGCGAGGACAGCGAGGGGCCACCCCCCTGACAGCGCCCGCGCTCACACGGCTCCTGCAGGCCTGGCTTCCCCCCGATACCTGAACAGGTAACACCTATGATGCCTCCCTATACCTCCCTTGCCTCCTCGCCCTCTATCACCTCCCTCCTTCTAGCCTCTCTCACGCACCCCCTCCTTCTCCCTCTCCCTTCACCAGCAGCCTTTCTCCAGCCAACCTACCCCTTATCCTCACCCACGCCCATCCCCCCTCCCCACCCTCATCCCCCCTTACCCATTCCCCCTAGGCCCAAACCCGGCCGTTCCCCATCCCCCAACCTCATCCGCATCCCCTGCCTTCCCAAACACCAATTGCCTTTTTCCTGCTCCCTCTGGAACTGCCGCTCGTCCGTGGCTAAAGCTCCCTTCATCCACGATCTCTTCCTCTCTCGCCCCTTTCAACTCCTGGCTCTTACGGAAACCTGGATCACGCCCTCCAACTCTGTTACCCCGGCTGCTCTATCCTCCGGGGGCCTGTCGTTCTCTCACCGCCCCCGCCCTGAGGGCCTGGGTGGTGGTGTGGGCTTGCTCCTTGCTAAGCACTGCCAATTCAAAACCCTCTCCCCTCCCCCCTCCTCCTCCTTCCCTTCCTTTGAGGCCCACTCTGTGCGCTTATACTCCCCTCTACACCTTCGGGTTGCTGTCATCTACCGCCCCCCGGGTTCCCTCTCCTCTTTCCTCCCGGACTTTGAATCCTGGCTCACCTTCTTCCTCTCCGATGATATCCCCACTCTTATCCTTGGTGATTTCAACATTCACGTTGACACGCCCTCCGCCCCCTCTGTTTCCCGCTTTCTCTCTCTCGCTTCCTCCTTTAATCTCCGACTCTGGACCGACTCCCCCACTCATACTGACGGCCATTCCCTCGACCTCGTCTTCACTCGAAACTGTTCTCTAACTGACCTCTCCTTTGACCCCTTCCCTAGTTCTGATCACTTCCTCGGCTCCTTCAGCCTTTCCCACCGACCCCCCTCCGCCTCCCCCTCTATGCGCCCCTTCCGCAATATGCAGGCCCTTACTCCCTCGGAGTTTGCCGCACATCTTTCCCCCCTTCTCCCCCCCGTTTTCGCCTCCTCCTCCCCTGACTCTGCTGTCTCTGCTCTCAACGCTTCTCTCTCCTCGACCCTTGACTCTCTTGCCCCCCCCTCTGCTCGCCCCGTCCGCCCCCTCGACCCCCGCCCCTGGCTTACCCCTGCCATCCGCTACCTCCGCTCCTGCGCCCGGGCTGCCGAACGCCTCTGGCGCAAATCCCGCTCCCTCCCTGACTTCCTCCATTACAAATTCTCCCTCTCCTCCCTCTCCTCGGCTATCTCCCTAGCTAGGCAGCGCTATTATGCCTCTAGGATCGAATCTTTCTCCCGCGACCCTCGCCGCCTTTTCTCTACTTTCGACTCCCTTCTCAAACCCCCCTGCCCTCCCCCGCCCTCTTCCCTTGCTGCTCGGGATCTTGCGTCGTTCTTCACCTCCAAGATTGACAAGATCCGTCGGGATATTGCCTCCCGCCCCCCTCCGCCCCCCGCTCCCCTCCCGCCCCCTCCCCCGCCCCCCTCCCTCCTCGCATCCTTCCCTCCTGCCTCTCTCCAGGAAATCTCTGCTCTTCTCTCTTCATCCAACCCCTCCACCTGCCCCCTTGACCCGATCCCCTCCCGCCTCCTGACCTCTATTGCTCCCACTGTCGCTCCCCCCCTTCTGCATGTTGTCAATCTCTCCCTTTCCACAGGCTCCTTCCCCTCTGCCTTCAAACATGCCACTGTCTCCCCCATCCTCAAAAAGCCTACCCTGGACCCTTTCGATCCCTCTAGTTACCGGCCGGTCTCCCTCCTTCCCTTTGCTTCGAAGCTCCTGGAACGTGTCGTCTACTCCCGCTGCCTGAACCTCCTCTCTGCCAACTCCTCCCTCGACCCTCTCCAGTCCGGCTTCCGCCCCCTCCACTCTACTGAAACTGCCCTGGCCAAGATCACCAATGATCTACTTGTCGCTAAATCGAAGCGCCACTACTCCGTTCTTGTCCTCCTTGACCTCTCTGCCGCCTTTGACACTGTCGACCACTCGCTCCTCTTGGACTCCCTTTACTCTTTGGGCTTCCGTGGCTCTGTCTTTGACTGGTTCTCCTCCTACCTCTCTGACCGCTCCTTTAATGTCTCCCTCCCCGAGTCGACCTCCCCCTCCCTTCCCCTCTCGGTTGGGGTTCCCCAAGGTTCTGTCCTTGGCCCTCTCCTCTTCTCTATCTACACCCGGTCCCTTGGTGAAATTATTGCCTCCCACGGGTTCCAATACCATCTCTATGCTGATGACACCCAACTCTATCTCTCTACCCCCTCTCTCTCCTCCTCTGTCCGCTCACGCCTCGTCGACTGCCTCTCTGATATCTCCGCCTGGATGTCCCGACGCCAACTCAAACTGAACATGGCCAAGACTGAACTCCTCATTTTTCCTCCCTCCCCCTCCTCTCCCTCTGACCTGACCGTCTGCATTGATGGGGTCACCATCCGTCCTGTTCTCCGTGCCCGCAGCTTGGGCTTCATTTTTGACACGCACCTCTCCTTTAAACCTTACATTGACTCTGTGGCCAAATCCTGCCGATTCGCTCTCCTCAACATTGCCCGCATTCGCCCCTTTCTATCTGTCTCCTCGGCCAAAATCCTTGTTCATGCCATGGTTATCTCTCGCCTCGACTACTGCAACCTCCTCCTTGCTGGCCTCCCTCGCTCCCACCTGTCCCCCCTTGTGGCGATCCAAAACTCTGCCGCCAAGGTCATTCACTCTGCCCGTCGCTTCGACCATGTGACGCCTCTCCTCCTCTCCCTTCACTGGCTCCCCCTTCCTGAACGTATCCTGTTCAAACTCCTGGTTTTCACGTTCAAATCGCTCCATGACCAAGCTCCCCCTTACCTCTCGGACCTAATCGCCCTACGCGCTCCTGCGCGCGCTCTCCGCTCTTCCGCTGTCCCCTCCCTCGCTCTCCCTCGCTTCTCCTGCTCGCCCAACCGCCTTCGTCCCTTCTCCCTCGCTGCCCCGCATGCCTGGAACTCCCTCCCTGCCGACGTCCGCCTCGCCTCCTCCCTCCGCTCCTTCAAATCCCTCCTCAAGACCCACCTTTTCCATGCTGCCTTTCCCAATGCCCTCTAGTCTTTCCCCTTGCTCTTACTGTCAGCCCTCCTCTGCTGACTGCTGCTACCGACCACCTTGTAACCAAGCCAAGTACACGCACCTGAGACTTCGCATCCGCCTGAATGTTTGTTTGTCTTCTCCCATGTCTCTCCCGCTGTCCCCTCTCCTTGTCTCCCCCTCCTTGTCTTTTAGATTGTAAGCCACAGGTAGGGACCGCAGCTGATTATATGTTCTGTACAGCGCCAGGTTGTTACTGGCGCTTTATAAATGTTTAATAATAATAATAATAATATGATTTAGGTCACCCTGGAATAGAGCCTGTTCAGGGGTTTATTCGTTTTATATTTAAGCTTGGGGTAACTCGGAGTAGGTTAATTTGGTTTGTTTGATAGTTTGATATTTGGAGATTGGACAATTCCTACTCCTTCGTTTTTCCTGGTAAAGGAGGATTTACCGGCCATTTTTGTATTTTGCTCCTTTGAACCCTGCCAATTTTTGTTTGATTTGGGAGATAGTTGGCTTGGTCACTAATTTCTCTTTCGATTTTAGTCTTATGTTTATTGGTGTTTTATTATTTTGTATATTGCTTCAATTTATGATATGTTAAGTGTTTGTTTTATTATTATGTCTGTTTGATTGTATAATTTGTTTTAATTGATTGATTTTATTGTTTGTTATTTGCTATTGCAACGACTAGTTGTCATGCAATTTAATAAATTATATTCTATTCTACTGTCAGCAGGTTCCATTTACTTCACTCAAAAGTTAACATCACAGTAAACTGTATGTTAAAGCAACTTTATTAAATATCAGACCAATCTATACATTTTTCTTTTCTCATTAATTAATTTTTTTTAAATGACAACTGAAATTAAACTGTATACATTCCTCATCACGTATAAGTATTGTTCAGTCACCAGACCACACATATGACAATTTACTGTCATGTTAACGTTTGAGTATAATTTGTAATGCTGCCTTAACGAGCTTCTTAAGCAGAAGGCTTTTTGTCTAAGTAATATACAAATGTTTGCTTAAACAGTCTCTTACTCTAGAGATAACTTCCCTCTATTTCACTCTAAATCGTTTCCTCTCACTTATTTTTTTTATTGTGTGTTTTAGAAAAAAGAGGGGCTAGGTCACAAGATGCAGCAGGTATAATGTGCTTCCAGTTCAAAAAAATTAAATCAAAAGCCTAGGTTTAGCCTAGGTTAAAAGCCTAGGTTTTTCATAATATGTGAATGGTTTAATTCAGTTGTCAGTCTGTTTGCGCCATAGTCACTGCAGAGCGATGCGACATTATACAGTACTATTTAACAGTGCCCATGGCATAGGTTATAGCTTTTAAAGCAGGAGAAAGAGTGTGAGGATATTTAAAAAGCATGTTTACAACCTTTCATAAGAAATTGAAGAGGTGGGAGAAAAGATTTGTGTGAATGAAAGTCTCATTTTCAAAGGTGATATAGGTATTTTTAGAATCATATTTAGGTGTGGAGTCTGGGTGTGCTCCTCAATTCGCAGCTCCGCCTGAATGTCCAGGTGGCAGCTGTGGTAAGGAGTGCATTTGCCAAATTACATCTGGTGTGACAGTTACGGCCTTATGTCTCAGACTGTGATCTTGCCACCATCATCCATGCCTTCATCACCTTGAGGCTTGATTACGGTAATGCACTAAACATGGGGCTACTCAAGGTGATGGTCCGGAGGCTGCAACTGGTGCAGAATGCGGTGACCCGTCTCCTGACAGGTACGGGTCGCCGAGTGCACATAACACCAGTGCTCCATTCTCTGCACTGGCTACCAGTTGCCTTCCAGACCCCATTCAAGGTATTGGTGTTGACCTTTAAAGCCCTACACGGCCTGGGACCCACCTACCTACAGAACCGCCTCACTCCCCGAGTTCTGGAACAGCCATTGCGGTCAGCCGGGGGCGCCATTTTGGAGGTCCCCCGTGTTCGGCGGGGGGCCACCTTGTTGAGGGCGTTCTTGGTCGCCGCACCTCAGTTGTGGAACTCCCTCCCAGCAGAGTTTCATTTGGCCCAGGGCCTTCCCTCCTTCAGGCGTCCGTGTAAAACTTGGCTGTTCCGCCAGGCGCTTGGTGAGAGAGACGGGGGGGGGGGGGG
>QEPC01011441.1:1147790-1167695 GCA_003113815.1 Sphenodon punctatus
CCCCCCCCAAACTCCTGATGGAAGAGCAAGGTCTTGCAATTTCATCAGAAGGCAAGGAGATCTGGGCTGAAGCGAACCTCCGCCGGGAGGGAGTTCCAAAGAGACTGCTGAGTCTATACGAACCAATCGATAATGTGGGATTTCCAGAAGGGCGGTCCTGGATGACCACAGGGACTGCCCAGGGGATGAGGCGATCTTCCAGGTAAGCAGAACCCAGGCTGTGAAGGGCTTTTTGCAGCTTCATCACACTGCTGACTTGTGTTTAGTTTGTGATCAACTACAATCCCTAGATCCTTTTCACATGTACTGCTGCCAAGCCAGGTATCACCCATCGTATACTTGTGCATTTGATTTTTCATACCTAATACAGAACTTTACATTTATCTCTGTTGAATTTCATTTTGTTAGTTTCAGCTGAGTTTTCCAACCTATCAAGATCATTTTGAGTTTTATTTCTGTCATCCAAGGTGGTAGCTATCCCTCCCACTTTTGTGTCATCTGCAGATTTGATAATCATTCCCTCTACTCCTTCATCCAAGTTGTTAATAAAGTTGATGAACAGTACCAGTACAGAACCCTGCAGCATTTCACTCTCAGCCTCCTTCCAGATGGTTGAGGAGCCATTGGTGATCACTCTTTGAGTATGGTTCTTCAACCAGCTGTAAATCCACCTAATAGTAGTATCATCTAGCCCACGTTTTACCAGCTTGTCAACAAGGATATCAGGGGAGAATCTGTTAAGTGTTTTGCTGAAATCCAGATATTTTACTTCCATGGTTTCCCATGATCCACTAAACTAGTAACTTGGTCAAAAAAGGAGATGGTTTCTTTACCATGGAGTATCCTACCCCTCACTGTAATGTGTAAACAAGGACCTAGTTTGCATTTTAGTATACAGAACAACCTTAAACCCAGTGGCTGTAGTATTGGGACATGAGGTGTGTTGTGGGGACACCTCTACATCCTGCTGCCAGCTGGCTGCTAGAATGGGTTGCCAAAAGAAATTACAGAAGATACAGGAGTCTTCAGGCTGTTTTAATTTCCAGTCTGTGAAGGAAACCCAGGATCAGAAAGGCATCTTTGACTGCCACCTGAACTTGGGCCAGGAATCTGAACATCTAGAATGGTTTGTTAGTTTTGACTGGTCAAATACAACTTACAGAATAGTGGGGAAAGGCCTTGTTTTGTTGTGGAGTGGAGAATAAGAAGAGAAATTGTTCACTTCCATTTTTAATTACCCAGCAGACGTTCATGCCTCGAGGTGACTCAAACTGTAGCCCAGCCTGCAAGCATGGTCTTGTGGTCTAATTCACATGCTTTAAATTAACAGGAGTACTCATAGATTCAAAGTTGGGCATATGCTTAACAACCTCACTGAACAGTGCCTGAGTTACCAATGAGTATCAACGGCTACTGAATAATTAAAAATTAGTGTGTATAATTTCTTTTCTTATCTAGCGAATGATGTATATGTATACGTATAGCATTAGCACATTCTTAATTCTAATCCCTGTCAAAAACCTTGTCTGAAAAATCCGGGCAGGATTAGTGTGGGCAAGTGTAACTGTATCAAAAAAGGAAAATGAATTTCACATTCTAATACTGCAGCTACTGTTAAATACAGGAGCTCTGTTTTTCATGGTCATACTTGTTAGTACTGCCTGTTTCCATGAATGATGAACATTGGCTGATAATGAAGGGCATAATGATGTTTTTGCATTCAGTAAAGGGAGAACTCGGAATTTTTAGAGAGAATGAGTGAGATGAGAAGAGTCGTCACAACCACAGAACAAGGTAAGGAGACGCCTTCTAACCAAGATAGGCATCTTCAGTCACCGAGCAGCACAATCACAAATGAAAGAATTCCTTCTAATTGGGAAAGAAATTTTAAGCAATGAAAGCTTAAATACTATTCTTGTCAGGCAGAGATATTTTCTGAGAAGAATTAGGGCAATAGAGGATTATTGTTTTCTTAAGCCTTTGAGATCTAAGACTTTCATCATCAGTTTCGTAGCAATGCAAGGAAGAGACCAAAGACTCAAACACTTCTCTAGAAAAAGAGACCTGGAGAAAACAAAAATAAAAACAACCCTTGGACTGAGATTTGGCTCTGGGATATTTATAAATCCCAGATGAGAGGTCTGTATGCCCAGTCTGTTGCTTTGAAAGGGGCACAGAAAAAGTGTCAGGATATTGCTGCAGGTTTTGATTTCTCAGAGAAAATCCCAAACGATTATAACATTTCCAAACCAGAATGTGAATTACTCTTTAGGTGAGGAAACCTTTTCAGAGCTTTCATCCTGAAGCTTCCTGCAATGTAATCAGGATTAGATCCTTTAATGTAGGCGTAACTCTGTTATCTGATCAGGTCGTAGTGTAATGTTGCAAGCACACAATATCCTGTACAAGTTGTATAACTGTCTCAGAAGGAAAATGTCCAGCATGGGAGAGGCTTACATGAAGGTCACATGCAATTAATGCCAACAGCTTTACCTATTTTTAAGTACTTGTGAAATGAAGATGGGTTTGGAGTTGGAAGAAGGCTCATTAAACACTTGTTAAAGAAATCCTTAATTCAGACCTTTCAATGAATGGTTAACTTACGTTTAGAATGGAAAAGTAAGAAAGAGGATCAGAGAACCTGGACATAAGCGCTGACAGGCTTACATGCTGGCACTTTAAATTCACAAACTAAGTGTAAGCTTTATATCCATGTGTTTTCCTGCAGGATCCCCTACCCCCAACAAATATGAGGGATTACCGACTGCTCACTGGCACATGTACATTTTCTGTGAGGATGTGTGGCTACACATAACCATTTATCAGCCACAACACATTGAGGTCACAAGTTCCCAGCCTCACTAAGGCATAGTGAGCCAATTGGAAAACAATTCCCCTCTCCCCCAGGGTGTCTGAGCATATGGTGCAGGAGTCATACAGTTAATTATGAAACAATCCAATCTTCAGCAGATACTAAGCAGTTAGACAAAAGGTGGGTAACCAAACCTAGCCTCCTTGGAGGTTTAGCATCGAATGGGGACAGATATTGTTGTTTTGAGTGATGGTACTCAAGGGTCAAATCTTCTAAAGTGCAAACCTGCTATTCAAGATCTTTCCTTCACTGAAATTCTAGGGTACTAAGTCACTATATTTAAAGCTTCTATTTAACAAAATGGACAGGAGACAGACTACTATAAAATGGATAATTCTCAAAGCTCCAATAAACACTCCCAAGAAAATGTAAAGTGACTATGATCCGTGTAAGACACGTTAGAAGCACTATATCAACAGAACACACATTATTGTCTGAAAACACACTTTGTAGAAACTTCAGGGAGGGTCAGAACTGCTCAGTAACCCTGGGGTGGAGTTGACATACACACAACAAAGTTTTGAACTTACAGTTGCTTCCAAACTCGGTACGACTGTCTATGTCATGCTCTGCCGTTCCCAGAAGCTCTCTAAAGTGATATGTCCCCGGAGGACACCGTAGCACTAAGAAGTGCTGTTGTGTTGTCATTCCCAGAAGATATGCTCAGGAGCGACATCAAAATGTGGTAGCAACCCATCAAGTGGTCAGAATGCCTGTTGCTAGGATGAGAATTCTAGGTTTATCCGCAAAGAACTGTCCAGCTTATGGGGCCGTCAGTTCATTCTGTTACTGCAGGAGGCTGGTATTGATCTTCATTACCCTAACAATCACAGCAATAGTTCTGCTGTTCTGGGTCCAGGCTGAATTTGGGACAAGTGTCTGTAGCACATCCACCTGTGCACTTTCAAGCAGGTTCTTCCTCAGAATGGCACTGTTTCTTCTACTAGGAGAAGAGCAGAAAGGAGCAGGACAGACCATATCCTCCCATCTGCCCATTCTGTTAGTATATGGAGGTGGCTTTCCTAATGTTTCTTTCCTCCTTTTTATCCCCTCTAGTAATTTTAGAAAGATTTCTCAGACTAAATAAGGTTGGGAAACATCAGTTGGTAGAATGTCAACATACAACGTAAACCAGAGCATTCACAATTAGTTCAGAATGGCCCAGCAGAGTACTTAGGTAGAGCTCACCGAGTCGCCAGAGGCGAGGGTGCCAGAGTATTAAATATAATAAATAAATAAAATAAATAGAGCTGTATCCCTTTAAGATAAGAATGAAGACATTCCCATCAGCACTGAGAAAGCGACTGTTGGTTGTTTCCACAGCAAAATAATCTCCCTGTTTACTCAGCTGCAATAAAACAACTATCAGCTTTCTTTAGAAATAAATAAATACATTTCACACCATGTTCCCTACTGAGTGTAGAATTGATTCTGCCTTAAAGCCACTCCAGTGAAGGCACAGAGGAGGCTGCATCGTGACACAAAGTCATAATACTGGAAATAATTACAAAATTTAAAAACCAAAGGTTTAAATTCATAGTTACGGCTAATTAATCATACCTAATATTTTCATTTTCTCACAATGTAATAATCTGTCAGAAAAAAATTACTTTAAAAATATTAACACTTCACATCAAATCTCTAATTCTCACCCCGTCTCTCCTCTCCTCAAAATTATCACTCCCTTTCTCCCTTCAACAACATGACAATTCTCTCATAACAAAGCATATCACACCACTTCATGCGTTGTAATATTAAACAAATTCATTATCATTAACATGCCTTAATGAGTAAATCTGACTGTTCATGTTTTTGCTGTGTATACAAAATTTTAAAATGAATATTATTTTTATATTTTGTATATATGGATTAGCTCACATAGGGAAGGGAAGTGTGTTTGGCGGTCATTGGGGGAAATGGGTGTGGGGGCTGGGGTGACAGCTGGAGGTGAATGGGGAGAAAATGGATGTTGTGTTTGGACTTCAATGGGGGAAGTGGGGGCCTGGGGTGAGTGGGGGACAAAGCAGGTGTTTGGGGGTTAATTGGGGGACAGGGATGTGGACACGGGGTTATTGCGCAGGGAGGGTGTGTGGAGGGGTTGGGTCAGTGGGGAAGGGGGATTTAAGAGCTAATGGGGAAGGTAGGGGTATAAGGGAGAGCTGAGGTGAATGCAGAGGATGAATGGTGTGATGTGATCCTCTCTCTCATACACACACACTGACACACACACACAGACACAAACAACACACACTTCTTTGTATTTCTCAGTCTCATTTCTCTCTCACACACAGACACACACGCACTTTCCTCACACACACACTCATTCACACACTTATTTCTGTCTCACGTAGACACATGCTCTCTTTCACTCACACAGGACTCACATGCTCACTTGTCTCTCTTGCCTCCTTGATGTATGGAGGTGAAGTAACCGCTCCTGGATATGTGAGTAATATGGAAATCCCCCAGAACTATTTCATACGGATAATTTTAGGAGCCCCAAAGGCGACTCCCCTCTCCATGCTTAGGTTGCAGGCAGGAATGCTGTCCGTATTGGCGCAGTTAAATCTTAGATTTCTTACTTTTGGGGATAAGATGGCAAGAGGTGAAGCGGGCCTGGCACAGAGCTGCTACTTTGAGCAGAAGGATTATCGAGGAGCTCCATCATATCCCTGGATCTTACATTTGAAGAAGTTAACCGGTATAATCCCCTTATCGATGGAAGACACTGTGATCCCGGATTATAGACTTCACAAACGGGAACTCAGAGCCCAGCTGAAAAAATGGGCCCTTGTAAATGATTTTAAACTGCTTGCTCATAACAAAGTTTCGTTGTATTACCCTAAGATTAAAATAGAGGCTAGCTTGGAGCTATATCTGCAGCAGCTCCAAGATCCAAGGCTTAGGAGAATGGCGATGTTATTTTGCTTTAATCTGTTTGAGACAGCGGAGGTTAGGGGGAGAAGAGAACGAGTCCCTAAGGAGGAAAGAACGTGTAGGAGGTGCCCAACTATGATAGAGACCCTTCCCCATTTCTTATTTCAGTGCCCGCAATATGGTGCTCTTAGGGAATTGAGCTCTGTAACCCCCTGGAACAGCTACCCCAGAGGAGACCTACGAACTCTTATTAGCTTCTACAGACATGTCTATAATTAAAACAGTGGCAATGTTTCTCCTGGTGGTGGACTGAGAGGGCAGAGTTCCCTGATCGGGGTTAGCTTTTTGAACCCACTGTATTTGGATAGTTTTAGTATGGTGGGGTTATTTGTAACCTCAGATTTATTTATTGTTGTATTATTTTATGGAATATTGGAGTTGTTCCTTTTATTTATCTATGTGTATGTTGTGATGTGTTGTGTGAATGTTTATTTTATATAGCAAGTTTGCCGAATAAATATTCTATTCTATTCACTTGTCTCTCACACTCAGAGACTCTTAGTCAGATGCCTTTCTTATGCCAAGCCATTTCACTAGCCTAGTCTTGAGGTTATGAAGGCATAAGCATGGAGCACAGAGTCAGTGGCCATTCTGATAGAAAGTCCCTACTGTCTCCTGCTTCCAAACATCTCTTCCCTTTCATTCTTCCTATAACTGCAGTGACTTATTTTTAAAGGATTCAGAAGTTTATAGCACTTTCTTGGAAACTTTCTTACTTGACATAGAATGAGTTGCTTACCCTACTATACAGATCTTCTTGTCCTAGAGATCCCCCCTAGAGAAGGCTTCCCACATTTTCAGTCCCTGTACCTAACCCAGGGATAGGGAGACATACCAGGCTATAGGGTTACAAAGGGCTAATGCACAGGGAATCCAGATATACATATACACAACATAGGTCAGCTGGGTGATTATTCTCCCAGTCTGGGCTCCCCAGCAACCCCATCACAAGGCAAGGAAGAGTTGTGGGCAAAGTGGTTTGGGATGAGGCCTTGCTCTAAGACCTACCCACCTATCAACATTGTGAAGCGGCGACTCCCTCCCCGAAGGCTTCTTACTACCCCATGCCCTTCACCTCGACCTCTTATAGAGTCACCCCACAACATCACCCCTGGCGCCCCCAACACACGTCTATTCCCCCCCCCAACCTGCTTCTCCGGGCGAAGAAGGGGAATGCAGGGAGAGGGGGGACATAGGAGTTGGGCGCATCAGCACTTGTCTCCTTGGTGCATGGAGAGTCCCATCGCCGGCAACTCCCACCCACTGTTGCAGCCGCTCCCCCCAAAACCAGCAAGCCCCTGGCCGCTACCTGATACGGGCTTTGCCGGGCTAGGCTTCCCCTCCCATAGAGTGTCCATGAAATGGACCTGGCGGAAGCCCCACCGAGCACGGTGCCCCACAGGCGGTTGGCGCTGCTCCGGAGCAGGCAGTCGCTCTTACCAGTGAAGAGGATCTAATCCATCGGTTCAAGGGGGGGGGGCACGGAGCTGAGAGACAAGGACCCCATGAGGGACAGAAACAACCGGGGCAGACTCTGCTCTGGGCTCGGCAGGCAGGCGGGGTGTGTGTGTCAGGAATTCCTCCCCTTCTGCTGCCGTGGCACTGAGCAGGGGCTGTAATGAATAAAGCAGGCGGGTGGGGGTGGCAGGTATTCCTCCCCCCCCCCCCCAATCTGCTGCTGGTGCAGCAGTGCCAAAAGAACTAGCTACTGCTAGTGAGCGAACAGGGAGAACAGCGACACCCTCAGTTTATGGGCTCCGCTGTGAACCATGCATGCGCGACTTAAGAACTTTCCCCACCAACATTAACGAGGTTTTCAACTATCCATAACTTTACATTAACTGTTTTGATCTTTTTAAAATTACACCAGCAATTAGTATGAACTTTGTTTGAATTTTCAAACATTCTACAGCTGCGTAAGTCTACTTAAGAAACCCACAGCTCCCTCATAAAGCTTTGGTCACAATCCCGGAAGTGCAGTGACTCCAAACTGCCACATTAAGTCTAGGGAGAGAAACGAGACTGCTCTCTTGCCTTAATTAATAGAGGCGCGATAGTGCCTCTATAAAATGGCATAAAGGCTAGGAAGAGTTTTCAAAACAATGCTGCTTAAAACCAAACAGGAATCATTTGGTATTCCAGGGAGGAGCAGACAGTCATGGTTGCAATAGGTTGTAAAGATAGTAGTGGCCTCAATATTTCTGCACTGCTGCTAGCAACCAGATAATGACCAGTGCAGGATGTATCAGGAATGGCTCCTAATGTGCACCTGGAAGCATTATACCTGCTTTTCTTCTCCACACACAGAAGTCTCTAGAAACTACGGTATGCTGCTGCATGTTTATGTGTACACACATACACACGCGTACACACTTAATCAACTGTGATTTGTAAATGCCACAGCTCTCTCCCTCTCTTTAAACATATAAACTTCAGGGGCCACATTTTGCCTGGGGTTCTTCCATGCAACCTTCCATTGACTTCCCGTTTAATAATCAATAATAATCCAATTCAGTTGTATTATTAGGATTCTGACCCTAATAATTTGCTTAATACAATGTTACTCAGCAATCTGCCATCAGATTAGGAATGGGTAGTTACTACAAGTGACAAGGTGCCTTTGAACTGGCTTGCTTTGGAGTGGTTAAACAAGCACTGCAGCTAAGGTGACGCATGACTGTGCCACCACAGCTGCTACACATTCAGTAGTCCCAAGCAGTGAGACCAGTGCAGGATCCATACAGAAGAGCGGTGGCCTAGATCAGCAGTTCTCAACCAGCAGGTTGCGACCCACTGGTGTTGGGTCCTGGAAGGGTCTTCTTGTGTGAAGCTGCAGCAGGAATGAGGAAACAGAGTACTGAAGCTTGCTCCTGGAATCTCACTGTCAAATCCCATCCTCCCAGTGCTCATGGAGCAGCTTGTGCAAGGCCATCCCCACCTCCTGCCCTCCCAGCCAGCGGGGGCCTGAGTTCCTTCTGGGGCTCCGTGCAGGGTGGAGGCTGCTCTTATGATATTAACAAATTAGACAATAGCCCACACCAGGTGGGTGTCCACCTGTCTGTTTATTAGGTGTTCACCCCCACCGGCCACATAGCCACCACCCACCTGACGCACAGCCCCCCCCCCTCCCAACACGATGGGGTCTTGGAGAACGTGAGGCCTGCCGTGCGGGCTAATGTGCCCCTCGTGTCTGTTCTGTCAGCAAGGTTGCATGCAGCACATCCACACATAGAGGTCTGTCAGCATCATAGAGTTGCAGGCAAAAATTCTAGTGTGTCCAAGGAGCAACCGCTTCCTGCCCCTCTCTCCATTCATGCTCACGCTGCCAGTGGGGGCTGCCCGCAAGCGCATGAAGTACTCTCGGGGGGCTGCCCATTTGTTACGCAGGACACTCTAAATATGTGAGTAAGGGCTGTGTGGACCAAATATGGACTTTAGCGGGCTATCGTCTTGTTTAAAAACACCCTTGGTGTCTCTCTTGGCCCCACACAGCCGGCTGCATGCAGGCAGAGCAGCAGCTGCTCCCCCAACAGCAGACTGGAACCCTAGAGAGCTCTTTAGCCCTGCCGTGCCTTGTGTGCCCAGGGGGGGAGAGTGCTGGATTAATTCAAGTGGGTCCTGATTATTATTATTAATTATTATTATAAGCTTTTATATAGCGCCAGCGATGTACCTGGCACTTTACAGAGAATAAGATAGACATGGCCCCTGCCCGAGAGCTTACAATCTAAAGACGGGGAGGGGAGACAGGGAAGGGGGAACAGAGGGAGTGACAAGGGATGCAACATTCATGAGGATGCGAGAACTCAGGTACACTCTCTTGGCTTGGTTACTGTACATTGGGAGTTTGCAGATAACAGGTGGGGGATAATCCTGGGTGGGGTTGTTAGCAGGAGTTAGGAAGGGCAGAGCGGAAGAGGTGGGTTTTGAGGAGGGACTTGAAGATACAAAGGGAGGGGGCAAGGCGCATGTGGGCAGTGAGGGAGTTCCAGGCGTGCGGGGCAGTGAGGGAGAAGGGACGAAGGTGGTTGGGGGAGCAGGGGAGGTGAGGGAGGGGATGGAAGAGGAGTGGAGTGCTCGAACAGGAGTTCGAAGGGAGATCAGGGCAGAGAGATAGGTGGGAGCAAGGTTGTGAAGGGCTTTGTAGGTGAAGACGAGGCGCTGTGCAGAATACGCTCAGGAAGGGGGAGCCAGTGGGGAGAGGAGAAGAGAGGCTGCACATGGTCAAAGCGACGGGCTAGGTGGATGATCCTGGCAGCAGAGTTTTGAACAGAGATGAGGGAAGAAAGGTGAGAGCGGGGAAGGCCAGCGAGGAGGAGGTTACAATAGTCGAGGCGTGAGATGACAAGGGCATGGATGAGAGTTATGGCAGAGGAGACAGACAGAAAAGGGCGGATCTTAGCAGTGTTGTGGAGGGAGAAGCGGCAGGATTTGGCCACGAAGTCAATGTAGGGTTTGAAGGTAAGGTGCGAGTTGAAGATGAAGCCCAAGCTATGGGTTTGGGGGACAGGGAGGATGGAGACCCTGTCAGTGGCAATTGACAGGGGAGAGGAAGAATTGGGAGGGAAGATAAGGAGTTCAGTTTTCACCATGTTCAGTTTGAGCTGGCGTTGAGACATCCAGACGGAGATATCAGAGAGACAGTTGGTGAGACGAGCTTCAACAGGGGGAAAGGGAAGGAGTAGAGAGATAGAGTTGAGTGTTGTCAGCGTATAGGTGATATTGGAAACCATGGGAGGCAGTGAGTTTGCCTAGGGATTGGGTGTAGATAGAGAAGAGGAGAGGGCCAAGGACAGAGCCTTGGGGAACCCTGACTGAGAGGAATAGGGAGGAGGAGGGGGAGGAGTTAGGAAGAGATACATTGAAGGAGTGGTCAGAAAGGTAGGAGGAGAACCAGTTGAGGACAGAGTCCCGGAACCCCAGGGAGTGAAGCAATTCAAGCAGGAGCGAGTGGTCAACAGTATTGAAGGCAGCAGAGAGATCAAGGAGATCAAGAGACAAAAATAAAGGCGGTTGGATTTAGCCACAAAAAGATCATTGGTGATCTTAACCAGAGTGGTTTCAGTGGAGTGAAAGGGGCGAAAGCCAGATTGGAGGGGGTCAAGGGAGGAGTTGGTGGAGAGGAGGTCGAGGCAATGGGAGTAGATGATGCGTTCAAGGAGTTTCGAAGCAAAAGGGAGGAGCGAGACAGGATGGTAATTAGAGGGTTCAGAGGGATCCAGAGTGGACTTTTTGAGGATGGGGGAGACAGTGGCGCATTTAAAGGCAAAGGGGAAGGAGCCTGGTAGGGAGGGAGAGGTTGATGATGTGCAGGAGGGGAGGGGCGTCGGTGGAAGCAATGGAGGTCAGGAGGTGGGAAGGAATGGGGTTCGGGGGCAAGCGAAGGGGTTGGAGGAGGAGAGAGGAGATTTCCTCAAGGGAGGCGGGAGGGAACGATGACAGGAGAGAGGTGGGGGGAGGAGGGAGAGTGTGGGGAGTGGTAGGGTGCGAGGACTTGGAAGCGATTTCCAGGCGGATCTTGTCAATTTTAGAGGTGAAAAAGAGAGCAAGATCCTGAGCAGAGAGAGAAGCGGGAGGAGGAGGTTTTGCCCACAAAAGGATTTTGAACCACCGGCCTAGATGACAATCCCACCCTACAGCTTGTTCCCTTTAGGGACGGGATCCACTGGCCCTGTTGCTGCCACTGCTGAAAATTGATGGGGGAAGGGCATGTGTCCACACCTACCATGCTCCCCCAATGTGTTGTCTGTGATTACAGCAGGGTAGGGGAACTGCTTTAAAGTCTTGCAGTATGTTTTCAAACTGCCCAAGGTACTTACAGCTACTCCCTAGCCACAATGCCACCTACAAGTGGTCAAGAATTCATTATTATCCACCCTCAAGAGCTTCAAAAATTGCCTGGGTTTTTCAAACTGGACTCAGGTTTTTCCAGTAGGGGCTTTTGAGGGGATTGCCTGTTCTAGCCATTGACTTTCTCTCTTCCTCTGTGTCAAGAGGTATCTCCTAACTCTTTTTATCTCTGGAAACATTGCCAGTGCAGTCCCTTTCTTGTAGTTCTAGTATTTCAAAGCACCTAAAATTAGAAAGGAGGAAAAATTTGTTTGGTTCAAAACACTGCAGTCTTTGCTTGCTTGTTTCTCTAAAAATTCAAGGTTAGGAAATTAGTAGTGAAGGTGGGAGTGCTCTTTTTCCTCTCTTACGTAGCTTTATAAATAACGCCTGTCTTGTTAACTTGTCCTTTCACTGAAACAATTCTCAGCTTTGGGAACTGGAGTTCAGATAACTTTTGGAAAATAAAGGAAGTACAAAAACCAATCTCATAACAATCCACGTACCACATCCTATTCAGCTATGACTAACACCTGTAAAAATATTTGTTTAAAATCACACATACAATCATGGCTAACAACTATTCTTTGAGGCTTTAAAGATTTGAACACATCTGTTAAAATTTTGAGTGCAGTAGTTTAATTAGCTCCTCTTTCTTTAACATTACAATGATGATAGGACTTATAAAACGGCTTTCCTTCCATTCCCTAGTCTTTATGCTCTAGAAAAGAGATGGGCCAGAACTGCAAAGTATGGAGGTGGATTTATATCAATACGTTGTTGACTTGATCGCGTTATAGAAAACGTACATCTAAAGGATGGAAACATTCAGCTAGTTCACAAGGTGCAAATCTGGAGATACAGAGCCTGTGGGTGATTTCAGACGTTACGCGGTCCCAATTCACCACAGTGGATTCCCGGTGGGGGTGAACCAAACAACCACCCCCCATGGTAAAAAAAAGCCCCGAACAGACGTGACGGGACCGGGACCATGGCAGGGAATCAGGCCAGCAGATCATGGGCCGGGGCAGCGCAACAGACGTGACGCCAATACCCGGCCGTGGTCAAAACACCCAGAAGGCGCCGGGTCAGCCCGTCCCGGCTGCTGCTGCTGCTACTGTCCCTCCACCGCCTCCAGGTGCAGCACGACCGCCTCCTCTACCGCCCGCGCCTCTACCGCCGCCTCCTTCACCTCCTCCTCCTCCCTTGCTCTCTCGCCCTCCGCTCGCCTCTCCCTTCTGCCTCACTCCATCCTGCCCCGTCCCCCTACTGCTGTGTGCCCTTTAAATCTCCCTCCGCTGCCTGTGTTGTTGCTGGTTGCCTGGCAGCGATGCTGTGTGCTTTGTCCCCGGTTGGGAATCATTTCCTTTGATTCCGGTCGGTGGTTGCCGGCCAGACGTTACTTTTTGTTGGTTCCCGTCAGGAATCTCTTTGACTACGCTTTTGGATATGGTCCGGCGGGGAGCTCCGCAAGCGTGGTTGATATTGACCCCATGTGGGTATTGACTGTGGTGAACATCTGGCGGCCGCTGAACAAATGTTCAGGGCGCTTTGGCACCGCTGAGGGATTAACCGTGGTTCAGTGTGGTTGAGCGTGATCTCGTAACATCTGAAAATACCCTGTCTTTTAGTGCCCATTGACACAAAATGGAGCTTTCCTGGAGAGTAAACAATCCTTGGTTCTTCTTCAAGGATCGCCGCAATTCTCACTCTTGGGATTCATTTCCTGCTCTGCAGGCACCGGAGACCTTGATGTCAGCAGTTTCCAGGCAGAAAACCTGGAAAGATCTAGAATATGGTGAGGGCTCCGCCCCTCCATCCCCCCTCCTGTCCAGGCAAAAGCGTGAGCTCAAGATTGCGCGAGAACGGGACTGTATAAATAGGGGTGGCGCCCTCACCGCCTCAGTTCCTTCCAACCACGTTGCGCTTGGAAGACGTCAGTGCTTTTCAGTGCTTTTTCAGTAGTGGGAAAAATAATAATAATAATAATAATAGAAAAAGAGTTATTCCATCTAGAACAACTCGAAAGATCTGAGTGCCCGTGCCTTAGTCCGCGGGGCTCGTCCCCCGGACTCCACCCAATTTTATTGCGGTTGTGCCAGACTATGCCCAAGCAGGCGGGCTTCAAACGCTGCCGCTCCTGCCCAGCTACTCTCTCGGTGAGCGATCAGCACTCACTGTATTTAGCCTGCCTCAGGGAGACCCACAACACCTGCACTTGCAAGGCCTGTGCTGCCCTTTCCACCAGGACAAAAAGGGCTAGGGCTCTCTGACTCCAGAACATTCTCACTAAGAAGGCACTCCAGGGTGGTGAAGAGGGGTCTTTCAGGCTCCCCACCGGGCACTCAACAACCTCCAGGATGGACCTACAGACTGTGGTTCCTGCAACTCCGCTGGACCCTCAGAGTGCTACCGGTACCACCGGTGCAGAGTCTGGTGACGTTCCGGCTACGGTGCAATCGACACCCAGGAGTGCCTCCTGCTCTAAGAGCGACTCTTGCACCAGGGATCGTAACACAAAACGCCCTGTTGACGAGAGAAAGAAAAGGAAGGGCAAGAGAACTGAGGCAGAGGGAACCTCCGTAGTGTGGAGGTGGAGACTACTCTCCCTGATCCCGAACGAACCATACTGCCTCCGACACCACTGGTACCGACATCTACGGTACCACTGCCAAACTTAGACCCAGCAGGTATGCGGAGAGATCCCCTTCCAGGTCGTTAGGTACAGCTCTCTGGTACCACAGGGACAAGAGGACACAATCCCCCTGCTCCTGCTGCTCCCCTTATGACGACTCTCGGTATCAGCGATACCAGAACTATACCAGAGGTCATAGGTATCGTTCCCACTCTCAGAGCGGATCTCCGTCATATCCCTCCAGGACCGATTTTGAGAGCATGGAGTTTGTGAGCCGGCCTCTAAATATGAGAGCTTTGGCCCCACTACACGTAGGCGACTACATTCCACCGGCCCCCCCTCGCATAGCTCCAACCGCTACGATCTCCAGACCCCCTCCTGCAGAGGTACCACCGGTACCGGTCAGTCTTCCACCTCCAGACCTCACACCTGTACAGGACACAGGGAGCCAACTCCCTCCTCGGTCCCGCTCTGCGGTTCCATCGGCACCACCCTATTCCTAAGGAACAGGAAACGGCGCAGGGTCACAGGTGAGCACAGCCTCTAGGAACCACCTTCCTCAGCTCCCTCTTAGGACACCCACCATCCGATCACCCTGCTTCAGGGCAGTCTCCACCTGATCTAGATACTTCATCTGGGAGATCTGCATCCCCTTCATCCTCCTCCTCTTCACCTATCTTAGAGGAGGACGAGACTATTTCCCCTCCTCCACCGGATTCCGTCTCGGAACCCAACCTTGTTCTGGCTACAGAGGACACTAAGGCCTTCCAGGCCATGCTAAAGAGACTAGTCTTAGCACTCCCTAAACTCTCCACCAAGGTGGTCAGGAAGACCCAGTTGGGGCCTGTCTTTGGCATTTTAGGTAGTGGGGAACTGGGCCACATCATGTTCCCCATGTTTGAGCAGCTTATGGAGCCTTCCACCTCGGTGTGGGCTCCATAAGCTGCTCAAACATGGGGTTCTCACCCCAGAGAACAAGATTCGGATTGAGGATTTGCCCTTTGACTGCAAGGGTCTCTTTGCCTCATCCACAGATGAAACCTTCAAGAAAATAAAGGAGACTAGCCAGACCGCTAGGTTTACTGGGGTTATTAGGCTATGAGGAGAAGATTTTACCCATCTCCTGCCCCCTATTCCTACACCCCTAAGTGGCGCTCATCCTACCCATTCCAAACAGGGAGGCGTTTCTTTCCGCAGTATCACCAACCCCAGCCCTCCACCTCCCAGCCTCGAAGGAGGTTTAACAAACAGAGCGGAAGAGAGAGAGTCTTCTCCAATTCTTCTTCGGGACAACCCCCGAAGAATCGCTTTTAGCCTCCCTCAGATCATGGGAGGTGAGGAGGTTTTTCCCTCCTTCTTGAACCATCTCCTGCCCTTTTATGACCAATGGGAATCCCTTAACCGCAATCGTTGGGTCAGAGAAATGACTAGGTCTGGCTATGCCATCCAATGTCATACTGCCCCCCCAACTCCCCTCTCCCGTGGCTCCCCCCACAAAACTCAAATACTTCTGGAAGTCAACAAGCTTCTCTTGAAAGGAGCTATTGAAGAGGTTCCCCTCTCAGAACAAAATACCGGATTCTACTCCAGTTATTTTGTAGTCCCTAAAAGAGATGAGGGGTTCAGACCCATCCTGGACCTCAGAATTCTCAACAAATACATTAAAAGATACAAATTCTGCATGACTTCCCTCCCAGTTATTTTTTTAAGCTTGCAACAAGGAGACTGGTTATCCTCCCTTGATCTCAAGGATGCATACTTCCACATTTCTATCACACCCTCTCACAGATGCTACTTACGCTTCATCGTAGGAGATCAACACTTCCAGTACACGGTCCTCCCTTTTGGACTCTCCACCGCTCCGAGGGTCTTCCCGAAGTGCATAGCGGTTGTCACCGCCCACCTGAGAAAGAGGAACGTAAAGGTTTACCCTTATCTAGATGACTGGCTCCTAGTAGCCTCCTCCAGATCCTACCTACTGGAACACATTCATTTAACCCTGTCATTGTTACAGAACCTGGGATTGCTCGTAAATCTACAGAAATCAAATCTCACCCCCACAAGACGCCTACAATTCATAGGAGCCCTTCTGGACACGGACCAGTCCAGAGCTTACCTCCCTTAGTACAGATTCAACACCATCAGGCACACCATAGAGAGACTACACTCCCACGGCTACAGAATGATACGCTTCTTCCTCCGCCTCCAGGGCTTCCTAGCATCTACCACAGCGGTAACTCCCTATGCAAGGCTTCACATGAGACCTCTACAGCAATGACTCAGGCAAGTCTACTCCTCTGCCCTCCACTCCCTCAACAGGAGGGTAGCCCTGCCAAACGAGATCCTACAGACCCTTTGCTGGTGGACATATCAGTCTCGGGTGCTACAGGGTATCCCCTTTGAACTCACGCACACAGACACGTCCCTCACAGGCTGGGGGGCTCACATGGCGCACCTCAGAGTCCATGGCCTCTGGTCCCCAGAGAAAACACGGCTCTACATAAACTTGCTGGAACTGGGAGCCATATGCTGGGCGCTCAGAGCCCTCATAGCACATATACAAGGAAAGAACATCCTGATCATCACAGACAACACTGCAGCCATGTGGTATCGCGACAAACAGGGAGGGGCACGGTCTACGCGCCTTTCACTGGAGGCAGAGGCTATTTGGCCCTGGAGCATCAAACACAACATCCACCGTCAGGCTATACACCTGGCAGGCCAAGGGAATTCGTTTGCAGATCAGATCAGCTGTCTACTATCCGACCAACACGAGTGGTTTCTAAACGACATTGTTCTGGACGACATCTTCAGGATTTGGGGTACTCCTCCCATAGACCTATTTGCCACTGCAGAGAACACAAAGCTGCCCATCTTCTGCAGCTGGGGAGGTCTAGCACCGGGATCAATGTCAGATGCCTTTACGATCTCTTGGAGTGGGGAATTCTTCTGTGCCTTTTCCCCAATGCCTCTGCTGCACAAGATCCAGTCCGATCGTTCCCACGTTATTCTCATAGCCCCCTTTTGGCCGAGGCAAATATTCCAGACACTCAAGGAACTAGCGACCGAGGTCACAGAGCTTCCTCTCAGACCGGACCTCTTGTCCCGCCACCGGGGTACCATTCTCCACCATGACCTCAAAATGCTCCATCTTTGCGCTTGGTTGATCCTTTCATGACGAAGGACTTATCCCCAGAGATTGCGACTGTCCTGTTAAACTCTCGTCGCCCCTCAACCAGGGCATGTTACACAGCGAAGTGGACTCGCTTCTCTCATTGGTGTACTTCCCTCAACACACCACTAACCTCTCTATAAATGGAACATATATTCAAATACCTACTACATCTCCAGGGATCTGGACTCTCCCTCTCCTCCATTAAGGGTACACTTGGCTGCTCTACCGTCTCACCTCAAGCCGGCCGATGCGGACACTCTGTTCTCCCATCCTTTTACGAGGACTTTCTGGAAGGGTCTCCTTAACACGTTCCCCCTGCTCACCCACCCAGCTCCCCAGTGGGACCTTATTCTGGTGGTATCAAAATTGATGGGGCCCCCATTTGAACCCATGGCTTCTTGTTCGTTGGAGAACCTGTCTATAAAAACTGCCTTGTTAGTGGCCATCACCTCAGCCCGAAGAGTTAGCGAATTGCTGCCCCTTATAGCCTCACCACCCTACATTCTTTTTTGCAAAAACAAGGTAGACCTCCGGACTGACCCCTCGTTTATTCCAAAAATCGTTTCCCCCTTCCATCTCAACCAGCCCGTATCCTGACCAGTCTTCTTCCCAAGACCACACGCGTCCCATATGGAGCAAGCCCTACATACTTTAGACCTAAAAAGGGCCCTCTAATTCTACATCAACAGAAATAGACGAATCAGAGCTTCTGATGCGCTTTTCATCTCCTGTGGGGGGCAACAAGTCGGAGTTAAGATTACTTCACAGAGACTTTCGAAGTGGATTCTCCTCTGTATCCAGAGATGCTATCATCAAGCAGGGAAGACTCCACCTTCCCATCTGTGAGCCCACTCAACTAGAGCAGTAGCCACTACCCTGACTAACCTTCGCAGTGTCCCAATCATCAACATATGTAAAGCTGCTACGTGGTCCTCCCTTCACACGTTCGCTAAGTACTACTCCTTGGACCTAGCGGCAAGGTCGGACACCTTAGTGGGGAAAGCAGTTCTACAGTCACTCCTTGATTAACCTCCTCGACTCCTACCACCTTGAGGTAGGTGTCTCAAACTGCTATTCGCTCTCCCAAGAGTGAGAATCGTGGAGATCCTCAAAGAAGAAATAGAGGTTACTTACCAGTAACTCTGTTCTTCGAGAGAGCTCCGCATATTCTCATGACCCGCCCTCCTTCCCCTCTGTCTCGGATGTACCTACTGAAATTGTCTTCTGGGATGGAGCTGAAAGGAACTGAGGCGGTGAGGGCTCCACCCCTATTTATACAGTCCCGTTATCGCACGATCTTGAGCGCACGCTTTTGACTGGATGGGAGGGGGGATGGAGGGGCGGAGCCCTCACCATATTCTAGATCTTCCCAGGTTTTCTGCCTGGAAACTGCTGACATCAAAGTCTCCGGTGCCTGCAGAGCAGGAAGTGAATCCCAAGAGTGAGACTATGCGGAGCTCTCTTGAAGAACAGAGTTACTGGTAAGTAACCTCTATTCAGGGGCGGATTGGCCATTGAACCCACCGGGAGGATTCCTGGTGGGCCGGGCTGGTCTGGAGGGCTGGTCCCGCTGTCTGTTGTTCCACGCCCGCCCGGCAGCCAGCTGGGGCCCCGCATGTGCCTGGCTGGGCAGCAGGCTGCAGCCAGCTTCTCCCCCAATAAGTGATTCTTCCTCCCCTCCCTGGCTCCAGTCTCAGGCTATCCCTCACCTGCCTCTTCCTCCTAGGAGCACTGTAGCAGAAGCAGCAGCAGCGGGGACACTCCATCGAGCTGGGAGATAATGCTGTTTGTTTACAAACAGTTCCTCCCCATGTACTGATCAGAAGCTTGCTACCGTGTAAAAAAGGTTCTTCGAGATGGCTCCCAACATTCTCACAACTGGGTTGTGCATGATCACCCTGTTCAAATAATAGACCACGTGTTAGTCTCGAGCTCCTCTAGTATAAAAAGCATTGACTCTCCCCCTCTGAATGACAGTTCCTTCCAACCCTTTCTATAAATATAAGAAAAGAATTCCATGCAGGGCTGGAAGGGTGGGTGTTGTGAGAATGTTCGGAGCCATCTCAAAGAACCTTGTTTACAAGGTAGCAACTTTCTGTTCTTCTTCGAGTGGCTCCTCACATGATATTTTTACATGGCTCCGCCGGGTGGGGAGTCCGTGGGCACGCCAGTGCTGGGTGGGGCATGCACATGGCTGCACACGCATCCCCACTCACCCACGACTCATCCACACCCACATAGTAAACACAGTTTCCCCCGGTTGCTCTGTGCATGGGGATGAGTGGGGAGGGAGTGGGGATGCGTGTTAGGTGGGCGCGCACGTACCCCCACTCACCATGTTCACACAGTGAACTGTGTGTTCATGGCTGGGAGAGGCCCATGTAAAAAGGGCCACATTCTCACAACTGTCTTTCTTATACTATCTTAGGTAGGAATTTAGGATGTAAAGCAATATCT
>QEPC01011441.1:1187265-1197552 GCA_003113815.1 Sphenodon punctatus
TCAAGGTGCCTGTCTTCCCACCCAGGTTGCCTAGCTAAAAGCCTGCCCAAGCCCGCCTGCGCAGCCCTACTGCCTCTCATGACATGCTTCCTGCCTGCCTGCCTGCCCAGGTTGTGAAGCTTGAACCCTCCCTGAGTCTGCCTGACTGCTGCTCATGTCATGCCACCTGACTGCCTGCCTGGGGCAACCAATGTCCGCTGCTGCTAGTGCCACTGACGCTAGTTATTCCACCGCATGACAAGAGGCAGCCACTCCAGCCGCAGGACCAGCTGTCACATCACTGTCCCGGGGCCAAGTTACTTGCAGGGAGGGCTGTGGCCAATACCTACAAGCTGCCACCCTAGCCCCGGGACCCACCGTGATGGGTCTGGGGCCGTCATCCATCTCACAATCTGATGTCATTCCTCCTCAATCAGAAGCAGCCACTCCAGCCCCAGCACCCGCCGCCTGGGAGTTACTGGCAGGGAGGGCGGTGGCCAAGATGTACAAGCTGCCACCCTAGCCCCGGGGCCCACTGTGATGGGTCTGGGGCCGTCATTCATCTCACACTTCGCTGTCATTCCACCTCAATCAGAAGCAGCCACTCCAGCCCCGGCACCCGCCGCCTGGGTGCCGAGGCCAAGTTACTGGCAGAGAGTGCTGTGGCCAATACCTGGAAGCTTCCACCCTAGCCCCACCATGATGGGTCTGGGGCCATCATTCATCTCACACTGCGATGTCATTCCACCTCATTCAGAAGCAGCCACTCTAGCCCTGGCACCCGCTGCCTGGGTGCCGGGGCCAAGTTACTGGCAGGGAGAGCTGTGGCCAATGCCTACAAGCTGCCACCCTAGCCCCGGGACCCACCGTGATGGATCTGGGGCCGTCATTCATCTCACACTGTGATGTCATTCCACCACTCAGAGAAGCAGCCACTTCTGCCCCAGGACTAGCCCCAGGGGCTCTGCCTGCTCCTCCCCCTCCAAAGCACTAGCCGCCAGCCAGTCCCTTCACAATCACAACAGCGACCGCCTAGCTCTGAGAGAGAGAGCAACAGAGAGATTCCCATTCCCAGCTAGAACTAGGGAGATGGGAGTTAGAGGGGGCGAGCTCAGCTAGGTATATCCTAGCTGCCACCAGCCGGAACCTGGAAGAACTCCCATCTGTGCTGCGCCCATTAATGCCCAGCACCCACATCCAGCACGCAGCAAACCTACCGTAATGAGGAATAAACCCACAATATATTATATGTGCGTGCCTGCCTGCCAGTGCCTGCCTGCACCACTACATACCTGCTGCCCTGCTACCACCTAGCGCGGCGTGCCTGATCAAATGAAGTGTGCCCCATAGTCTTTAGGCTGTCATTCCACTATCCCCATCAACAAGATGATGGAACCATCATTCCAGTCACTGGAGGCTGCATTCCATTCCATTGCATCCAGAAGCCCGGTGCCCGCATGCCAGCCTGCCCCCCTCCCCAAGAGCCTACTCCTCTGCACCCACCCACGGATGCCCGCTGAAGCTGGCAGCTGAAACTAAAAGCCCCTCCGACCACCAGCTCCCACTGCCTCCTGCCCGGCTGCCTGCTGCCAAGGAGCCTGTCTCTCTTTCTCTCTGTCACACCCACCCACACAAACACCAGCCCTGCACCTCCTGGGGGCTTTCTGCTAGTTGAGACCCTGCTGCTGGCACCGCACATCTTTGGGTTACTACGCTACTTGAGGTGGCATGTGCTGCTGGAAGGGATCTAGTAGCTGTATGAGATTCTGCCACCTGCCAGCCAGAACTTCAGCACACAGGGATAAAAGAGAGGACATGTAAAACGAAGCTCGTAACAATAAATTTGAAAACTTTACTTAAAACTATTTACAAAACAAGAAAAAAAAAAACAACAACAACAACAGCAACAACATTTAATAAAACAAAAGCAAACATGAAAAGGAAACTTATAAACAAGCTAAGAGTGACTCAGTCTCTGCCACTGGGCCTGTCCCCCGGTATTTGGGGGAAAGGCAACAGGCCTTGGGGCGGCTCGCAGTCCGGAGGGCCGGCGGCCACCATGGAGGGGTCCACCACGCCATTGTCCATGGCGTACTCCAACACCTCTGCCAGCTCGTTATGCCACCTGGAGACTGCCTGGTGGTAGACCTGCACGCGGCGCAGCTCGGCGGAGACATACTGTCCGTATGCCACCACCCTCTGCCGCTCCGCCTGCACCGCCTGCATCTCCGCCACCAGGCACTTCTCCAGGTCGGTGGAGGAGTGCTGGACCTCCTCCACGTGGCCCTGGGTGCAGCGATGCAACCTGGCCCGAAGGGCCTTGATCGCGGCATCCTCCGGGATCCCGGGGGTCTCCACGGTGAGGCTTGAGGTGGGGGGAGGGGAAGGGCTTATATGCCTCCTTTTCCTGGTTGCCTTCCCCCCCTTTTGCATGCGCTGCGGCTCCACGGGCGCAGCTGCAGAGGAGTCCTCCTCACCCGCCCGCCTCACCCGCATTTCGTGGGTCCGCTCTATGTGGGTGAGAAGCCCCGATGTTGTCCCCTCCCTCTGCCGGTGGAAAACTTTATTGCAGATCTAGAAAGAGCAGAAAAAGAAAGGAACATTAGAAGTGCCATACTGTGTCAGACCAATGGTCTGTCAAGCCCTGCCTGCATTCTGTCTCCACGAGTGGGTGGACTGGGTGGCCAGCCATTCAATCTCTCTCTGCAGGGGACTTCCGTTCCTGACAGGTCAGAGGGCAATTCATTCCCTGTTGTTCCAGTCCCCGTGACATACCTTGCATGTGGCGGTTCTGTCGGACATCCGACGACTGGCGCCGAATGTCTTGGGGTGAGGCTGGCGAGCTCCGCCTAGGGGTCCGGCGATGAGTCGTCTTCCTAGGCCTGGTCCTGGAAGCTGGGCTGGGCCTGGGGCCAGAATCCGATTCATCTCTGAAATGGGAATACATAGGAACACCAAGTAAATATCATGCATTTTTGATGATGCCTCTAATTCTCCCTCCTTGGGGTGCTAGTAGGGACGGCAACTAAAAAAACCCATAAAGAAAAGCCCGTGCAAATCCTGCCCTCCCAGGGGTGCTAGGGGATGCTAGATAATGCAACTAGAAAGCCCCTGGCTGGCACGTGCAAATCCTGATGACCTCCTTGGGGTGCTAGGGATGGCGACACAAGATGTGACCCTGGCTGGAGGAATGAGACTGCCCTTATTTGGGGGTGCACAGGGAATGAGATGGCAACTGGAGAGTGGAGACCCTTGATAGCCTGGCACATGTTTGGGTGGGGAATTGCTCATGCCTGACTGCTGGAAAAGTCCCCCACACTACGGTACCCTCTCTCTCTGTGGCAGACATCCGCTGCCACCCGCTGTTGGCCACTGTTTGTGCCTGACTGATGCCCACCACCTACGCACCCACCCACACGCCAGTGAACTGAGCTCGCTCTAACTGATACAGCCTTTCTTGTCTTAAAAGTAAAAAAAAAGGTTTACAAACCTGGCAGGAATGGCAGTAGAGCCCACCGCTTCCTCCTCGTCCGAAGAGGAAGCCAGTGCCACCGGTACCACGGGAGGTGTAGCAGGGGCAGCGGACTCCACCTGTTCCTCCTCCTCCTCCACCGGCAAATGTGCCCCCAGCCGGAGCATGCGAACAGCCTTCTTAATTTTTTTTCCAATAAACCCACACAGTCCCACACCAACAGTCACCCACAACACACACCAACCACCCAAACACACAGCACAGCCAAACCCAACACAATCACAGCGAAAACACACGAACCAAGCAGCCACCGAATGAAACACACACCCACTCACCTCACAGCTCCACACGCAAACGAATTTCCGGTTTCTGGTGCGATTTCCGGCTTCCCGCACGCTCGCAATATTTTTAGGCTGAACGCCGAATGCGATCTCAGTGATCCACCCGAACAGCCGACACCTGAACCGCCGAACACACGAACCGAACACGGCCGAACCAAACGGCCGAACGCGAATTCGGCAATCCACCCGAATGGCCGAACCCGAACACACGAACCGAACGCGGCCGAACCGAACTGCCGAACTTGAACCGCAATCTGTTCACCCATCCCTACTATGCATGACCACGCAGGAGCCACTCATCTGACTGCCCATCTGAAGGTGGTGTGGGGCAAGTCAAAAAAGGGTGTGCCAATGGGCACCCACGCATCCCCTGCCCGTATGGGCTGCCACCCACACCAGCAAACATGTCTCCTGCTCATAGGCGCTGTGGGCGCGGGACACAACTTTTGCAAGTAACAGCTGGCCACAAGTGCTGGGGAGCCCAGTTCCTCAGCGCTTTTGCCTGAGACATGTCAGTTTCAAAGGCCACCCCTGCACGCTTCCTCTTCCTCATGGTTGTGGCACGGGGAGTGTGAGGTGGCTGCCGTGATAACCAAGCCGGGAACTGCCCGTAAGAACCCCTTCCCATGCACTCACCTGAGTGGCTGCTTCACAGCTGTGCCACTCAACAGCCATGGACCCTCTTTCCCCCCCCCCTCCCCTTTGTTCATTTAAAAACACCCTTGCGNGGCAATCCACCCGAATGGCCGAACCCGAACACACGAACCGAACGCGGCCGAACCGAACTGCCGAACTTGAACCGCAATCTGTTCACCCATCCCTATTTCAAAACCAGACTGGCCGCCTTACCGCTGGTGCCCTCAACAGCCATGGGACCCTCTTTCCCCCCCCCTCCCCTTTGTTCATTTAAAAACACCCTTGCGCTCATCATGTCCACACTTACTGCTCAGTCTGGAAAACCATAGCCCTTGTACGAGCATTGTCTGTATCCAACGTTTTTACTGAGTTTACACCTACGCAAAAGGAGAAGTTGTGTTAATTTATATTTTATCAAAAGAAGTTTTTCTTGTTCTAAAGCAATAACCCAACAGACAAATCAAAGAAGGGCATTTGAAAGGCAAGCAGTTAGGATGCAGATAGGGAAGGATAGGCTGCATTATTACAGTAAACATCTAAAATGAAAACCATTGCTTCTAACATACTCTCTCCGTGTTCAGCAAGAATGATGCTTTGTAGAAGATTGCGCACCAGATAATGCTGCAATAACAGAAACCGTAATCTCCTGAAAAAGGGGAAAAGGAAGAAGGGAAAGAAGTGGGAGGGAAAGTGGCTTAACAAGGGGGGAAAGTTAGGGAAAGTCAAGCAAGAGTTGAACTTACTAAAGAAGGGAGAGATCTTTTGATTTTATTTTTAATTAGTATTTTGCTTCTACCAGGCAATCATGACAAATGCCTGTAGGAGCAGTGGGCGAATTAGTGTAAATATGCAAAACTTTGCTGAGAGAGACTAGAAGAGAGGTCCCTTTGGAAAGCGTTTTTGCTGAGGAAGGGTATAATTTGCTCTGTGATGGACTCTGCTTTTTTAATATTTGGGTTAGAGGAATTCTGTACAAGAGTGGTGAAAAGAATGGGTAAGTGGAGCAGGAAAAGCAGGTTGCTTTAGAGTCTCTTAAATAAAATAATAGCAGCTCTACCTGAAATGTACGTCTCATTAATTAGATCCAGAAGAGTGAAGATGACCGAGAAAGTATCATGGTACAATGTGATTAGCTGATATCATGGGATTTGAGAGAAACAAAGCTTGTTCTCATTGCTAGGCCTGTGTGGGGTGAGGTGTACAGCACTCTATGATCCCAATCCAAGGTGCATGCTGCGTGCACCCTCCGTGGACAACGCACAATGCATGCCTCTCATGCACACACGGTGTAGGCACAGACATTGGATTGGCTCCTGTGGTAGCCTGGACTTTCTTTACGCCAAAGTAAAGCACCTTGTGCTTAAACATTACAGGGGTCTGGAAAACATGGTCCAACGCATTGTATTGGCACTGGTCTAAACTACTCATTTGCGCTATTATTCAAACTGGTATTTACTTGTTTATTGGCTTTAAACAAATAAAACTCATCCATTCATTGATGTGCAGTATTACTTTAGAACACCGTAGCCCTTAGTATAAAGACCTGTCTTATTTTAATAACGGGAAGAATGAAACAGAAAAAATAAAAAGGAATTTGAATGGAAACAGCAGGTGGGACAGAGCCCTGTAATTGTATGTCGGGTGTCTGGCTGGCGGGCCCTGCACGCATGCTCAGGGTCAATTTCCATATTAGGGGTTGGGAAGAAATTTCCCCCCAGCTCTTCGATCAGCAGTTAATGCTGAAGGGGCTTTTGCCCTCCCCTGCAGTGTGGCTATGGCTCAGGTGGTTGAGACAACTGGATTTTTCTTTTATAAGATTGTCCCCTGTTGTTTCAGACGTCGGCATGCTCTGGTTGTTTTCAGTTTCTACTTGTGGTGGGTTTTTATTGTAGGCTCTGTTTCTTGTTGGTGGGTTTTCTGGGTGGGCAGCTTGGGTGTGGTGAATCCTGTGCTGATGCAGGGGGCTGGACTACATGACCCTTGAGGTTAGGGTTACTACAACTCTCCTTTAAAAGAGGACACGTATGAAAAATACATGGTGCGGGGCTGCATTGGTTCTGGTGCAGCTCAGCAACATGTATTTTTCATGTGTCCTCTTTTAAAGGAGAGGCATGGTAACCCTACTTGAGGTCCCTTCCAGCCCTATGACTCTCTGCTCACCTACGACACACTCATAATTGTAGATGAAGCAGAGAGAACAGAGGCAGCTGTAGGAATTGTGGGGTGTGGGGCCTCCCCAGGTGCACTAAAGTGCAGTGGGCCCTGCGGTAGGAGGTGGTCGGTACAATCAGAGATCCTGGAGATGCCCCTCCCAGCAACAGTAGCCACATGCTACAGAATGTCTGTCTAAGGCACTAAAGGGGCTTGTGCTGATTCAGCACTTTGAAGATCGGAATCTAAATTGGGTAGGGAGATAAAATAGGATAAGAAACAGTAAGGGTGTAAACTGATAGGGGGTTAATTAGGAATTTTCATGGTGGGCAAATTAGCCCACTACAAGGTTTCTTGAAGCACCTGGCCCTAGCCACTGTTGGGGTCAGTATATTAAATTATATTGGCCCATAGTCCAATCTGGTACAGCAGCTTTCCTATGATAACACCTTTTGTGTGCTACAAACCACAAGTACAGGAAATGATTACAGTGAAACTCCCAACTTGACATGGTATGATCCTTTGCCTTTTCCTGTGCATGGTAAAGTTTATGTATCCAGAATGCAGTTCTGATTACTTCTTTCTGTCCAAAAATAAACAATGAGCAACAGGGAAGGATACAGAGAGTAATGCAAATAGGCCACCCTCAGGAAGAACCTCACAAGATCTACTGCCTGTCTAGGCAAGCAATGGAAACATTTAGGAACTGATCCCAGCTTGGTGGTCTTACCCTTAATTAAAACAAACGAGGCTCCTTCGGCTGCTGCAGATAAATATTTGATGAAAAGAGACAGGGACAGATGTCAAGAAAAACTGTAGCAAGTACAGACTAAGACAAGCAGAACAAATATTCTATCCACATTTTATATGGCAAGAGGATTGCATTACAGATTTTGTCGAAGATCTTTGCCTCGTTTTGCAAGATCAGCTCAGTGGCAGCATATAGGACAGTTTGTTCATGGTCACTTGGGGGAAGTGCAGTGGAAAGGTAAATACGTACGGATCAACAGAAAAATAAAAAGCCATTTTGTTGTACATTATGTGCTTACAAATAGCAGGGCTGCTTACTAGTCGACTGATGGGAAATGCAGATTTTGCAGCACTATCCTCTGCGTCCATGTTGGCAGATTATGGGGATATTACAGTGATTAATAGGGTTAGGCCCTAAAAGTGCATGAGATAAATACTGGGATGAAGTGCTGTGGCATCTTATTTTTATTTATGTATATGTACATTAGACACACACATATGCATAAATAAAAATAAGATGTCACAGCACCTCTTCTCAGAATTTATCTTATGCATTTTTAGGGCCTAGCCCTATTAATCACAGTAAATTATATTATAATAAACATTTAACTATAAAATATAACTAAATTAATAGCTTTATGGAGCTACTAATTGTGTCTGAGATATCAGGTCCTCTATCAGTCGTGAATTCGAGAAGGTGACTGTGAGACCAGCTGATACTTTGATAAGAATATCATTTAAGTGGAGGCATCAGTTTAAACAAACCTGGTTTGGTTAAATATAGACAATTTTCTTGGGTAGACAAATATAATCTGCAACTGAGAAGCCATTCTTGGTGCTTTAAAACTATTATCTGCCTGTTTAGAGCCTGATTCTGTAACTCGACCTATGTGGCTGTGTAAGTGTGAATAAGGATTGCAGTCACCTTCTTAGACCTACTTATAAGTCCTACACAAGAAGAAGAGTATCTTCCTACGTATACCACACTGCGCATACTACAATCAGGGACGGCACCGTGGGGTAGCAGGCACCCCAAAGTATTACCTGCTATCCCACCCACTGGAGAAGTAGAATCGCTTCATACTATGTGTAGCACAATCTCTGTTCTCCCAACAAGAGTTTTTGCCACCCCTTTGCTCCTCCAAACTAATTCCTATAGCGTTGCCCCTGACCGCAATGGTGCTTCGAGCTTTCTATTTCTTTGTATTTAGTTGACAAAAAGTGCTGCTTTAACATTGAAAGTGAATGTTGCCAATAACCCTGTAAATATAAGAAGTACTGTTATTGGGTCAGACAATAGTCTATCCAGTCCAGCATCCCATCTCTAGTGGACACCTTTGGTGAAGTGCACAGCAAATCATATTGGAGTGATCAATTCCCTGATACTTGCTCCCAATAGTTGACCTACTTGACTAATAGATATTTATGGACCTATCTTCCAAGAACTTATCCAATCATTGGTGAAACCCAGTTAGGCTATTGGCTGTAACAACATCCTCTGGCAGCAAATTCCACAAGTTAATTGTGCGTTGAGTGAAAAAGTACTTTTGTTTTAAATCTACTGCCAGTTAGTTTAATAGAGTGTCCCCTAGATCTAGTAGTATTTGTGAGGGTAAATAGCAGCTCCCCATGAACCACTGGTGGTCTGTGAGGTCATTGCAAGTCCTCCACAGCTGGTCTGTGAAATTGGTCATGGCTACCGCTATGTGAGCGTCAGTCAGGGCGCTTCCATTAGGCAACTCAGGTGGCCACGTGCGGCAGCAAGCTGAAGGGGTAGCTCTCTTGCCCCCCCCAATCCAGCTCAGCTGCCCCACCACCGCTACCGAGAAACTCTGTGCTGGAGGGGGTGGGAGAGGTGTGCGGTATAGTGGCGGTGGCATCAGGATTGAGGGCAGGAGAGGTGGTGGTGGAAGCAGGATGGGGTGGAAGAGGTGTCCCCTAGGTGGCTCCAACCCTGATCCGGTTTTGCTGCCACCTCTTCTGCTCCCAATTTCGCTACTGCTGCCACTAAATTCCGCACTGGATTGGGGGAAAGGCCAACTAGGATGGCAAGCTGAAGAGGGCAACTCTCCCGCCCTTTCCAGCTGCTGCCACTGCTTCTCCTACTCTGATCCAGCCGTCACCAAGCTTTATGGTGGGGGCAAAGGGGCAGTGACAAACTTGAGTGACCAAGGGAGGCTGGACCCTGTCAATGATAGGGGTTCCCACCTCCCCTAGGTCACAAGATCAGCCAGCCATCATCCCCTTGTCTTGTTTCTATTCAGCTTCAGTGGGCTCACCCACATCCAGTCCCCAATGGCAGCCAGGCACCGGGTAAGCACCGAGACTGCAGGACCTGGATCAGATGAAAAGGGAGACAAAGCTGGGTGTTATCCACATATTGATGGCACCTCACTTCAAATCTCTGAACGATCTCACACAGAGGCCTCGTATACACATTGAACAGGAGTGGAGACAAGATGGAACCCTGCGGGACTCCACAAGGGAGCTCCCGAAGGGACGACGAGCCACTGCCCATCACCACCCTCTGGCCACTTTTACACATGACAAAAATGGGTTCTTATAAGGCTGTTTTTACATGGACCGGGCAGCAGTAGAGATGGGTGTGGATGGGTGGGAGAGCACACCCAGTGAACACTCGGCGGTGCTGAGCAGGGAGACTGTTACACGGACACTGCCGGGGGGGTAGTAGGAAGGGAAAGGGCAGGGCCGGCAAACACCCGTCCCAGGGAGCACCCAGCAAACACCCGTGCAAGTACATGAACTGTCGGGACAGGAAATGCTGGGGAAGCCCCGCCCAGCACAGCGGTGGCACAACATGGCCAACACCAAGCAAACGGGTGGACCTGCCCCCGAGCTGTCAGGACCCGCGCGGGCGGGGCAGGAGGTAGCAGGGATGACAGCTGCTACAAAGGAGCTGTCCCCTCCCAGCCCCGGCACAGAGCCCAGACAGCCCGG
>QEPC01011441.1:1214487-1226734 GCA_003113815.1 Sphenodon punctatus
CCCCTATTTGGCCGGGAGAGCTCCCTGAGGGAGATCAGGATCACGCCCATGGTCTGGGCTATGGTGTCTAGCGAGGGGGCTGGAGCCAAGGAGTCTCCCTGCTCTGATGCCGCTCCCAACCCGCCCGCCGGAGTGGAGGATGGGGGCGCCGATTGTTGCCCGGCTGAACTCATCCCCCTTGTATTAATTTCAATTAAATTGGAGGCTCGGCCCTGAGTGCTCCCTGGGTCGGATGAAGCAGTGCTGATCTCGACCCGTGATGGGGGGATCGCCGGGTTGAAGCCTCTCGCTAGGCGGGAGCTGCGTGGCGTCCCCTGCTCCCCGGCGCAGTGCGAGGGAGTCAGCTGGGGTTTTTCTCTCTCTTTTTTATTTTTTTGTTTCTCCTTTGCCAAAAAACCTAATTGCGAAACCCGAGACCGCGTCCGGGATCGCTGCCCCTTAAGCCCCGTCAATAAACCTCTTTGTTTTCTCTTCCCTCTCTCCTAGGGACCTGAGCTCGATGAAGGTGCGTCCTACCGGTCTCGAGGCAGATGACGGACTGGAGAGGGGGTGGGGTAGTTACAGTGACGCAGGCGCAGAAGAAAGAAAATTAATCATCTGCCTCCTATCGGTCAATGGTAGAACTACCCGAGAGGAGGAGCATGCAGAGGTATGAGGAGAAAAGCTGTTCCTTGTCTCTAAACCCTGGCGGACCCACCCACCCATGTTGTGTATAGTTAATTCTAGGCACTGCTTCTGTAACTGCAGACCTCTTGGTGCACCCTGAAATAGTTCTAAGCTGGTTCTGGGATTCCTGAGCTTATCTCCTAGACCAAAGAAATCTGCAGCTGCCCAATTAGGGCAGCTTGGCAAGCTTTTTTTGGGGGTAGTGCAAAGCAGCTGGCCCAGTGGTAAAGGTTCCTGTCTGACGTCAGACAGCAACAGAAACCAGCCAAGTCTATTTTAATATCTATTGATGGCCTCTATCTATGGGAGGGGGTCCTAAATCACAGCTGGGGAACATCTGGGTTAGGCAGTAAGAGGCAGAGAGCTTATGTTGTCTATAGACCAGGCAAATGGGAGGAGGGAAGAAGACTGGTATAACTGGGGGACGCTTTACTATCTTAACCTGGCAGCACAGACCTTGTTGGCTGTTGTGGAAGTGGACTGGTGAGGGGTTTCTTCCATAAAAATAGGGCTGGTTTGATGTCTGCTGTGTTTTCTCTCCAGCAGCCTGTGGGATTACTGAGAGAGGGTTTCCGTAATGCGTGGAGCTGGGACTACGAAAGAACAGAGGTCTACATTTGAGCGGGTTTTCCAGCATCTTTGCCAGTTTTTCCATACGGGGCCTCAGTGTGTGCCTTGCTGCCTAGGTCAGCCCTAGCAGTAGCTAATTTGATTTAGGTGCATCTAGCATATGTAGCCTCTTTGCTAGGTTTTGTGTTGGCCTGAAACAGCAAAATAGAAGGAAAACATTCTCCACAGATGACACTAATAGAACTTAATGGCCTGGACCACCCAAGACACCAGGGAGCTGACGTGTCTTGGCTTTCCTTAGAGAAACTTTTTCCTTTTTAACTTGTGCTCGGGCAGCAGAATGCCAGGCAAGGCTGCCTTCTAGAATCCTGGATTCAAACACTCACTTCAATCTGGCCTGGGAGGAGGAGGGCTCTTCCAGCTGCACCTGGTATAAACTAGTTGGAGATCAGGTGATAACACAGTTCTTGACAGGGAGCCAACTCTCTTCTCTCTTGTGAAAGAAAAATCACTTTATTTTATTAGAAATATGGAGAATAATTAGCTTTTTCTTCCATTACCCATTCATTTTTCTCTGCCAATCCCAGGATTAATTTGGTATTGGATTCCAACAGGCAGAGAAAGCAACCAATCAAAACATCCTGAGTCCCTGCCACCTCTGCTTTTTAAAAATTAATTAATTAATGAATTATTATTATTATTATTACTTTAGAGCTGTCAGAAGAAAGGTGTGGGAAACCTGGCTTCCTGCTGCCTCAGGGCTTGGATACAATAGAGGAAGAGGGTATGTTGCTTTCTCTCAAGTCGCTACACTGGCAGTTTGCCCAGGATCTGGAAGGTTAACTTGCCCCTCTCTCTGCCCTGCCCTGCAGCAGTGATTGGGGGAGGGCTCAGTGGTGAAAATCAAAGCAAGCCGTTCCAGTTTCAACAGAGGTGACATTCCTTGCTTTTTGGAGCAGCCGTGCTTGCAGCTTGTCATGGATTCTGTGGAATAGGGGGGAGTTAAAACAGCCATTGAATTACTTCAAAGAAACCCCATAATGCTGTAGAACCATGCAGAGCATTGAAGCCAGAGCAGTGACTACACTGGAAGAAGTTTGACTTCATTTAAAAGACACAGCCTTTTCCCTAATGCAGACCAACCCACAGCCTTTATTCTTGGGGTGACCAAAATGCCCATCCCCAGGAGCTGCATACCAAAGTCTCCATGTGGCCGAGCACCACAAGACACACACACACACACACATACACACACAACCCTTTCCTGCTTCATGATTGGCCGCGGGAGCTGCTGAGATTTTGGGGAGCAGCTGCAATTCAGCTGCTGAGTCTCAGTGCACTGACGTAAGATTCAGGAGCGTTAAAATAGCACAGGGATGAGGACCAGTTGTGGCTGAGAAATGCATTTTCACTACCCATAAGCTGCATGTGACTCCTGAGCCACCATTTGGCCACCCTGGGTTATTCATTTTGTACACAGAATCAGTGCGATGGGGGTAATAATGGACACACTCTACTCCATACGTAAGTGGGATGGTATTCTGCTTTATGTGGATCCTTAGCTACCGAGTGGAGCTCAGGGCTTCCATAATAATACCACCAACCCCTCTGCTATGGCAAAGCACGCCCACAAGGAAGAGCTGCTTCCCTCTGGGACCACGCCCTGGATCCCCCTCTTTGGCATACCTCTCCTTTAATCCAGGAGGCTTATGAAAAATACATGGGGTAGGGTTGCCTTGGTTCAGGCAGGTTACTCTTTGGTTTGCCACTACCAAGTTCCAAACAATTCAGTGCTATTTCATTGGTCTGCTAAGGCAGGCTAGCATGCCCATACTAGAGCGTTCCCCTCCTCGACAGGATGTTTCAAACTAACTCTCACTCTGGCTTTGCATCCATCCCTGTTGTGTGGCCTCTTAGCTTTGCTCTTTGATGTCTGATGAGCAAAGTGGCTCCATTTCATCCTCCTTATCTTCACTTGCATTTGTTAATTGTTCCCTTACAGAAGTCGTTTACTGTTACTCTCTTTAGAGTTGATGGTAGTTAAACATTTGGTCTTCACAGTTGCCCTTCATGCAGGTCCTTTTTGAAGGGGATGTGAGCTCCACGGCTCTCAGCAGCTCATTGCCCTGGAGATTTGCTTAAGGAGATGGAAGACACCACCACTGCACATTATTATTTATGTGGGAAGGGTGTTGCAGCAGGACAAATGTATGTGCCCACATGGCATGTTACCCACCATTTGATGTGTTTCCAGGGTGGCAGTGTTGGTTTTGACTTGGCATGGAGAGGTGGGAGGTCAGTGGTGTTTTGGGAAAGGAGGGTATGGAGTTGGGCATTGCAGATCGGGGTGCACCTATTGGAATTCAACAGGAGAAGATCTCCTCCCTTCAGATGACTATATTAGGTTATATACAGCACAGCTTCCATTCCCTCTCTGTCCTGCCCCAAGACCAGTTACAGCAATGGCCTAATATAAATGCTTTCTCTGGGGAGAACGTGGCTTCAAGTCTGGCTAGCCATGTTCCAGGACCACAAAACAATTAGTCTTTTCTGCCTAGGGATACTCGAAAGCCCTCATGCCCAAGGACTGATACCAGTGAACGAGGGACTGTTTCCAGAGCAACAGAAAGGTGGTGCATGGATCTGGTTTACAACTTGCTAGTAACAGTGTTCAGTTCACTATGCCAAGCAAGTACAGGGACCTGTGTTCAGTGCATTTTCCCCATTGCTGCAATGCGGAAAACGCAGTGAATCCCTGATCAAATAGCAGACATCACCCCCATGCCATGATCTGTGTCTGGTGGAGTGTCATGTTCTTTGGGCAACATGTATTACAGTACTTCACTGTTGTCTCAGAGATAGTGTGAAGCATACAGAAAGCAACTAGAAATAGAAAAGGTATTCTTGGTAGCTTTGTCCACTCACAGGTGGATCCATCTGGGCTCGAGTCTTCCTTAGGCACATTCCACCAACATACAGCAATTGCTGAGCCTGTGGTTGAGAAGCTTATTGGGACTTCTATTTGCTTTAGGATAGATCGTCTTTGTCCTAGCCTACAAGCACGACAGGTCTCATGAAGACACCTTTGATCACAGTGGAGGTTCATTTATAGAAGGGTGAACATTCTTTTGGTTTTGGTTTAAATAACTCAGGCACTATGGTTCCTGCTGGGCCGGCCTGCAACACATCCAGTTCTGTCTATGATGCCCCGAAGAACCAGAAGAAATATCCCTTTGTGTTGAGATACAGCCTGTATGGGAAGGTAGAGTATGGCAATGACGGCGCCAGTGCAATTAGGGAAGCCTCTTGCCCACCCTTAAAAATAACCAAATATAAAAAAAACCAAAGCTCCACCATCACATCTACACCTCCAAGCTGTATGACCAGGTTGTCCCACCAGTTCCTGGTTTTGACAAAACACTACACACTAGTTAAACGGACTCACCTTCTCAGCCATCGAAAAATACTAAAAAAGCTCCTCCAGGAATATTTCCCTTGTCGTTTGGCAACAGTGCCACAATGTCCTTTTTTACATGACACAGACAGTTCTTCACCACTACAATATCACTCTCTGGAGGGCCGTGGCCCGAGCCAGATTGTCCTGATGAATGTCAGAAGTGTTAGTTTCTGATTGGCAGCATGTGAAAGGGATTGTCTCACCTCCCTTTTGAGGTCTCCCCAGGACCGAATTGCCACCGCCTGAGTCGCCAGCTTCATGAGAGCACAGTCGTCTATATGACAACCAATGGAGACAAAATGGTTGTTCCAATAACAAAGGAAAGCCAGAAGCCAAAAAGCCAGCATTTGGCCAGCAAGCCAATGTTTGCACATGCTGTGAATGCAGTCTATGTTGCAGTATAAAGCAATTTGGCAAAAACGAACATGTTGTACCACAGTATATAGTCTGGGAGGCAGCCTGTGAGAGGGGACACTCAGCTAGTCTCCGAATACAATGAACTCACAAGCAAATTAATGTGTACATCCCCAGCTATGGGAATTGCTGTGACCTTGTATGTATCATGCAGTGACTTTCTATATGGATAATGTAACCTATAGAAGCACCCCGAAGATCTTAAAATCAAATGGTAGAGATTAAATCAAAAGCTATTCAAGGACCACTGCCTGCAGCCAGGTCTTGGGATCAACAATATCTTGAGTAAGGGATCTAGAACTGAGGCATGGCTCATGACCCCTTTTACTAACTCACCGTTTCAAACAAACAGATGTGTTATAGCTGACACCAGGTTTCATCTCTCTCCTGAGTTAATCTAATCTGCCTCCATTTTTGCTTGTTTCTATCTCTGAATTAAATGGGCAGCTTGGATACCCTTTCCTCTACAGCAACTGAGCACCTCAATTCTCAACCCAGGGAATTAAATGGCTGTATGTTAGCCTTACTGACAGCACAATCCTCAAGTTGTGCAGCCCTTTGAACCAGTATGAATTCCGTTCACTTCAACAGAACTTGCATTTGCACTAAGGGGTATTGCTAAACAGCTGAGGAGCACACTGGAAATGCTGTTGCCTTTGTGTGGTTACACACTATGTACAAAGCCCCACAGAGCACTGTCGCATAATTTCACCCTCAAAGATTTCTTAAATTATTTGCTCTTTGGCCATTCTAGGAAAGAAAGAAAAATCACCTTTCAAAATATTATGTAATCTTAGTGTAATTGGGTGGGTGAGAGGTATGCCGAAAGAGTTGTAGTAGCTGACCCAGATGAGCTTCTAAGAGTATAAAGCAAACCCTAGACTTATTTTTTACCAAGACAGACATTTTAAATGATTTAATCTCAAACTCCTACATATGTAACACAAATGGCTGTGGGAGGCAAGGGAAATGGCAAAAGAAAAACAAACCTCTCAGTAGTTGGAAGTAGTTATGAATCTCAGGAAAACACTTCCATTTTGTCTGGTTACTAACCAGATCAGTTTTCTTTGGAAGATCCCCCCAAGTTTGATGTTGGAACCATTTGCTTTCAGGGTTTCTTTCACAGCTGATTTGCTCAGCTGACATTCCAAAACAAATAAGTCTTTTCTGAGTCTATTACCCAGAGCCTTGACAGGAATAAAAGGCAGGCAGAACTTCTTCTAGCAATATAATCTTTATAGCATCCCATGCTTCTCAGATACAGGAATAACAGCAAGAGTTTATGGCCCATAAGTGATTTTTATTTTTTTTTTAACTTTAAAAAAGGGTTGCAGTCAGAAGCCTCTCCAGTCATATATAGTAGCAATCACTGTACTGCTTCTTGCAGTTTGGATTTAATTCCCTTTATTTGGTATTTGGGTAGCAGTGCTGAAGAGGTACAGAGATCTTCTTGAGATGCAGACCTAGCAATTCCGGAAATCTTGTTTTTAAATTGTTTGCTAGTTCTTTGAATCCTGTGTTGCCTAGACTTTTCAGGATTTTAAATCAGCTTTCTTGATAGCAGGTCTGTTTTCTCAGGTCAAGTCCGTGCCCCTCTTTATGAAACAGATCTCTCAACTAAGTGTCTTGGCTTTTTGTGCCCATTTCATCCACTCAGCCACTGTTTTTCACTTGTTTCCAAGAGCATTGGAATTTAGGGCAGCAGTGTGGTCTGATGGCTACAGAAGCAGGTTGGAGACCAGGGGCTACAAGGGATATTTGCTTTCTCCCCACCTCTGCTACCAACTCACTGACACCATGAGTAATTCAGAACTTCCCATTGATATTTCCATCTACAAAATGGGAACAATACATCTTTCTCTCCTTCTGTGTAACACACTGTTGGCAGCACTTTCAGATCAGGGGAGGAAATGATGTTCCAAGTGCTAAGTATTGTTGTAAAAGAGACAAGTTTTCTCTCCCAGTGCTGGCAATTTCTTTTGAAGGATGTTCCATTTTATCTCTATACTATGGTGGCTTCAAGTAGCCTATTCTTCAGTAATGAGACTGAGGAGAGTAATGCTCCAACCGCTTTTGCTTTTTGCTGGAGAAAGGAAGTCTATTTCCTATTTTAGGAGAAGAAAAAACTTTAGTGTTTCTACTACCCACAGATCTGCCATAGGATTATGTGCAATGGTGACATCCCAGCACATCTCTCTGCCCTTCAGTACCAAGATCCCTTTTATCTGCCTTTTCTTTAAAGGAGAAGATTTGGGAGGGGAGGCAAAATGCCAATAATAAAACAAGTAGATAAGAGATGGGGGTGGGGTGTTTATGGAAACAGGAGGCCAGAGGTGTAGAAAAAACAAGTACAAAGGAAGGAATGTGAAGAGGGGAAAAAAATTATTTTCATCTCTTCTGGTCGACTTCAGAGTTTGCTATTTCCTGGTAACAGGGAGAAATGTTCATCTGAGGAAAATGTAGGACAGAAAAATGGTCTCTGTTGGACAAGTTATCTGGAAGCTCAACCTCACAAGGTTCTCACATTAGAAAATAAGGCAGATAATTACACTACCATGCTAAGCTGCTAAAATGCAGATAACACGCGTATCAATGGGTTGATTGAATTGGTGTGATATGATGAACAGAACTATAGACTTGTGTACAGATTAAAGGGGAAGCTAAACACTATTCTCCCAGTCGTAGCTTCTGATACAATTAACTAAGAAATGCTGCCTGGGGCAGCCCACCAATCTCTCGTATTCTAATCTTTCCTTTTAATGTCTTGAGTCTGTTGGGTGAGATTTTAATTGAACTTACACACCCTAGTCACTTAGGTGCTTTTGAAAATCTATTCCTTATATTTATATTAGGTCAAAAGACTAATAAGACCTGCAAAAAGGCAAAAAAATTTGAAAAGTCAACATTTAACTTTCAGTGCATTTATCTTTCCACACTGTTGTTTAAATCCTTTTTCTGTAAAGGAGAAAAAAAGCTAACAGCTGTAGAAATTGGGAGAATATTTTATTTTGAGGCTTAATGTTTTCTGAAAGCTGTAGGTAGATGTGTTAATCAGGAAACAGTACAGCACTTGTGGCGACGCAAAGGAAGGGGCTTTGATTTTGGTAAAAGATATGACACTTTAAGGGTAGGTGAATTATTTTGACAGAAGGTTTTAAGGAATTAAGTAGCAGAGGCAAGTTATGTGCAAAGAGAGGCAGTTGTGTCTGCCTCCTGGCCGATTACTTGTGCAAACACACTATTTCTGTGTGGCATTGTCACTTGTTTCTGGTCCCAGTGGAGTCAGCAAGGGTTCAGACATTGACTTCCAGAGAATCAACAAGTCCATTTGCATCTATGGTTTAAGCTGTGTGCTCTTTGGAATTTCTTTTCAAGTGCAAAGGGAAGCTTTGCACAAGAATCTTCTCCAGACAGGCTACCTATGACCAAAGACATTTTTAAAAAACTCACTGATTTACCATGTTAAAAAAAGATGGCACATTTATTGCTACATAAATGTTATATACATAATGTTTTCTGTTACATTGACAGAAAATTTTTTGAACTTCTTGCTGCTGGTTGAAAAGGTTTATCAGCAATACCTTGAAATTTGACACAGGGTACAAATCTGCAATAAACCTACAATGGAAACTGGAGAACAAGATGAGAAGCAATTAATCTCGGACAATTAGCTCTTACAATACTCCATAGGTACTACACAGTATGCTAGAACCCTACTATGGTCTTACAATGCTATTGTAAATTTCTGATATTAATGAACAGGTTATGGTAAATAACCCTACATTTTTACTACCTAATATAGTAAAATAAAGTAAGAAACTTTTTACTGAAAACTTTTTTGATTTCAAAAATCTAGAAAGAGTAATATTTAGAATTCAAGAAATTTTTCTTACAAGATTATTGTATAAAAGACTAGCTACAGTGAAAAATAAGCCAAATGTTTTTTTCTTTCTATTTTATGAAGGAAAGCTTCTGGGCATACTGCAAAGTCTAATATAGCCAAAAAGACAACAAGCTTAGAAGGAAAAAGGCCAGGCAGTGGCACGTGATCACTTTCACATGTCATAAGCAACAAGTTTGTTTAGCGAATAAACACTGAAATGAAGAACAAGGCCACAGATAGTCATGATGTTATTAGATGATATAGGCAAATGAAAGTAATAGAAACAAGTCCACTAATTTCACAAACAACTGATTTGTTAGGAACAATCTGAAATAATCTTGAATTCATTAGTCTGTTTTAACCATTTTTGTTCTTTCAAATTAACAGAAATTATTCAAATGATTAATAGTTTTGTTCCCTTGATGTGTGTATCTGTGAGCTGATTGCCATCAATGAAAGAGGCAATATACAAACAATAGCTAAAACAACCTTAGCTTGACAGATTTCTCCCATGGTGGTTACAGTGGAAGACAGTTTCCATGGACGTTCAAAGGGATTTTGACAATCACAACGAATTAGTGACAAAGGAAAACTTATGGACACTGTTCTGGTGGAGCAACATTTAATGGTTTAATGCTAATATGGCTCATCTTCTTGGGAGGGGGCGGTCTGTTTGCCATTGATTGAATCACACACTGAATTCCTCTCTGCTGACAAGCCATACAAAAATGACAAGAAAATTAACATATACAATAAGGAAAGATTGGTGACCATTGCTCTTATATTCCATTATTTATGTAATTAGCCCACAGCTGTGATTAGTTCATCACACTACCTGCCATGGTGAATTCAGGATTTTACTGTTCACCATAATTACAGCCTGGAAAAAACCAAACTCCTTTTTGTATTTTAATGCGTTTTGTGCTTACGTACAGCTAACACTTTACATGTACTATATTGTAGTACTTACTGTTTGGAAAACAAAGCAACTCTAAGTAGATTCTCCCCACCCAATTTACACTTCACGTTACAAGCTTTACTATGAAGCCTAGAAGCCTAAAAGGTTTAATTTATAATTAGAAATAAAAAGGTTTATTTGAGGAAAGTCTGAGGGAAAAAATACCCCTTTTTCAATCCAAGAAATATTATGGTCACAGTAGCGCTTCAGTCTGCAAGTCTTCACTAAAACCTCTAATGGCCTGAAGCAAGGAGCTCTGTATGGAAGATGACTGTGACCATAACTGTTCAGATTACCAGAGATCAAAAATAACATAACATAAGAAAAGCTATACCAAGGAATATTTTCCTATTGCACGGAAAAGACTAGTCATATGGCAAAAGGAGTGGAAAGGACAACAAACAGCTTTTCCCTTCCTTTTTAAGACACTAATAGGTATGCTGGGAATGCTAAGGGTCAACGGTTGTCACGGCTTTGTTCTCTGAACGTGAACAGCTTTAACAAATGCTGGCGTCAGCTGAAATTCTTTCAGCTTTTAACATGTTAACTTTTCCCTTTATATGTAGACCTTTACAGTTCCATAACAATAAATAAAATTTGTAGTTACAATGCATTTGTCAATTCAGTTTAGGCACAAGGCAACTTCCACAATGAGTGGAGAGATCACACCAGTCTCTGATTGTGCAGAAGCGACACACTGCTTGCAACAGAATGATATGTTCAGAATATTTCATGGACTGAAATTCTGTCTGAAGATCTTAGAGTCTTCCCTTCTGATGCAGGTGTTGACCAGTAGCTTTGATCATAAGATTGCATTTGGGTTTCTTGCTTCAAGTGTTTTCTCCTGTCAGATTTGTGTCTTCATATAATGTTAGTTGTCTGTGTCCTTGCGAAGAAAGGTCACATTCTATATATTCTAATGATAACTCTGGAATTCTGGTATGAAAATTGGAAAGGGAAAATTGTGTTAGCAAGACAACTAACTAAAGTCAAACTTCCACCCTATTATGCAACCATAACTGACAGCACACGTTTTCAGGCAGTTTAATCCTTTTGAAAGGTAGCAGATTAAGATTCCCGAGGAATGCAAGTTCCTTGTAAAATTTATATTTATTTATTTTAAATATTTTTAGCCCGCCCATCCTGCCACAGGCAGCTCTGGGCAGCGCACAACAATACAAATCAACAATTTAAAACAACTTTAAAATAATCAATTCTGGGAGACATAAAAATGCCCCCAACCACCCCCATCGTAACCCATTCCCCCCCATCCTTCCCCCCCAAAGCCAGGCGGAACAGTCACGTCTTACAACGGTGGCAAAACGAGGTGCCAAATGGGCCTCTACTGGCAGGGAGTTCCACAGCCACAGGGCAGCCACTGAGAAGACCCTCCCCATCATGGCCTCCCGGCAGACTCGGGGGACCTCAAGGAGGGCACCCCCAATGACCACAGGGGCCGATCCAGGACTCAGGGGTGGTGGTGGTGAGGCAGTTCCACAAATAGGTCAGTCCGAGGCCGTTTAGGGCTTTATAGGCAAGCACCAACACCTTGAATTGGGCCCGGAAGACTACAGGCAGCCAGTGCAGAGACCGAAGAACTGGTATATGTTCACGGCAGCCCAATCCCACTAGGAGGTGGGCCACCGCATTCTGCACCAGCTGCAGTCTCCGGACTGTCATCAAGGGTATCCCCACGTAGAGCGTGTTGCAGTAGTCAAGCATAGAAGTGATGAAAGTATGGATGACGGTGACCAGCTCAGAGTCCGAGACATATGGCCGAAGCCGACGCACCAGATGTAGTTGGCGAAAGTTACTCCTTGCCACAGACTCCACCTGAGCATCCAAGCGGGGCTGTGAATCAAGGAGCACCCCTAGACTCCGCACCTGGGAAACCAGTGGGCGGCAGACCCCATCAATGATAGGGGCTGTCACCCCCGCCGCCTTACCCCCCAGGATCACCTCCATCTTGTCGGGATTCAGCTTTAGTCGGTTCACCCTCATCCAATCCCCCACAGCTGCAGACACCCGGTAAGCACTGAGACTGCTGGGCCTGGGTCTGATGAAAAAGAGAGGTAAAGCTGGGTGTCATCAGCATATTGATGACACCTCACACCAAACCTCCTGACCACCTCGCTGAGCGTTGCATATACACGTTGTACAGGAGAGGGGACATGACAGAACCCTGCGGGACTCCACATGAGAGGTCTCAGTATGATGAAAAATAATCCCCGAGCACCACTCGCTGAGTTCTTCCGGCCAGGAAGGAGCAGAACCAGTCAAGAACCGTGCCACCCACCCC
>QEPC01011441.1:1228042-1257854 GCA_003113815.1 Sphenodon punctatus
CCCCCCCCCGCCTCAAGACCGGTGCAAAACATAAGGTCAGGGTGTGTCCCCCCCGGTGTGTCAGGCTGCTGACCCTCTGGGACAGGCCCATGGTTGCCATGGCGGCCATGAACTCACGCGCTGCACCCCCAAGATCAGCGTCGGCGTGGATGTTGAAGTCCCCCAAGACTATCGTCTTTGGGGACCGCAACACCACCCCCGACACCAGGTCCACTAGAGCATGTAGGGAGGTCGCTGTACAGGTAGGCACACGGTATACAAGCAGCACTCCCAAACTGTCCCCTGCCACATCAAACACCAGGTGGAGACCCATACCCACTAGGATTGCACCGGATACCTCTGACCAACCCTCCCTAAAAACCATGGCTATACCGCCACCCACCCTCCCCCGTCCCTCTGACTGCGGTTGGTGTGTGAAGAGAAATTCAGTTTCTGTAGTGACAACAAGTCCACTGGGTAGATTTGATGAGACTAGCTAGAATTTGATTGCAAAATATTCTGTAGTAGACTATTTGGCTAAAGTTTAAATATAACAAGTGAAAAATGAAAACTGACAGCAAATTAAGTGTGTCTTAAAAATAGACACAAAATGAAACAAAGTAAGAGAGACACAGTGAAGTTTTGTATGTGTACAGGTAGGTTTTATGGCTGCTTACAGCACTCTGTCAACTCTTTCATAAACAGTTGTGAAAAGCTACAAGAAGTATACTGAGACATAGAATAGTACTATGTTCAGTTTCAATACCAATGAGTACTGGAAAAAGCCTTACAAAAGGGGTGGGGAAACTTCCTCCCACTGGCCACTCTGAAAATAGATACAAGCTCCGCAGGACAAGCAGGAGCTGGCGGCAAAGTTGCTTAAGGGGGTGCTCAGGATTGGGAGGGTCTCAGATAGTGGATATATGCCCTCTATTCCTCCCCTCTCCTTGAGCGCATGCCCTCATCTCCTCTACCTTCCCATGCTTGAGGATAGACAATGGGTCCATGAGCCAGATCCAGAGATTGGATAGGGACCAAATAAAAATTAGCAAAGTCCCTAAGGGTTTTGCACACAAATACTGATTAGAATTAATGGTAGCCGTAAGAATAAATCTATGCACAGTACCCTGAAAATATAAATCCTTGGCTTTGTAAAATACAGCGCGCATAATTTGGTCTTATCGAAAACCAAGTTCTGAATATTTGTTGTAATGTCATGGGATGGCCACCTGTCATCAGGATGCATCCATTGGCAGCAATGTGTGCAAATAAAATGAAGTGATTTAGAAACTGTTTAATTTAGCTTCAAAATCTCATTTCTCAATACTTTATATTAAAACAAACTGACCCTAAGCTGGTACATTAATAAGATTCTTCCCTCTCCCACCCAGATGTGAAATAGAAACATACCTGGCTGGTGTTCACATGTGACCCATAGGGTTGGTAGTTTCACTAAGCCCAGGGTGGCTTCCCGGGTGTGGTGTTGGAGGCTCTGCCGATACGGCAGAAACTTTTTCTTCTTCCCTTCTCTTAAGGCAGGCTGCTTTGGGATTTAGGTTCCTCTCTATAATTAGGAAAGAAAATAAATTTTATTGACATATTCAATGATACCCATAGGATCATAAGTATTAATTAAGAATATAAGAAGTGCCATACTGGGTCAGATCAATGGTCCATTAAGCCCAGCATCATATTTCCAACAGTGGCCAATCTCGGTTGCTTGGAAAAAAGTCCAATGGGTGATCTGTTCCCTGTTGTTCACTCCAGTTATAATTCTGGCCTATCTTCTGGCAACAAATTTGAGAACTTGATTGAACAAGTACTTGCTTTTAAATCTGCTACTTGTTAGTTTCATGGAGTGTTCCCTAATTCTAGTACTATTTGAGAGGGTAAATATTAATAACCCCTCCCTAGTTACATGTTCTACACCAGTCATGTTTTTATAAACTTCTATCATATCCCCTCTCAGTTGTCTCTTCTCTAAGCTGTACAGCCTTAACATATCTAGCCTCTCTTCATAGGGTAGCCATTCCATATGCTGTATCTTAATTTTTGTTGCCTTTCTCTGTATCTTTTCTATTTCTACTATATCTTTTTTGTAGGCTGTAACTCTGTCTTTGGAAAACTTCAGAAATTGCCGAAGATTACGGTATTTGGTTTGGAAAGTCTGAAGACCTAAGTTCCAAAGACCAAGGCCGTTACTTGGAAAACTTCAGAAACCACTGCATGCGTGCGGGGCTGGTGGACAGTTGAGATTCTTCTGGAAATGAAATTTAGTGCCATATTTGGTAGGAGGGGAGAGTTGAGTGATGGTAAGCCAGACTGCAAGTTCTGATTGGCTGGCCAAGCCAGATGGCAAGCTTTTGATTAGCTGGCAGGGCAAAATAAAAGTGACTGCAGCCATTTTGTCCATTCTCTTTGGTGAATTTGACTGTGTGCTACAGTGCTTCTGGATCTTTAAGTAATTGTGGGGGTGCGGGGGTGCCTGTCCTGTCCATACGGCCAATGCTGGGGCATGGGGGTTATGTTTACCAGGCCTGGCCCCAGGTCTGTTGGTGTTTTGTCGAGCCTGCAAGACCTGGCTGTTCGCCCAGGCCTTCGGAAGGGAGGGTTGGGTAGTTGTGGATGTGGGTGTGTGTGTGTGGATATGGGGACTGTTTTAATTTATTGATGCAGTTTTTTAAATATTGTTTTTATGAATTTTATTGCATTGTTGTAATTTTGTAAAATGTAAATGTAATGTAAAAAAAAATATATATTTATAAATAAAAAATAAAATTTACCTTTACCATGCCATAGATTTAAAAAATAATAATAATTGGGTGCCACATTGCTTCTAGTTCTGCCTCCTGCTTGGTTGACCATGAGGCCAGAGGGATCTCTGTCTGGTCTATTCAAGTTACCAGTGCCACAGAACCAATGTCATGCTAAGAAGGTGCCCCTGGGGTGTGTATGAATGTCTGATTTCTTAATTTTGTGACTGCTGGGGCCTGGGCTTGCTGGCTTTTGGTGGGATTTATTTCTCTATACAGTTGCAGACTGTTATGCGGTGTTGCGTGAGTTGCCTAGGCTGTGGCATGTCACAACAGAGCTTGGCACCATGAGGCCAGACTGGGATCTCTCTGCCTGGCTCCACTTTCCTTTGCCTGATCTGTTAAAGTTACCAGTGCCACAATACCAGTGTTATGCCAAGAGGGTGCTCCTGGGGGTGTGTGTGAATGCCTGGTCTCTTAATTTTGTGAGTGCTGGGGCCTGGGCTTGCTGGCTTTTGGTACGATTTATTTCTCCATGCAGTTGCAGACTGTTTTGTGGGGTTGTTGTATTCTTTTTGAGTGAACGTTCCTTGCTAGCCTGCATTTTTGTGCACTGCTTGGTTGGCTTAATGATTAAAGTGGGTGCACTCACTGCTGATGGTGGGGCATGCTGTGAGTACACTACTGTTGGTTTGGTTTTTTATTTTTGCACGCAGTTGCACTATTGTGGGAGTTGTCTTCTGAAGCGATTGCCCCACTCTTGCTAGCCTGCTTTTCTGGGTAGTACCTTGCATGTGCGTTCAAGAACTTTGCAACAACTTTCTGAAGTTTCCCGAAGTCCAGAATTCCAAGTCTGAATTCCAAAACTTCAGAAACAGTGCTGCCGGGCTGCCGAGTACTTGGGCCCATTACTCAGAACTCAGTATTTTTTGAGATGGGGCGACGAGAACTGCACACAATACTCAAGGTGCGGTCGCACCATAGGTTTGCATAGTGGCATTATGATATTTTCAGTTTTATTCTCTATCCCTTTACAAATAATTCCTAACATTTTGTTTGTTTTTTGACAACCGCCACACACTGAGCTAAGGATTTCAGGTCACAATGACTCCACGGTCCTTTTCCCGAGTGTTAGCTTTTAATTTAGAACCAACATTGTATAGTTTGGATTATTCTTCCTTATGTGCATCACTTTGCACTTGTCCACATTAAATTTCATCTGACATTTAGCTCCCCAATCACCCAGTCTCACAAGATCCTAATGTAATTCTTCACAGTCCACTCACCTTAAATAATTTTGTGTCATCTGCAAATCTGATCACCTTACTTCTTTTCCAGATCATTAATGAATACATTCAACAATACTGGTCCCAGTACAGAACCCTGAGGCACTCCATTATTTACCTCTTTTCATTGTGAAAACTGACCATTTAGTCTTACTCTTGGTTTCCTATCCTTTACCCAGTTACCAATCCACAATAGGATGCTGACTCCTGTCCTATGACTCTTTAATTTCCTCAAGAGTCTCACGTGAGGGACCTTATCAAGAACGCTTTCTGAAAATCCAGATATGCTATATTGATTGGCTCCAGCCCTATCCACATGCTTATTTACAACCTAAAAATGTCCAGTCCAAAAATATGCCAGCAATGGGACACAGCACTAAAGAGATATATCCATCTTATCTCATCACTGTGATATCTGAGCACCTGATTACCATAAAAATGTACTAGGCTGCGAATCCACAGGAAAAGCACACTTTCCAATTTACTGGCTGCTACTCGGCAAATGTGGCATTGTGTCACTAGTTGGATAGCTTCCACGTCTAATGGCCTCTTCCTTAGTTCTCAGTAATGTCCCATAATACAGGGCAAAGCTGTGGTGGTTCTGCTTTTGCATTAGTCCATCCTTATTCTACTTAACACACCTAGATTTCTGTAGTTTGCTAAACAATATATTGGCTCCTACAAACTTGTGTAACCTTTGGCAAGTGAACTTTGTTCCTTAATTGCCCTTTCTTGAAAAATGGATCTGTGCACTGGCCAGGGGAACATTTTGATGGGGCATTCAGCAGGAGTCACTTTGCCATACCAATGAATTTCTTTTCCTTAAGATAGTTTTCCTTAGATGGTAATGGTTAGTATGCTGACAACAAAAAATACTATTTTGTCATAAATCTCTCTTCATGCTTTCTTCACAATTTTGTCTTTTAAAAATATTGGTAATTTTAAATATTTTTTGTTCCAATCTTTAAAAACTGTCAAAACCTAAAGATGTTTAGAATTTTGTGGTGTAAAGGGATATCAGTGGGCAGAGAGCATGTGTATATCAGACACCACTTCAAAAAAAAGGTTGTCTGAAAGTCTTAATTTCAAAGTTCATATTAAATATAATCATCATTTCCAGAAAAGGTTCCAGCTGTCAATGAAGCTTAACTTCAAGTCTGCAAGTGTGAGGATTTTTCTCTCATTCTCATCTGCTTCTTTGGGATCACAAGGGGAACTTTTCTGCCAGCTACATTTGCAGGAAATATGATGTATTAACAGAAGTTAAGGGATTTCCCCCCTCTTCCCCTCCCTCCCTCCCCCCATGGGTAGTTTTGGACTTTTACAGAATCTTTGAATGGGAAACAATAACCCATTGTTTAGGTAAAGTAAGGCAAGCATAATTTCAAATCTCAAATTTTTTGTTTGATTTTTAAATAGCCTGTAAAAAGAATAGTTTGAGGGTTTTTTCTCCTACTTTATAGTAACGTTCTCTTTTGCCTTCAAAGAACGAGAAGGCAATTAATTTTCAGTCCACATTAGTTTGCTGTGTCATTGTTACAAAGAAACGGAGAATAAGGCTTCATATAAGAAAGGAAGTTTTGATCTTTACTATGGAGGCACTTCTGCCTTTTCATAATCACTTTATTCATCCAGTGTTCTGTAAAGGTAATTTCATTCTATTAAAAGCTCTGTCCAAAAACCTATGGCTCAAAGCAAGATGTCAAATCCTTTGACACAAATTACTTATGCCCAATCAGTTATTTGGCTTGTCACTTCCAATACATTTTCTCCCAGCAATTGTTCTGATTTAGCATGTGACATACAGGTAACACCGCTGGAGATAGATGTAAAAATAAAGTGCAAGTTGCTGGCATAAGCATCAGGGTGCACAAGATGTCATTTGGAGATTCAGCCACTGAGCTAATATGAAAGTTGACATCATCCACACCTGGAAGACATTTACATGCACACTGGAAACACATAAGATGAGAAAACATAATACAATACAATAAAGGACAGTTGTTCAACCATTGTAAAGGGAGAAGAAATGAGGAAATGCACCCTCTTCTGTTAAGTGACAACCTCATAAGGAAGACAGATGGCTCTGATGTCCGTTTCATCATTTCTTTGACATAAACATAAAAGGAGCCTTGACATTAAGGTCAACAGTAGCTCCATTAACCCAGGAGAATGGGAGTGTCATCAAGCACTGCGTTTATTGTTCAACCTGACCTCTAGACAGGACATATAAAGGATGACATGGATGTGTATCTGTTGATAAGAGTCACAGCAAACTGTATGTATCGGCAAGTGAAATGAAAGACAATCAAGTAGTTACTCTTAAAATACCAGCAGTGCACACAAAGCACAAGCTGCCTTCCCCTCCTCCCCACAGTGCTGCTTGTTTTCTTTTCCAGCAAAATGTGGACTGTGGAAAAGAAAATAACTGAGGGATAAATTGAAGAAACTGAAAGAGCTAGATTTGTTTGCACTAGTTTTATTATGACAAGTGGCTATGAAAATTGCTTGTTGTAATAGGGGGTAATTTAAACTAAACTTAATACAATCAAGTTTATTAGCCTATACAATTAAGAATTAGTCTTAAAATACAGGCTATTCTTTTTGCTAAAATTCTTATACCGTTAAAAGAACACACATTATAAATCAAAACAAAGCCTTTACCTGCCATAATCAACCCATTAAGAGAAGGGCTAACTGTAGAGGAACAAACAGAAGATTAAAGAGCACTAAAACTATTTTAATTTTAACAGTCCTTGGCTTCTTTCTGCTAAAATAGGTTACCATTTTCAAATTCAGGCAAATGAATCTCCAGTAAATCATTCTTGTGGATACTGGCTACGTGTGTTAGCAGAAATGTGCAAATGCAACACAAGATGCAAACGGCAAAGGAAAGTGCAAACAGTTACAGGAGCAAGACAGTGCCCCTTGATGTGTGATAGCACAATGATAGCCACCCACTAACCTCTGACTTGCTGCTCTAGACTGAGGATGACTGCCACAGCCTGGTGAAGAATAAGCAGTTTTGTTTGTGGTTTCTCACTCTTCAGGTGAAGCTGACACATACGGCCCAGTTCTTTGAACGCCTCATTAATATCTCGTACACGCAAGCGTTCTCTGGCATTATTTGCCATTCTCCTCTCTTTCTCCCTCTCTACCTTTTGCTCCGGGTTTAAGTCGTCATCTTCATTGGTACTGCTGCAAATATAAAGACAGGATAATAAAATCAGAATAAAGGTATTTGGAGGGAATGAGGATTATTTTAACAGGTACTAACATTTGTGCATGTGAATGTTGTCATCAGGATTCCCAAACTTTACTCATTCCACGCTTCAATTTTGTCTCAGTGGCATGAATGTATGCCTGTCTTTCCCATGCCTTGTATTTCCTAGATTGTAAGTCCCCTGGCGTAGGAACTTATCTCTGATTGTATGGTGCGTGCAATATAAATAATAATCATAACAGCATATAAATAATAAAAGCATATACATTTAGTTTATTCAAATGTATATGCCGCCCTTCCTAATGAGGCTCAGGGCAGCTTACAACATATAAAAACATGTATAATAATGTATTATATAAATGTTTTATAACATATAAAAACAGCTAAAAAGCCTCTTATCCCGTACAACCTTTCCCCCTCCCAATACCTCCAACCCTATCTCTGCCTGCCAAACATCTGGCCAAACAAAAGGTCTTACATCATTTCTAGAAGATGAGCAGGCTTGGGTTTAGACAAATCTTCAAGGGAAGAGAGTTCCATAATTGTGGGGCAGCCAGTGAGAAATCCTCTCGGAGCACCCTGATTGTAGAAACTTCATGGGGAGAAGGTATACACAAATGGGTGCTCCCAGCTGACCAGGGCTGGACTTGGGCCATGGGGCGCAAAATTCCTTTCTCAGGCTGCTGCCCCAAGCCAAGCTCTGCTGCTAAAGACTCGCCCCCACAGTGCACGTTCATGAGTGGGAGAGCCCCATGTGAACAACATGGCGCGCCCACCCATGGTGAGTGGGAGTGCATACGCACACCTACCTAACATGCATCCCCACTCACCCCCCCACTCATCCCCACCCACGGAGCAACCGGGGAAAGTGGCAGTTGCTCCGTGGGTACGAGTGAGTGGCGGGGGGTGAGTGGGGATGCGTGTGCGTCTGTGTGCACGCTCCACCCACACACTGGCGCGCCCATGGATCCACCACCCGGTGGAGCCATGTAAAAAGGGCCTGTGAGGGACCACTCGAAGAACAGAAGGTTGCTGCCTTGTAAGCAAGGTTCTTCGAGATGGCTCCAAACATTCTCACAACACCCACCCTTCCAGCCATGCATGGAATTTTTTTCTTATATTCCTAGAATGGGTTGAAGGAACTGTCATTCTGAGGGGGAGAGTGCTTTTGTACTAGAGGAGCTCAAGACCATCACATGGTTTATTATTTGAATACGGTGAGCATGCACAACCCAGTTGTGAGAATGTTAAGGGCCATCTCAAAGAACCTTCTTTACAAGGCAATAACGTTCTGATCACTCACATGGGGAGGAGTTATTTGTAAACAAACAGCTTTATCTCCCAGTCCTACTAAGCAGCAGCACTACTAAGCAGGCAGAGGCAGGTGAGAGATGGGGACCCAGGCAGCAGCCTCCAACTGTGCAGGGAGAAAAGAGGGGAGGGGAACGGGCAGCAGGCCAGCACCAGGATTGCCGCCCCCCAGAAAATGCTGGCCAAGGCCCGGGCCTAGGGGGCCTGCAACTGACCTCAGGTCACAATTGGGACATAAGGGAAGAGGCAGTCTTTCAGATACTTGGGAGAGCTTTATAGGTCAAAACCAGCACCTTGAATTGTGCTCTGAAAGCTATTGTTGGTCAGTGCAGACTCTGGAGCATTCATGTAATGTGCTCCGAGGAACCCACCTGACAGAAGATTGGTAGCTGCATTCTGCACCAGCTGCAGCTTCCAAACAGTCATCAAGGGCAACCACACACACAGCGCATTACAGTAGTCTAGCCTCTAGGTTACGAAGGCATTGATGATGGTGGCCACATCTGGATCTGATAAAAAAACATTGCAGCCTCCTCACCAGATGTTATTGGTGAAAAGCGATCCAGATGCAGCAATGGATCCAAGAGCACCACAAGGTTGGTCAGCCATCATCACTTTGGTTTTGCTTGGATTCAACTTCAATTGGCTTGTATCCAGTTCCCAACAGCAGCCAGGCACTGGGTACCAAGACTGCAGGACCTGGGTCAGATGAAAGAGAGAAATACGAACAGGAGTGGAGACAAGATGGAACCCTGCGGAACCACACAACGGAGCTCCAAAGGAGTACAGTTGTCTATGTCAATTTCCAAGTGGAGATCATCAATCAAGGCCACAAGAACAGTGTCATTGCCACAGCCCAGGACAAAATCCTAACTGACATGGGTCCAGGAATCCAATAGTATCAAGGTGTGCTTGAAGCTGTAAGGCAACTACCAGTTCAATAACCTTCCCTAAAAAGGAAAGATTAGAGACAGGGCAATAGCTGGCAAGGGAGTTGATGTCAAAGATGGTTTCTTGAGCAGGGATTGAACGACTGCGGTTTTGAGGCAGTCAGGCACCTTGCCCTCCCAAAGGGAGGAACTGACAACCCCAGCCAGCAATGGTCCCAAAGTCTCCTGACTAACTTTTACCAGTTAGGACAGGCATGGATCTAATTCATGACTTATCATCTGCACCACTCCAAGCACACCCTCTGCATTGGTGGGCAAGATTAACTGAAGTTGATCCAAGCAAAGCAAACAGGACTGAGTCTCCCCAACCCCAAACTCTGCATCCAAACTGGTAGTTCCCAAGTCATGCCAAATACGAGCAACTATCTGCAAAGTACGTGGCAAACTCATCACAACACGCAACTAACAACTAACTTCAGGTGAAGACTGCCAGGATTTAACAGGCTGTTCACAACCTGGAAGGGCTCTGCTGGATGGATGGCACTTTGCAGATGCTATGGCGATAAAGGAAGTTTTTTTTACCATTGTCATCGCCATGGCATAGTCTTTCAGAAATTAGCTACGCCATAGTTGATCCTAATCTCCCACTTTAGCAGCCTCAGGTCCTCTGTATACCAAAGGAGACCTGTGCTGTCACAGTGGAGGAAACAGACACCTGGGTGCCACCGTGTCAATGGCCTGAGTCAATATACTGTAACCACAGATTGACCAGGCCATTGAGAGGCTGTCAAGATCAGCGGGTGAATCCCCCAGAGGATTATAGAATCCTGTTGGTTCTATTAGTCTCCAGGGGCGGAGCATCCTAACTGGTCTACCACCCCAACAGGAGCAAAGGAGAGCAGGATCTGGGCCCTCAGAAGGTAATGGTCCAATCATGACAACAGTGTCATAACAACATCCCCAGTAATTGGAACCCGTTTACAGGCCAGTGCAAAACATTAAATCCAACGTGTGTCAAGCCTCATACGTCGGTCCAGATATTATCTGCGATAGGCCTAGGGTTGTCATGACGGCCATGAAATACTGCTCTGCCCCTGAAAGGCCAGCCTCAGCATGTATGTTGAAGTCACCCGAGACAATCAGTCTAGATGATCTCAACACCACCTCCGAGACCAGTTTGGCTAGAGTAGTCTGGGAGTCTGCTGTGTAGCGGGGTGGTCAGTACACCACCAGCAGAATCCCCAATCTATCCCAGTCCCCAAACACAAGATGGACACACGCTGTCTGTGTCCATCTTGTTGGGAGACATACGAGGAGGAGAAAAGAATGGATAATAGTTTCAAACAGGTATATATAAGTAATTGATAATATATTGCTGCTGCCATCCCTGCTACATTCAAACTATCGTAATTGTGTGTCTCACAATGGTTTCTACCTGGATTTTCCATTATGCATTATTACTCTATATATGTATTCATATGTACAGCCTACTGAGGTGGCAAATTACTCCCAAGCATCGTATAAAAGAATGTGTTGTATTTCTTGTATGTAAGCTTTGACTGATGGCTGTCCCCACTGCTAGAAACTCTACAACTATTCAGATACATATAAACTTCCCTAATTATAGTCAACCTTTCTTGTTAAACATTCTTTTGTGCACATCTCATGTGAATTTTCCTCTCTAGTACTGGCCAGTGTAAAGTTAGCAGAGCTTTTACAGCTAAGGACTGCTGTGTCACTCAACTGTGAAAACTAAATTGTCTGCTGCTAATTAGATAGAACTCCATTTAATTTTTTCTAAAAAAAATCCTTTCAAAGCTCCCAACAATTCCTCTGTACAATATTAAATTGGATACATTAAAATGCAACTCTATACAAATGTCAGCATATACTGTAAATCCGAGACCTGTGGATTATAAAAGTTAGACTGTTCACTTATCTAAGTGTTTCCCATCCAGGTTTGGTGACAGGCTATGAAAGATAGAAAAAAAGCAACTGATTTCCAGCTTCCAACTTTGTGACTCAAGGGTATATGGGGGGAATCTTCTTAAATATATTAATATTTATTCTTTTTCCTTTCAGGTTCAATTCCTGGTAACATAATTACATTAAAGTCAACATTATAAACCACATAAGCTTGTTTTGATGCAGGAAAAGGTTTTTGAGTTACTGCTGTTTTACAAGATTTTCCTACTATCAGTGAGAATACAATATGCAGAGTCTAAGACAGGGGCGGGAAACCTCAGACCCAGAGCCAAATATGGCCCACAGTTTTTAGGTACCCCCTCCCTTTCCAGTTTCTGAATCTGGCCCGTGGATCCAGTTCCTACCCCCAAACACTGAAAAACTGAGCTCAGGGTAAGGGAGCAGAGACAACGGAATGCACACAAAAATAAGGGACAGATCTATGATCTGAACCCTCCTCTTCCTGAGTGCACCCTCAGCCACAACCTTCTAGCAACTTTTACTAATTTTCAAAGTGGTTCCTGGGAAAGAAAAGGTTCCCCACCCCTGGTCTAAGCCTTGAAGAGAAGCATAGTCGTTCTTTGCTGACTTGCCAATACCATACCTTGTTCTTCCTCTACTTGGAACTTTCATGTCCTTTTGGGAAGACTCATCATCTGATTTCATATCATCAGATGAAGGAGGCTCATGTATATTTTCATCCTTCTCTTTATGTTCAGACTTGATTTCTGATGAACCTAAACCCACCGAACTGCTCTGCAAGCTACCTGACAATGCTGCAAACAGAGAACAGGATAAACAACATCAGGAGAATAATCCTTGATGGCCAGTTAGTCTTTCAAGGAGACTATCAGGTGAATTTCTATCTTACTAACAATTAACATAGAAAAGGAGATGGGGGAAACAGAATCAGGCTTTGAAGAGGTTATGTGGCCTGGGGTATGAGGTTTCGATTTTGGAAGGAACTCCCCCAACTTTTTGACCTTCAGCTTGTGTTTTAAGACCATCTACTACTTCCAGAGTAGTCAAGGTTTTGATGCATACAGAAATAATAAATATTTTTTGGCTGGTTGATGTGTTCTAGGGCTTGATATGTGTTTCCATTTGGGTTTTGTATAGATTATGTATTAAGTTACAACTACATCTTTACAAGGATAGTGAGGAAAGGGTGAAAAGGAACTGAGTGCTAATGCATGACTAACTAGATAAGGATAAAAGTTGGTGATTATTGATAAATTCTTTTGTGAAATTTGTGCAAGCTGCTATGAGATACCTGTGGTGTAGTCTGCGGGGTACAAAATTAAATTGAAATGAAATGAAAATGAAATAAAACTATTGAGTGTATTTTAGGAGAGTGGTTTGACCCATGGCTTGGATGTCTGGTAAAACAATCTATAATAGCATGCAGGACAGCAGAAAGGCAGCTCCTGCAGAGAAGTATCAACTACTTAATGACAGCACCATGGTGAAGAATGTAGGTTATTAATTGTAAAGAACCCTGCATCAAAGCAAATCTTAGTTTATTACATATATGTAATCTGTCAAGGAAAGTTACAAGTCCCAAAGCAAATGGGACTGGATCGATGTGACCATGTTCATTCTCATGAATAACCTGCCGAGGATAAAATAACATAACTACCTTATTTCACAAGTGTTCACACAAACCTGGAGTTCTCCCCAAAACCTTCTGTAGCAGGATAAGCTGGAGCACCAGCTCCAGGACTCCTCTTCCCTCAATTGTCTGGTTTCCTGAGACTCAGGCCGTTTTTAGACGAGCGAATGACCTACCTCGATCAGACTCCCGGTCAGTTTGCGGATTGAAAATAATGCATGTCGCCGTGTCATGTGCGTGATTGCCGGTGGCGTCTTGTCTAATCTCTCCTCGCAGGGTTTTTGAAACCCCACGCGAGCGCACCGCATGCTCATCTGAAAACGGCCTCAGTAAGGGTTTGAGCAGCCCAGGTGGGGTTGCTAGAGAGGCTGGTCAGGTGACCAGCCCTGAACGTTTAAGCAAAGTCTAGTTGAGGTGATAGGAGTTGCCTCCTGGATGTAGGAAAGAGGATATGCAGTAAGAGCCTTGATTTATGTTATGAGTTTTATGTTTGGGTGTAAATTTGTAAACTTGATGCCACTGCTTGTGCGAAACACTATATGGAGTCCTCTAACAGACAGCAATCTGTTGGAACTGAGGAATAAAGGAGCTTGTACCTGAGATACAGTGTGTTCAGTGAGAAACTGAGGCACAAACCTGGGTAGAGACCCTCACTCTGCCCACCCCTGCAATAGCTACTTAGGAATAAATCTGTGGGAATAGACAAGCGTTAGTCACCTAATATCGATACTCAACCTACTGCTTTAACACCAACAACTCATCCTTTGGGTAAGTTTCACCAAGAAATAAATACCTCAGGATTAATTATCTCCTGTTCCACTTTAAACAAGGTATTTGTGCAAGCACTGTAGAACTTGCAAGTAATTTCACGTGTGTGCAAGGTTTCTGAGGCTTACATTTAGGGTAATTTGTGAGCCCTGGAAATTAAACTTGAACTGCAATTCTCTGCAACAGAGTTCTTTCCAAGCTAAGATGACTTGCCACACTCACATGAAACTTTAAATAAGACCACAAATGTAGGCTCAGGGCTGTAAGTAGGGTTGCACCTTCTGCAGATGAGGTGCTGATACTAGTTGATGTTTGCAATCCTGTGCACGCATGCCTTCATTGTTGTCTGCAGCTACAGGATTATATTTAAAACACAAAACGAGGCCATGGAGGAAAAAAAAAAGTTTGGAAAGTGCTATTTTAAACCACCTACTCTTTTCAGTGGTATAATTCACACTTGTGTGACACAGGATCCAAAGATTCTCTCTAGTTGATTTAGAAATAACAAAGAAAGCTCTGGCCAATCCACATCACCTTGAAGAATGGTGGCTGCTGCCGAGTATGGAGAAGAAAGAATTGTGAAGGAACAAGATTATTCCCCGAGTTCCTGTAAGAATCCAGTGGTGAATTTGCTAAAATGTGAAATACAGGATTTAAAAATAAAAATCACAGGATAACATCCCATTAGCCTTCTCTATAACATTATGTAAGTCTGTTGCTTTGATGGCCCTGGATTATTAAAAACATTCTATTTTAATGGTGATAGCTATGCTTACCTCTGTAGTTTTCTTGTGTTTTGTGGTTTAGTTCTGTGCTTGGAGTAGGGACTGTACTTGGCAAGACTGAATGGTTGCTGTTGAGGCTCACGCTTTCTTCCCGATGAGATCCAACCTGCAGCAAAAAAGCATCACCCCGATTAGTTTACTTACATAGTGCCAGCAACGTACAATCAATTAAAAACAGATCCCTACTGCAAGAGGCTATGAATTTGTCCAAGAGTAAATATAATAATTTACAGTCTGCACTGATATAGGATGTTGTTTCTCTAGAGAAACAACATCCTATATCTCTTTTTTCTCTTAAAAATATATATATTAAAAGACTTATGTAAAATAGTAATAATTAAGGCATGAAAAACAGATGTAAAAGGCAGGTTTATTTTCTTGTGACATTTTTGTGCACTGCTCAGAAAAATATTACTTTAAACTGTCTCAACCTCATTTAGACCTACTGATGGCTCGAGCTCATGTGAATAAAGTTATGCATGTGCTTGTTAAGTTGAAACTTTATAATACTGGCTCAACTACAGATTATGTGAATGCAAAAAGAATGCACCACAGGATTAAACCACAGAATTAGACCATACGTCTACCCTACTTCAGGCAGCAAACAATAACTGTAACCTATATAACAATCTAATTTACCATTGAAAAAATTATGTTGTGGAAGGGATTTCTTCCTGACTCTCACTCTTGGATCTCCCTTTGACTATAAAATTTAAACACTCCAAAAAATTATATTCTTTAAAAGAAAATCCTGTTGAACTAAAGGTATTGATCTCATGTATTAGAGATAGGGTTTCATTTAATTATCTTACCCCCTGCTCTTGTTTTATGAAATAGAATTAGAAGTACCTATTAATCTATTTTTTACAATGCTGTTATTTTACATACCTAAGTCACAAAGTCTCCATTTAGAATGAAAAGGGGGTTTCATGCTAAATGGAGTAATAGATCAAGAACATTACAGGATACTGTGATATGAAAGAAACCAAGGACTCTATCCATTTTCATTGCCCTACTGTTGACCCTTTTTGATCTATGCTCGTTCGTAATATGAAGTAATCAAAACTGAACATGTCTCACTAGGCACGGGCATGGAGATGAGTGAATTTTAAAAATGTAGCTCAGTTTTGCATAAACTTGAATTCATAAATGAACACAAATGTAAAATTTGTCATGCACACACATCTCGCTAGATTTAGCTGTCCAATTCACCAAGGACCTGATGCAGGAAAGTGATATCTTTATTATTAATCTAAACATCTTACGGTCTTCCTTTTACTTCTTTAAAAGTGAAAGTAGGGAAATGGGAGGAGATAAATGCATTTCACTATAAATGCAATTGGGAAGACTGGTTTAGTAAAGCTTCAATAATTAAAAGAGACAAAGCTGTAGAAATATTTAGTTTTGAAATGTAACAAAATTAGCACTTAACAGAAAAATGAAAAACAAAAATACTATTATTATTGTATACTGACAAAAATTGGCTACAGATGAAGCTTTTTATTGGAACAGTCGCAAACGTGTCAACTCAAAGATTAAGCTTTTAATTAAATAGGTTTATTGTCTGGAGTTACGCATGAGAACCACTGTTTTTCGATAAATCCTTCAATCCTAGTAAACTGCTGAGCTTTGAATCCCTCTTGAGTAATTAATGCAGCTTTTACCTTTCATGTCTTAGTATGGGTTTTATCCAGAGAGAGATAAATACCCTTATGCAAGTTTATCCTTTGTTTAATACACAGTTTCCTGTGAACTAACAGAAACAAGAATGGATTTTTTTTTAAAAATAGATGAAAAACCTAACAGTCTAGTAGTGGGTCATCTGATCTATTTCTTCTGTCTGTCCCTTTTGCTCAAACTATCACACACCTCCACATACCTAGATGGAAGTAACATGTTCTGAATGATTTTGTAGGCCACGGTGCACTAACCACTTACTCAGAAGTAATCCCATTGACGCCCAGAGAGAGAGAGGATTTATTTATGAAAACTTATTCATTTATTATTATTTTTATTGGCAATAGAGTAGTCACTAAAGCCGGTATGAAGATTCCCATTGATTTCAGTGATGGAGATGAAGTAGCTCAAATGATAATATTTTATTGAACCAACTTGTGTTGGTATGGCTATTCAAGCTTTCAGGGCACACATTTGCCACATACCTGAGGAAGGGCCTTGCATGACTCAATAGCTTGCACAGTCTCAACAGCACAATAAAAGATATCATTTGAACTACTTTGGGTAAAACCAACAGGACGTTAGCCTGCTGAAAGTCCAGGTTCGGTCCATGCAGACCCCACTCACATGTTTTGTATGTCCATCCTAATAAATTGGCAGCTCCCATTATGGGCCTTTTCACATGGATGCCCCCCGCCGCACATGTGCAGGAGGGCGTCCGTGCAATCGCCACAGCGGGTGGGGGGGAGGGTATGGGGAGGTGTCCATGGGAACACTGCGGCCGGTGGGTTGGAGCGCATCCGCACTTCTACCCATCACCCATGCACGGAGCAACGGGCGCCAATGGCAGATGCTCTGTGCATGGAGATGGGTGGAGGTCTGTGGGTACGCACTGCCCACCCATCACCCCACACACAGCGCCCCATATGAAAAGGGCCTATGTCTTTGGCCTTTTCACATGGACGCCCCCCCCCCACGCACATGTGCGCGTGCTGGGGGGGGCATCCGTAGGAACGTTGAGAGTCACTGCCGACGGTGGGGGCTGCCCGCGGGAACACCGCCAGTGGTGGGTGGGGATGCGCGTGCGCTCCACCCGTCTTCACCCATCACCCACGTACAGAGCAACGGGCTCCAATGCCAGTTGCTCCGTGCATGGAGATGGGTGGAGGTGAGCGGAGATGGGTGTGCACCTGTGAGAACAGGAACACACACACAAACACCCATCCCTCCACTCACCATGACCCATTTGAAAAGGGCCTTTCATGCACTTCCACGAAGCCCCCACACTGGCAGTGCCAGCAGGAGCGGAGAGAGGGGCAGGAAGCAGTTACTCCGCTGATGCTCTAGGATTTCTGCCTGCAACTGTATGGTGCTCGTGGACCTGTACATGCAAAGGCACTTCCTGCAACCTAATTGAGAGGACACAGACACGTGGATGCACATTAACCCACATTAGCCAGCATTTCACAGCAGGCTCCACATTCTCTGACACCACGCTGCGACCATGGGGGCAAACACCTAATAAATGGGCAGGTGGACACCCACCTAAGGGGGGTGGTATAGACTAACATCTCATTTGTTAACATCCTTTGTCTTCATCTCTTACATTTGGGACCAAAACAGAGAAAGGGCTCAGTCTATCTGCACAACAACCAACCTGCTATATTCTAAACGAATGTGAAACTCATCCCACAGAAAGTCTTTTTAAAATTAAGACTTTGCTAAATTCTGCCTTAGAAATTTTGTGGTCTACATTCTGGTTATGCTTAATCCCAACACATGAGGGTGCTTTTATGAAAGATATAGTATACTGGATATATTGAGGGTCAGGTTAGCTCCACTACATAGGAACAAAACTCTACATAGCTCAGATTTGTTTTTTCCATTTCCCCCCCCCTCAAACACAACATAGCAGCTGCCAAATTCCTGGCAACTTCAAAATCTAGGGCTAATCTAAAACTGACAGATTGAAAGATCAGTTCAGACATATTCATAAACTAGATTGGAAATTAAAAGCTGAACTGAACTCCCTGTTCCAGTCCTTGGTAATGTACATACAGGAATCTAAAGCAAACAACTTAGACTAATGAGCACTATGGCAAAAATTGTACTTAGTATTTTTCGTATTACCAAATTGAATGGCATGTCAACAGTTTGGTTATCTTGGCCTCAAGCATCTGATATACACTAAACGCATTAAATTATCAGCTGAATCAGAATGAACAGGTCTTCCTGTGAGAGCCAAGCAAAATATGTGCTCAATTAAAAGCATTATAAGCAGAGTACAGGTAGGTGAGCTGTAACTGTGCAAGGCAGAGCAAAACAGAAATTCATCAGCCTAATTTCAATCTGTACTTTCTGCTTCCTTGGTGTGCAACTCATTCCCTCTAGGCATCTGTCTCAGTTCCTTTCTCTTTACCTTTAAAAAGCAGCTGAAGACTTATTTGTTCTCCAGGTGTTTTTAAGATCCACGGCTGGTTCACTTTATTGTGTTTTCGTCTCATTATTTACCTTCCCCTTTTAAATTGTTTTAAAATTGATTTTATATTGTTTTATCATATTTGTATGTTGAGAAGTGCACCTAGCACCATTTGGCAAGGGGGGGGGGGGAGAGAAACAATAATCTAGAAATAAAAATTATTATTATTACTATCACCAAACTGCACTCCCACTCACATGATTTCTCACTAAGGAATTGATACTGCAAGATGCCATGGGTCTCCTGGAAAGTGTCAAATGGCTTCAACTCCCACTGACCTCTAGCCACAGCTCCACACAGGCAGTGCAAGACCCTCAGAGGATCAGTCCATAAGGAAGAAGTAAGCAGCTTATCACATGTTAACTTTGCTATTATTGAACCCAGCCCCAAATGGTAATTAATGATTTCATTTCACTGATAGTGTTAAGGTAATTTCTTACTTTTTTATTTTCTTTAAAGAGCTTTAAAAAAAAAAATGGAAAAAAAAATGAGTAGTTTGGTTAATGATACCTTGCCAAAACTCTAGTCCCATAAATACGGCATTCTTACTAATGCAGCTATAGATGGCTCACTTGCCAAACTACGTTTTAAAATAACCAGATCATTAGAACCAAAAGTATTTGCTTAGCAGTTCAGGTAGTTCTACTTATTTATATTTACACGCTTAGGTCACACAAAAAATCATTTTGTTACATCATATGGCAGAGCGGGAACAGTGAGCAATACACAATCTGAAATATTTTTGTATAATGAAGTTAGCAGAAATCTCTTTGTAAGTTGATTCCTCTCACAAATGTTTTCCCTATTTGCTGGGGAATTTAACTTTCACAGCCACTGTTGGGTTTTGGGGAGGATTGGTGGTATGTTTTGGTGGGCTTTTTAAAAAAAAACACAACAACATGCCCGGTTCACCATAGTCTTCTATCTTTTACTCTAATCTTTATTACATATTAGCATATTAGAATAGGATTGTCCCCACATGCTCAACAGGTGTACAAACAGTTCTTTGTCTCAGCCTGCTCAGTAAAGGCCAGATAGGATGGCGTTTTAATTGTTCATCTCATTAACATACAGCTGACAGCCTGCTATTAGAGTGGGGAGGGCTAATCTTCATGCCACACTTGTCTAAATTTCAAATGACGGTGGACCCTCATTTCAGAATAAAAGTCAGATTCCCACAAATGACATCACCCTGCCATCATGTGCTCTAGCTTTTGCTAGAGCATCCACTGATTCCATTTGTTTTCATTTAGTTTGACCAATGGGGTTTAGCTTTTACAATGAAGAAAAGAAAGTTGTTCTACACAGAGAACAACAAAATATTATAATGTAAAAAAACCTTGCAAATTAGAGACCTCATTCACTCAAGCCAATAAAACAGAGTGCATGGAAAATGAAGGACGCCAATTACCTAGCATGAAGCCATAACTTGGTTAAACTACTTGCATATCTAATAGCAATTCTCTCCATGTGGTGTGGTGAAAAGGTGTAGCATTACAAATGGGGGTACTTCCATTATAAGTTTGCTAGTATAGTTTTACACACACTGTTCCGAGGTTTAAGTTAAAAGATTTCATCTTAAATTGTTTTGGGGTTGTTGTTGTTTTTTCCAAATTAATCCTACCTATACCTTTTTCATATTTTGAGATCAACTGAAGAAAAGTCAACAGGATACACTATGTTTGCACAGCTCAAGTATGGATCAGTTTTAGAAAAGAATCAGTTAAGCAATCAACCTAGCATGTAAATGAAAAGTTTTATTTTGTGTGTGCAGTAAATACTCATCAAATACTAATGATGTCTCAACATTTTAAACTATTTAAAACAACTATTAAAACGATTTAACTATTAAAACAATATATTTGCAGTACAGAAAAACCACAAAAGTTTCAAATCTATTGGGTATGTTTTGAGAAGTCATCTCTAAAGTATTTAGACTTGTGATTTACTAGATGAATATTTTTAAAAGGTTTCATACAAAGAAAGTTATTCTTATGTTTTTATAGGTTGAAAAAGATATAAGTACAACTAGTTCAGACCAATGCTCCATTTAGCCAAGCATCCCGTCTCCAACAGTGGTGGGCACTCAATAGATCTTATCCTGCCCAACTTTGACTAATAGCCATTTATGTACCCGTCCATCCCTTAATAACTTATCCAATCCCTTCTCGGACCAGGCTTATGTATGCAATTCTAACTACTTAAGTGTAAATGTCTTGGGTCTTGAAGCTTAAAATTTTGTTTGCTATCTGATTTTGATTTGCTGGTTATGATTAATATCCATCCAAATGACATATACATTTTATTAAAGGGTGTGGCTCTCTTGAAAGGCTATAAAGGTTGATTTTCAGACTATTTCTATTTTACATTTAGCTACAAAGTAGATGAAACCCAGACTATCATAAGCAGGAAAGTTTTAGAATGAGTTCTTATCAGCATAATTCCTGGAGTTTATTTATAACAAGTATACTTCAGCAGAGTTTAAACTCCTAGCAGAATCAGATTGTTGACATAATACTAACCTGGATTGGAGAATGTGATTCTACACTGATGTAGAATGGCACATCTTGGCACAACAAAGATCTAAGCCATTTTAAAGAAGCATGGCTAAAATTTAGCTGAGAGACCTCGTTGAGTTTAAGAGTAAATCCTCCACGTTGAGGTTTGGTCCAGCAAGCTGGCCCTTCCCAATGCCTGTTCAGAACAGCTTGCCAAATCAGGGCTTTAAACTGCCCATTAATGCTTAGGCATTACAGCGAATGTTACATACAGCATGTAAATATAACCCACTTTGGGGAGATTACCGTGACACACACAGAATGGGTTAATGATGGAGTATCAGACTGAACTGTTTCCTGGTTTTATTAGCTGATGACAGACTCCTCCTGTTACATTATAGTGAAATTAAAACCACTAACAAATCTGAATAAAAATAGAGAAAATATTAATTAAATAAAATAAACTTTAAAACCCAAACAACAAGAAAGACACTTGATGAGTTTTAGAGAAAGGGCTACTCTCATGGGCGTGAGTGTGTGTGGGGGTGCGGCCCGTTCCCACGGGTGCACACCCATCTCCACCCACAGAGCAACCACTGTTGTCACCGGTTGCTCCATCTGTGGGCGACGGGTGTAGTGTGAGAGCACGGACGCACACCCACCCACTGCGGCGTTCCAATGGACGCCTTCCCACCCGCATGTGTGTGAAAGATGGCCTAAGAGTTTGGAGACTGCACCCTAAAATGTTTCATTAATTGAAGAAAGAGTACTGCAGGTACTAATGACCTGGTGCCACCCTGCCAGTTGATATACGCCATTGCTGTCATGCTGTCTGTCTGGACGAGCATGTGATTGTTCTTGAACATGGCCTGGAAGAATATCAACGCCAATGTGATGCCCCTCAGCTCAAAGAGGTTGATATGTAGGAATTTTAAAATTATTTTTTATTTATTTATTTAAAAGTTAAACACTTAGACTTTTAAGAAAACTATATGCACTTTACATTTCTTCAAAGTGGACCAGTTCGGGGAGTACCCGTTACAGAGTTGGTCCATAAACTCCAAAATTCTGTGTTTCTTTATCAAAGCACTAGTTCAAATTTTAGTTAGACATATTGTTATGTTACTTTCAAACATGTCTACGTGTTGCTGCAGCAAGTTCCAGACGTTGTTCCATATGGCATAGTAACCTTCTAAATCTTGATGTAACTCGGCTTGTATACGCTCCATGGTTAAAGTCCACCAAAGTCTTTGCCACCACCTAAACATTGCTGGTTTCTGCTCTGACTTCCAATTACACACGATCGTGTGGATAGCTGCTAGACGGAGATGCTGGCAGGCCATTTTTCTTTCCTTCGTGATTTGCAAATCAGGGAAAATTCCAATTGTAAACTCTGGTTGCATTTTGATTTGCTGCTGTGCAACTGTACTAATGTACTGGCCTACTTTTACCCCAAACTCCTGTATAGTGGGACATTCCCACCAGCAATGCAACTTGGTACCTGTCTCATCACAGCCCTGCCAACATTTTTTTGGATAGTCTTTGTTCATACCGTGCAATCGTTCAGGGGTTAAGTATATTCGATATGTTGCTTTAATTTGTGGTTCCCTGACCGCTAGTGACCCGGAGCCTGCCTGCATCTCCGTCCACACAGCCTGTTTTTTTCCCTTTTCTATAACAATGTTTAACTGTCGCCCATTTCTTAATATACCCCTCATCAGGTTCATTAAACATTTTTTGTAACACACAGTAGATTCTGGATAATATATGCCTTTGACTTGCATTCCCATACATTTTTTTCTTATATACAAGGGTCTATCTTGTTTACAATTAAATTTACTTTTAATTTTAGCATATATCAAGAACCCTGGATCTATTATATTCTTTTGTCTGATTGAGTCCAATGTGAGGATTTCTTCTCCGACAAAAAGGTGAGTAGCAACTTTTAAACCTCCCCCCCGCCCCCACTCTTTCATTACCTTATCACTCTTTTTTGCCCAAGGTCCAAATATTGGGGTATATGGGGTTTTTTCTTTATCAATCTCAGCCTTTTTCAAACAATTTCCCCATAGTTGTAACGTTATATGAGCGAACGGATGATCCTTATTTTTTGGTAACTTTATTATCTGTCAAACAGTATTTGAACTCTTGGATTTGACAGTAATCCTTTTCTAGTTCAAGCCAGTCTGGCTTATCAAGATTATGATACCAAGCCTTTATCCCTCTCAAAACCGACGTCCAATAATATAATTTAAAGTCCAGCATATTTATGCCCCCCTGTTCTTTTTGGGTATATAATACTGATCTCTTTAATCTCGGTTTTTTTCTTGCCCAAATAATTTTCGATACCACCCTATTTAACATTCCAAAAAACTCCCTGGGTACTTACATCGGTAGTGCAAAAAAAGTATATATTAATTTAGGTAACATGATCATTTAAATCCAATTAGTCCTCCCCCCACCCATGAAACCTGGAGATTTTTCCAGGCTTCTTCCTCTCATGCCCTCTAATAATGGGAGATAATTAGCCTTATATAAATCTTTGAGTTTTTTGTTACTTTTATTCCTAAATATGTTCATTCAGTTGTTTCTACTGTAAATAGGGTTGACCTCATCAACTCAGCTTTAGTAAGTCTATCTTCATTGAACAGTAACATCTTTGATTTTTCTATATTTACTTTATACCGAGGCAGTACTAAATTTTTCTATGATTTCAATTAGAGCCGGAACTGATTGTGGCAAATTTGTCAAACTGACTAACATGTCATCTGCATACATCGCCAACTTGTATTCTTTATTTTTTATCTCACTCCTCTTATTTGCTTTGAGTTTCTTATCATGGTGGCCAAGGGTTCAATGGCTAAATTGAACAATAATGGAGACATGGGACAACCCTGTCTAGTCCCCCTTTTCAATCTGATTTCCCTGGAAATCTCCATCTATGAGTATTTTGGCAACCGGAAATTTGTATATTAATTTAATCCAGTCTGTAAATACACCCCTTATGCCCATTTTCCCCATAGTTCCAAACAAGTATCTATGCTGTACCATATCAAAAGCTTTTTCTGCATCAAGCGATACCACCGCCACAGTTTTATTATTCCTTTTGACATAATGAATTATATCCACGATTTTCCTAACATTGTCAACTCCCAATCTCATACTGTGAGATCAGACCAGGAATTACTTCCACCAACCTATTTGCAAGGATTTTAGTAAAGATTTTTGCATCTACATTTAACAAAGAAATAGGCCTATATCCACTGCAGAGCTCTAAATTCTTCCCTGGTTTAGGACACAGGGCAATATTTGCCTCGTAGAATGATTTCGGCATACTCTGTAGCTTGAGAAATGAATTATAGCATTTTGTAAGCTCTGGGGCTATTTGCGTTAAGAATGTAAATCAAAATGCAACCAGAGTTTGCAATTGGAATTTTCCCTGATTTGCAAATCACGAAGGAAAGAAAAATGGCCTGCCAGCATCTCCGTCTAGCAGCTATCCACACGATCGTGTGTAATTGGAAGTCAGAGCAGAAACCAGCAATGTTTAGGTGGTGGCAAAGACTTTGGTGGACTTTAACCATGGAGCGTATACAAGCCGAGTTACATCAAGATTTAGAAGGTTACTATGCCATATGGAACAACGTCTGGAACTTGCTGCAGCAACACGTAGACATGTCTGAAAGTAACATAACAATATGTCTAACTAAAATTTGAACTAGTGCTTTGATAAAGAAACACAGAATTTTGGAGTTTATGGACCAACTCTGTAACGGGTACTCCCCGAACTGGTCCACTTTGAAGAAATGTAAAGTGCATATAGTTTTCTTAAAAGTCTAAGTGTTTAACTTTTAAATAAATAAATAAAAAATAATTTAAAAACCCCTACATATCAACCTCCTTGAGCTGAGGGGCATCACATTGGCGTTGATATTCTTCCAGGCCATGTTCAAGAACAATCACATGCTCGTCCAGACAGACAGCATGACAGCAATGGCGTATATCAACTGGCAGGGTGGCACCAGGTCAATAGTACCTGCAGTACTCTTTCTTCAATTAATGAAACATTTTAGGGTGCAGTCTCCAAACTCTTAGGCCATCTTTCACACACATGCGGGTGGGAAGGCGTCCGTTGGAACGCCGCAGTGGGTGGGTGTGCGTCCGTGCTCTCACACTACACCCGTCGCCCACAGATGGAGCAACCGGTGACAACAGTGGTTGCTCTGTGGGTGGAGATGGGTGTGCACCCGTGGGAACGGGCCGCACCCCCACACACACTCACGCCCATGAGAGTAGCCCTTTCTCTAAAACTCATCAAGTGTCTTGCTTGTTGTTTGGGTNCATGTTTTTTAATTTCTCAACTTGTTTTCCCCATGCCTTTCTTCTTTGTACTGTATCATAAGCTGGATCAGCAAATATTGAAACTTTGCTACCTTCAAACTGCATGACTTTTGTGGATCTAGCAGCTCTTAAAATAGCTTCTTTATCTTGAAATCTCAGAAATTTAACTATAATAGCTCTTGGGGGTGCTGGGTCCTTTGGCCTTGGCCTCAAGAAGCGATGAGCCCTTTCAATTTCTACTTCATGGAGATCTTGCTGTTCCACAGAAACTGTCTTTAGCACAGTTAACAGCAGCTCTTTCACTCCCCTGCCTTCCCTTCCCTCCGGTATCCCCAAAAATCTGAGATTATTTCTTCGAGACCTATTTTCTAGGTCTTCGAGTTTCTCTTTAACACCATGTATTGCATCTTCCAGTTGAACAATTCTATTTTCCTAGAGATTTTCTCTATCTTCCTGCTCACTAATCCTTACACTCCGCCTCTGCCATTCTTTTATTTATCCCCTCTATTTGACATTTAATTTCAGACAGGTTTGTCTTGATTGTAGCAATGCCTTCTTTATTCAGAGCAAGGTCAGCTTTAATAGATCTGAACATAGAAATCACCTGCTCAGATGCCTCTGGTCCCCCCAGCACGCCTTTCTCCGCTCTGTCGGCCATTTTGTAAAGGCCGCTTTCAATTCTTCTCGTGCTGTGTTGCGGGGGGTAGACTTTATCTATTGTTTTTTTTCAGCGTCTTTTCCCCCCCCTACTCATTTCTTAGTAAGGTTTCTCTTTTTGAGGGGTTAATCTTTTCATTTGGGCATTCTTTTTCTGATCTTCAACTCACGGGATCGCTGGAGCTCAGCCGCGCACATCCTTTCAGCTGCGCATGCCCAATCGGCCCCCCTGATATGTAGTTTTGATTCTGTTAGGAACCATCTTCTCTGAACCGGATGTCCCTGGCAATAGCCCCCCCAACCCATCTAACGCGTCGGTCATCATCGCTACCTTCTCCTCGTCTTGAACTGGGATACCCTGAGAAAAACGGTGCTTGTTCAACCACCAGTTCAAGGAGTCCTTGACCTCCACTGGTAATTTGTGCAAGATGTTCTGTTTCCTGGTGATTTGATCCTGCCAGGGAAGGAGAAAGGACTGTAACAGTCGTAAGTGGAAGCGTGCCCAGTGGACCATCTCCAGACATGACACCTTCAGTTTCAGAGCACTGGATAGATTGAGCAGGGTAGAAGACACTGCTGTTTGGATCGAGTCCAGTTTGTGTCTGATCTTGGCTTGATGCTCAGGAGATAGGAAATCTCTGTTAAGGATCATGTCTATAATCACTCCCAAATGAAGCAGCCTCTGCAACGGAGTGGAGGAACTCCTGTGCCCATGAGCCTGAAGACAGATTGTCATCATCTGACTCACCTCCTGACACTGCTCCTTAGATGGAGCCCTCACGAGATCGTCCAGATAAGGAAAAATGTGTGTCTCCTTCAGGTGCAAGTCTACCACCAGTGCTATCAGTAAATTTGTGAAAACTCTTGGAGGATGCTGCCAAGCCAAATGGTAGCACTGGGTCCCACAGGAAAACCTGAGGAAGTGCCGGTGGGACTCGCATAGGAACATGTAAATATGCCTCCTTCCAGTCTATGAAAGTCAAATAATCTCCAGGTTGAATGACCCACAGAATGGACTTGAGAGTCTCCATCTTGAACCTTGGGGGTCGCAGGTGTTTGTTTAGACCCCTGAGGTCCAGGATGACCCTTGCTTATCTGTTCTTCTTCGGGACAGTGAAGAAAGAGTAGAAGACACCATAGAGCCTCTGTAGTTGGGGAACCTCTTCGATGGCACCAATCTCTAGCAGGTGGTTTATTGTTACCACCATCAGCTGATGATTGGCTTCTTGTCTGAGCCTGAGGACCGGCACAAACGATCTTCTGGGCCAGAACTCGAACTCTGTGGAATACTGTGTCCCTCACCCATCGATCCATAGAACTGTGTCCCTCACCCATCGATCTGGTGTTGTCTTTGACCATTGAAGACTGAACTCTCTGAGCCATCCTCTGATCCGGTGTGTGGAGGGTGAGGGAGGCCTCCAGTCAGGCTGAGGGCTGGCCGGCTTTGTTGACTTTTGGGTTGATGTCTGGAAGTGAAGGGACCTCTCTGCCCCCTCTTTGCCACCGCTGTTGGTTTCCTCCAAAACCTCCTCTACGAAAGGAAGAACAGAAGTGAAAGTTCTGTCTAGGACTGAAGCGTCACTTTCTGTCCTTACCCGTGGTATGGACCAGCAAGCTACCTTTTTTCAGGCTCCGTTGTCATTGCCTTGTCCATGGGTTCCCCAAAGAGCTTGCCCCCAGCATAAGAGGCTGCGGTGAGCACCATTTTGACCTGTAGGTCCGCCTTCCAAGGCCTCAGCCAGATGGCTCTTCTCGCCGCCACACTATTTGCCACTGAGCGTGCCGCACATTGGGCAGCTTCCAGCGAGGCATCTGCCACAAAGGAGGCTGCAGTGGAAATCTTCTTCAGGCCTTCCTTAATCTCTTTTGAGGTAGAGGGAGACGCTGATAGGTCTTTCAGCCACAGGACCATGACTCTGGTGAATGTAGACGCTGTTGCTGCTGCTCTGCATGCCGTGGAGATGGCCACAAAGTCCCATCTGAGAAAATTTTCAATCTTTTTGTCCAGAAGGTTCTTAGGTATGCCTTCCCCATCTGTGGGCAGCACTGAGGCCTTTGCCAGATCGGAGGCACCAGCATCTACTGTGGGAAGGACAAAGGCTAAGGCTCAAGATTCAGGGAGGGAATAAAACGTAGTGCCCAGCGCAGAAGCCACATTGGGTTTAGCAGACAGATCCCACTCTGCCTTCAGTAATGTCCAGCACAGAGAAGGTAAGGGCAAACCTGCACCCTCGGCGGGGGGGGGGGGGGGCCAAAGATGCATCCTCCACTAGATTTTCTTCAGTGGGATGAGGCTTTGGGGTAAGGGCGGGCAGGAGTAGAAAGACCAATTCAGGTCACAACTCCAACTTGCAGACTCTAACATCTGAGCCACTGCCGGGGGAACCCCGAACTCACCAACATGGGAGTACTGAGGTAGAAGCAGCTCCTCTGCCACTTGTATGTGGCCAGGAGGCTGTGTGGCGTCTATAGTCAGGGAGACACCACCCCCCCCGAAGGTAGAGGAATGAGAGGCACAGCACCCAATGCTCGCTCTCTACAGGAGCTGTGGCTGTGCCTGCTATGGTGGTGAGCACTGCTAGTAGAGGGAGTGGGGAGAGCACCTGCGTTGGCTCCTCCACCTTTTTTTGGCAGGAAGAGCTCCTTCACCAAGTTCTGGACCGTTTGCGGGCTAGTGCTGGAAGGGCTCCAGCTTCTGTGCCTAGAAGGCTGGTGTCCCTCGCGTAACCTGCAAGCACTCACCTCTCTCAAGGCTCTCTCCTCGGTGCCCTCCTGGCTGCCCTGCGCGCTCCAAAAGCGAGGTGGGGACGGGATCCTGGCCCAAACGGGGAGAAGAGCTAGCCCCTTCCCCCACCGCCTTATCTTGGCAGCTGGCAGTCCAGATCCCTCAGGGGGCGGGGACACCCCTGAACTCTCCCTGGAAGCCATGAGGAAGAGGTAAGACCAGCACCTGTTGGGCCCAGCCTCAACCCTCATGCTAACCTCCCATAAGGGGAATAGTTCTGAGGAGAGGGACACTGCTCCTTGGGCCTGAAAAGTCCCCTAATGAGAAAAAAGGGGGGCAAAAGGCCCCCTTCCCTAAGCTACCTAAAACTAGGGAGGGAGGGAAAGAAAGAAAGAAAGAAAGAAAGAAAGAAAGAAACGTCAGCTAGGAAGAAGGAAGGAATGAAAAAAACAAGCCTTCCCCTAGCTCACAGAAAGAACCCTGACCTACTCCTGTGGAGGCAGGAACAGAACTGGGCAGTTGAGGCAGGGTTAGTTCCTCCCCTGTCCTCAGCAGTCAATCAAGTTTGTGAATCCTGCCTTTGAATTGTGATAGGAGGAGCTAAAGCCAACTCTCAGGGCCGCCTGCCTCCACAGGAGAGGTAAGGGAATATATTCATGAAGTTGGAGGTGCATGTGCTTAGCTTATTAATAATTATTAAGTATTGATGGACAGCACAGCAAAACCCCAAACAGGAACATTTGGGCTTTAGTCCTAAATCACTTATTCTGGAGCAGTCCTATTCAAGTCCAACGTCAGTGGTTTGAGGATTACAGCCTCAGAGAGGACAGAATGTAAAGTCGTCTTTTGCGGGGGGGGGGGGG